>PVIJ01000149.1:0-299261 GCA_004024925.1 Scalopus aquaticus
GGGGGGGGGGGGGGGGGAGGGGGGAGGGGAGGATAAGGGCACAAAATGGAAGAGAGGAGAATACAGGGGACCATGGAGATGGATCACGGGTGAATTGGTGGTGGGCTGCCCAAGGGGAATACAAAATGTAAAAGACATAAATAACAATTAAAAATAAATAAATAAAATGAGGTGTGTACATAGCAAACTTAAAGTATTGCCTTTAATATCCACTCTACCCCCTATATCTGCTCTTGTGCGAATGCTAGAGCTGCTGCTAAAAAGCATCTGTGACCAGTGAAGTTGTGTAACTCTCCTAAATCAAAATTTTCTCAGTGTTTTTAGTTGATCTGTAATAGCTTTGAATTGATAGGTACTGTTGTCATTCTAACGTGTACAAATCTTCTATATTCTTGCCCTCCCTGTTTTCATCTGCATTCTGCTTGAGTTGGACCTAAAGAAATTTTCTCATGAACTGTAGATAATATTAAGGTCTATTCTAGCCATAGTCTATGATTCTTTTTTACTGTGTTGTTGATAAGATAATGTTATAGGATAGCATTCTAGTTCCATTTCAGGAAAGTTAATGACAAGGTGTCATTTCCTTAACATTTACACAGTTATGCCTAGGGTGATTAAAGAAAATTCAGATTTTTTAGAGTTACATTGTATTATAACCTAAGTGTCATTTGTGTGTGGCTAAAAATCAATGTGCTTATATACTGCAGAAAATTTACCACTGAAAGTCCGACTCTAACCTCCACCATAAAATTGTCTCCTCTGATTTACCACTCCACTCCCCCTTCTTTCTGATAACCACTAGTTGGTTTTATAGACTCAGAAACTGTTTTTGTTTTATTTAGTTCATATATTTGTTTTCTTTCTCTAAGTACCACACATGAGTTAAATCATACAGTGTTTCTTTTCCTGTCTGACCTGTTTTACTTGCTACAGTACCCTCTACATCCATCTATGTAGTCACAAATGGGAAGACTTCATCTATGATTTTTATTTTATAGCTGAGTAATATTGCATTGTGTATGTGTACCACATCCTCTTTATCCATTCATCTGTTACTGGGCACTTAGGTTGTTTCAGCTCTTGACTATGGTAAATAGTGCTGAGATAAATGTTGGAGTGCGTATAGAGAAAACTCAAATTTGAGATTTAAATAGCCGTGCAAAGCATGACTTGGTTTTCATGTTTTACTATAACCCTTCTCTCCCTCCCCGCATAAAAAAATAATGAATTTGTGACCATTACGTTAGGAAAACCTAGCAAAGCAGAGTTCTATAATTTCGTCATCTGAAGGTAAATGCTGAAAACATTTTGATGTCTCACTTTCCCATGTTTTTAGTATACACAGTTAGACAGCCTTGTCAATGCACTCTATTTTACAACTTAACTGTATTATGAATATAGTATGTCATTAAATAGTCTAAAATATTTTCAATAATTACATTATAACGGTATTTAATATGTATCATTGGCTGTTAGCTGGCTTTCAAATTTTTGCTTTTACAGATTATACTAAGTGGAACTTTATGCATACATCTTTGGGTTCTTCTCTGGCTGTTTCTTTAGGATGATTTTTCCATATATATAATATTTTTGGTTTTTATTTCACTGAAACAAAGTTTTCTGGAAGAAGAAAAAGCTAACTTACTGAGCGCGCATATACCAAAAACTGCTTAGATACCTTGCAGTCTTACTACTGTTTTCATCTCCAGTTTTATAGATGAAGTCTACATATATACATACAAGATATTTTGCAGGTTAAAAGAATGCAGAAAAATGTTTAAATTTTATTCAGCAAATAGCAGAGGTCTTTGACAGTCACAGGAGGTAATGAATTTGTAACATGTTATTATAAGCATTTGGTATCTTTTTTTGCTTTGCCTGAAGGATTTTAGATTGAAAAATTACATATTAATTGGCTTTCTTAGCTCTGGAAGAGAAAAAGTGGGTGTTTTATGAATTTCGGATTTTGGTCACATGACAACTGTCTAGACAATGAATTTGTAATTCACTTTTTGTCTTGAAATTACAAGGAGGCAATAATTGTTAATGAAGCTCTAAGAGGTGAAGTTGAGGGATTTAAGGATAAAGAGTTTGCAGAGTACTGATGGGGATCAAGTGACAGGTGAAATGATGAGGTGCTTTTGCAGCCAGTTTAACCCTCTCCCATTAGCTGTGTGTCCATCCTATTTTGATAAGTGAGTTTGGGATTGTTGTTTTTAGGACCTGGTATTTGTCATCTAACACAGTGGTTTGTTTTGTCTTAGTCACATCGATCAGACAACCACATGGCAGGACCCCAGGAAGGCCATGTTCTCCCAGATGAATGTCACGGCCCCCACCAGTCCCCCAGTGCAGCAGAATATGATGAACTCGCCCTCAGGTAAGTGAGAATGCTGTCCTCAGTGCATGTGGAGCAGTGCTTGTGTGCAGGGAAACTTCCTGTGTAAGCAGTGATGGTTCTTTTTGAGAAACTGGAGCATTAGGGTGCTAATTTTCTATCCAGTTTCATATGGGGGAAAAAAAAACATGTCACACCATCACCCTGTTGAGTCATTGATACATAAATGGGGTAGAACTGAAAGCCAATGAGTTTTCAATTTCAGTTCTTAATTAGGTTAGTTTTGACATGCTTGTGTTTTATTCTACTGGTTACTTGTGTATCAGGTGTTCAGAGTTGTTCTCCTCTTCTTTCATGGCTTCAATGTGAATCTAAGTTATGGTGATCTGAACCCCCCTTTTAAAGTAAATATTCATTCTACCTTGAGAATAACTAGAAGGTATCAATTTATAAATGCCAAAGAGCATTTTTTAGATGTAGCCATGAGTATTTGAAAAACATTTCCACCTTTTAAACAGAATATAAGCTTGAATATAAATTTTTTTTTCAGCCACTTATTTGGCAGTTTATATAAATCTGCCATTTTTCTTGTCCACATTATGGAGAATAAGAAGAAGGAAGGTAACAAAGGAAATAATAGAATAGATGTACAGTGTCAGTTACATTTCTAATGCAGAGTAGCTACTAAGTCAGAGTTTAGTTCCTTTCCCCTAGTAGTAAACTATTTGCCATCTGCTTTCTTCGCTGTGAGGGCCCACGTCATCATCTTATCATTTTAGGAAAAGGTTCTCTTTCCCAGGGGAGATGCAACCCCATGCCTAGCATCAGAAGTGCAGCATTTGGGATTTCTGACCACCCCTCTTTCTTCAGTCACCCTCACTTTACCTCCTTTTTGCTGAGTACCCCGTCAGGGTGCACAGAAGGAATGATAGGAATTGGCAATCCTAACAGCCACAGTGTTCTTTTCCCTCACAGCTCATCTATCTCCCAACCCAACAAACTGACCGTAATACTGGTGGCTGCGTTGTAGATTTTCTTAAATCGCAACCTTTGGAGAGGAGGGACTGTTGGAGGCAGGGAGGTCGGCAGGGAGGGGTGGAATGATTCATTGACAAAAAGGTCCCTTGAGTAGGAGAGCTGACAGAAGGCAAATGTTCTTCTGCCCCTAGAGACAATGCCAGAGAATGTCTGCTGTGCCATAACACTGTGTTCTTGCTTTGGTGGGTTGAACAATTGAATTCTAAAGAGTCAGAAGATGAAAACAAAAATCAAGGCAAGATTTATGACTGAACTCTTCTTGTCATAAAGTTTCTGTAGATAACTCTTGAGAAAAATTTGATTCCTTCAGAATCTTCTATATTTGCTTATTTTAATATCAATACATTATCAGTCTGTGTTTTATATGACATTTAACGTAATATATTAAAATTTTTATTTTTTTATTTTTTTTTAAGATTTATTTTATTTATACATACAGGCTGGGGAAAAGGCCAGAGGTGTTAAATTTTACTTTTGCATAGAAGAACTAGGGTGTAGGCCAGAGGTAGGGGGGAGGGCGTGAGAGGATTCATCAGAGACAGAGCAGAAAGCAGAACAGGCGGAAAGACACTGCTGAGGGGGAGCAACGAGTGAGACAGGAGAGGTCTGCTGCGCTATGTGAGTTAGCTCCCTGGCTGGGGATCAAACTCAGGCCGTAGTGATGATAGTGCTGAGACTTACTCCCTTAGGTCACCAGGGGGGTTTTATTAAAAAAATTTTTTCAAGATTTATTTATTTATGCATACAAGAGCTGGGGTGTAGGCCAGAGGTGTGGAGGGGTTTGGTGAGAGGATTCACCAGAGACAGAGTTGGGAGCAGAAATGGTGGATCTACTAAAATTTAGCACTGCTGAGGGGGAGCAGCAGGTGAGATAGGAGAGATCTGCTGTGCCATGTGGGAAGTTCCCTGGCTGGGGATCGAACTTGTGCTGTAGTGCCTGCTGATAGCTTCATAGTGCTGAGACTTAACTCCTTGTGCCACCAGGGAGGCCCTCTATTAAAGTTTTTTAAGAAAAAAATAATGCAAATGTTTACTGACAGTGATTTTACATGGCAACTTTTTTTTTGTCAAATTTTTAAATAAAGATTGTGAGAACTGCCTTGTATTATAGTGCAAAGACAACTGACATCGTTTGTGTTGTCATGCTCCTTTAAAATGTGCCAAAGAAACCAGTAAGAAATAACTCATTAAATTTGATTTGGAAAGCTATGGCTTTGCATTTAATAAAGTTGATTCTGATTCTTTTTAAAAAAAAGATTTATTAATTTTTGCACATAACCTGGGGTGTAGGCCAGAAATGTGAGGGGTGAGAGGATTCACCAGAGACAGAGTGGAGAGCAGAATAGGCAGAATGACTGAAATACACTGCTGAGGGGAGCAGAGGGTGAGGCAGGAGAGGTCTGCTGCGCCATGTGGGAATCTCCCTGACTAGGGTTTGAACTCGTCTGTAGAGGCTGTGGATAGCGTCATAGTGCTGCGACTTAACCTGTTGTGCCACCAGGGAGGCCCTGATTCTGATTCTTTTAGAACATTAATTTTTTTTTTTCTGCTAAGTGTTCTAATAGAATGGTCTGAGAAAGTGGGAAGGATTTCTACTCAAATGTATACTGAAAATCACAAGTGTAAATAACATGCGTTTTAGAAATATGTGTATATTTTTTCCAGCTTTGCTTTTGTTGGTCGGATATGAAATGTGTTTTTCATACTGAGGATAATTAGTAGGCACGCTGACTTAGAGCAGTATTTAGTTAAGAGATGACTTTGGCAAGAACAATTTGAGCTGCAGGAAGCAGAACTGTGGGTTAGGAGTGAGGGGAGTTTGGAAAAAGACTTGGAGACAGGACCCTGGAGGCAGAACCTGAAATGGGAAATGCCATTGCCAAAGAGACGTGAGCATTTTTAAGTGCGAGTAGAAGCATTGAAATAATAAGTCCTGTTTATTTACCAGTCATTCTGATAAGTCTATTTGTACTATCTCATTTAATTACATAATGGCCGGTTAGGTTAGGTGCTGTTATTAGTTTCCCCTCACATGAGAAAAAAGTTTGAATAACTTTCCCCAAATTACCCAACTTTTAGGTGATAGAAGCCACCATTCAGAATTTGGTAATGGGGTAATGATAACTACATGTGAACAAGAGTTAGGATAAGTGACAGTGAAGCACTAGAGAAGGCAGAGGGGAGATAGGGCCCTGGAGGGGCTGTTATAAAGTAGTGGCAGAGGTACTGGAGAGCAGCCTACCTCTACAGGAAAGTCTGGGTGTGGGCATGAGGTTTGCTTAAGGAGGTTTTGTATCTAACATAATACACACTACCTGAAAGTAGGATAAATACTTAGGAGGACACTAGAAGTCATTGTTTCTAGTAGGGTGTTTAGACAGTATGATGACTTGTAAATCCGAAAGAGACTTGGCAGGCTGGTGAAAGCAAAAAGTGGTTTTATTATTTTATTTTTAAGGCAAAAAATTACCCTAAAGAGGAAAAGAAGTCACCAAAAATTTCAAAATGAAAGGTGTTAAACTAAGTACAATGAAAATTCCCAGGACAGATTTAAGTCTGGATTATTGGTCACAAATTTAAATGAGGGTTTAACTGTTAAACTAGGACTGAGGTTTTGATAACACCTGTAAAGTACATGCACTTTTCATGATGAACTAACGCACTTGATTGCTGTCTTTCATTTCTTCCATTGCAATGGACATTTCAAGATAAATGGAGGACTTTTACAAGGTGTTAAAATTCTTTGGAATGATTATCACAGGAGTTGTAATCTTGACATATGTCACATTCACATAAAACTATAGTCACAATGTCACCTTTAAGATGCTTTCTGTCTAGGGACTGCTCCATCTGGGAAAGCTCCAGGCTGTTTTCAGGGAAGGGCACACTACAGTCTCCAAGAGCTCTAAGAAAAATATTCCTGTCTCTCTTGGTCTAGGGTTGCTCCTTGAGAAAAGCAGCAAAAGTGACTGCTTGAAAATAATCTTTTCAGGGCCTCCCTAGTGTCACAAAGGGTTAAGTCTCAGCACTGAAACTATCAGCAGCCACTGCAGCACAAGTTGGATTCCCGGCCAGGGAGCTTCCCACATGGCTCAACAGACCTCTCTTGTCTCACCCGCTGCTCCCCTCAGCAGTGTATTTCAGGAGATCCACCTTTTCTGCTCCCCACTCTCTCTGTTAAATCCTCTCACCCCCCACACCTCTGGCCTACCCCCCAGTTCTTATATGCATAAATAAGTAAATCTTTAAAAAAAAAAGAAAAGAAAATGATCTTTTCAAGATCTTTAAAGAGACTGAGATATGAAACAAGAAAAATTGTGAGGTTATTTATTAATAAATTTTGAGGATATTTACTGTAATGAAGCAACAATGGCTTCCTGGTCAACAGGAGGACAGCGGCAGACATCCCCACTGTGAATGGAATACCTTCACATCTGCTCATCCAGAGCCTGATAAACAGAAAGCTGCACAACTCTCTTGAAGCACTTCATTGGGTTAATGCAAACTAGATTTTTTTTTCTTTTTCTTTTTTTTGAGATTTATTTATTTGCACATACAAGCTGGGGTACAGGCCAGAGGCGTGGGGCGGCGAGAGGGTTCACCAGAGACAGAGTGGGGAGCAGAACAGGCAGATCAGAAATACACTGCTGAGGGGAGCAGCGGGCGAGGAAGGAGAGGTCTGCCGCACCATGTGGGATTCTTCCCGGCTGGGCATCGAACTCGCATGGCCGCTGCCTACAGCTCCACAGTGTAGCGCTCAACCGCTGCGCCACCAGGGAGGCCCTTTTTTTCATTTTTATTAGGAATTATTTCAACAGGAACTTTTAGTTTTTTAAAAAATAATTTGCATTTTAATACTTGAGTCTGGCTTGGTGTTTTGCTGGCTTTTTCTAAGCAACCATTTTCTTTAAAATAAGATTATTTTCTCTAGACTCTCCAGACCGGTTTTCTGCATAATTTTTGATGGTCCTTTGGACTGACTGATCATTTCAGAGTATCTTCAATCCTGAGATTTTATGAAATCCTCTTTGTTTATGTCTAATTTGGTTTAGCAAAAAGTGATAAAAATTCACTTGTTCTTACAGGTGATTTTTCAAAACAGGATATTGACTTGATGCATTTTGTTGTGAGATGGGAGACCTGTGGTTTATAATTGGCCAGCTTTCTGAATAAATACATTTGAGAAATCACTTACAGGTATCCTTGGAAAGGGTTCTGGAGCAAGACTAACTAGATATGATGAGGGAGATTAACGTATGTTCTTTAACTTTTCAATTTAAAACAAATAAATCACAGTGAACCTTTGTGAAAGGGATTTGTAAGGTGAGGAAAAGAAAATTTTAAAGTGAAAAGAAATTAGAATAATCCAGTAAGATAATGGTTCTGTCTTCATCGTAAAAAAAACATATCCACATATAAAAATGTGTATGTGTGTTGTGTGTATGCACCCTATTCCATTAAATTACTTGAAATGCTTGCCCTTTTGAAGTTATATTAAATCTATTATTATAGTATACATTAATAACCTTTGGTGCATGCTTGGGATTTTTTTTAAAGTTTATTTATTTATGCATACAAGAATTGGGATGTAGGCCAAAGGTGTGGGGTGGTGAGAGGATTCACCAGAGACAGAGTGGAGAGCAGAACAGGTGGACTGACTGAAATATACCACTCAGGGGAGCAGCGGGGAGTCAGGAGAGGTCTGCTCTGCCATGTGGGAAGTTCCCTGGTAGGGGATCGAACTCATGCTGCGGGCTCGTACCGTCCTAATGCTGAGACTTAACCCCTTGCGCCACCAGGGAAGCCCATGCTTGAGATCTTTATAAAATAGTTCTGCTTAGTGAGAGTTAGATAAAATTAGTAGTTTTTGTGTTAGACTTTAGAAAATAAGGACGGGGAAAGAAAAGTGATACTCCTTTATTTATTTGTTTGTTTGTTTGTTTGTTTATGTAATAACTGAATATTGACCCATGAAGGTCTTTAAACAATAGAAAAGGCAAGAAGGCATATTCTGTAATGATCATGCCTGACAGCTGGTAACTATTTTAGGACCATTTAAAAATCTTAAGTCTGATTTAAACTAAGGAAAATGAACCTGTTTATCTGCTCTTTAAAAATATGACTTTAATAACAATCGAAAGTGAAATTCTTAATAACAGGAACATTTTAAGGAACTATTTTTATGTTTCATAGTCAGATTTTTATTTGACTAATGCCCACATCTATCAATGCAGCACTTTCAGATTTCTCTGTTATGAAAACCTGTGTGAAGTTCCTACGAAATAGCACAAAGTGGGTGGAGAAAATGCCCTCTTAGCCTTGAAAGGTGATGCATGTCAGAGGAATGTGTTGAACACCCTTTTTGCAGTGGGGAAGTGGTTAGAGGTGAGCAGCGTGAGAGGACAGATGCCCCTTGGTGCCTGTATGCTGCGCTCCTCCTGCTGTGTGTGCTTTCTGTCAGAGCACAAAACCAAATGGCACAGATAGGTTGTTACCAAGAAAAATAACAGGTAGAGAGTAAATATGAAATGCAAAAATTGCAGGTAAAATGAGTACAGTGCTTTTTCCTTTTAAAAACTCTAGAGAGTAGGTTGTGTAAGACACTGCACACAGGTTTTAGGATCACTAATTACTGCTTCATGTGTTGTAGTTGACAAACTTTATACTTCTGTGTTTCACCTTCGGAGTGAACTGAGAGGGAAGTTAGAATAAAGATTAAGATCAGGGACTCTTGAAATTAGGTGGACATGAATTTGAGTCCCAGTTTTGTCACTTACTACCTATAAGATCTTAGACAAGTTACTGTATTTACCTGTGTTGAAGTTTCTTCACTTGGAAAATGGGGATAACAACAGTGACACAATTCAGGGTTCTTGTGAACCCTTGTGCACAATCTGTATAAATATGATTGGTACATAGATTATTTTTTAACAATATACAGTGTTTGGTGCAATATCTTGCATATATAATAAAATGAAACGATCTGACATTTAATCAGTTTATATTAACTAGTAGCCAGTGTTTATTTAAAATAATTCCAAAATCTATTACCACACTATCTTTGGGATCGTGTTTATCTTTAAGAGCTTTTTATCATCAAATGTGGCCATTGGCATTTTTCCAAGTATTGTGTTCACACAGTCCCTTTAGTATCTGTGCTAGTGTTAAATATCAATATGCTTTTCATTTATATGAGTCAATTTTTTTTATTCCTTTGAAAGTTCTTGGATAAATTACTTGCTAGTCTGAAGTCATAATATATGGAGCAAGACTAAAGCAAATCAAACAGAATACAATTGTAGCAAAGCTCAAAGTCAGAGCAATGAATGTACAATAGTAAGTGACAAAGTATATTTTATTACTCTCAAGCGCCTATCCCAAATATCTTTAAAATTTTTTTTTAATTGAAGGAACATTGGTTTATGATGCTATGTAGATTTTAGGTATGTAGCTCTATAACTCAATGTCTTTATATCCTACTTTATCATCCCCACCAGAAGCTACCCAGTACTGTACAGTTGCCCTTCTTACCCTGCTTGCCCATCCCCTGTGGGCCACCATTTTGTTCAGTAGTGACGCAATTCAGGAATGTTGTGAAGTTTAAATGCACGATCTGTATAAATGTGATTGATACATAAATTATTTTAATCTGTTTTTTAATCTTTTTAAAAAGGTATCTTTTAAAAGTTTCGGTTTTTTAATTTATGCACACAAGAACTGGGGTGTAGCTAGAGGAACAGGAGGTGAGAGGGATTAACCAGAGACAGTGGGGAGCAGCATAGGTAGATCTACTGAAATACAGTGCTGAGGGAAGCAGCAGATTAGAGAGGAGAGGTCTGCTGCGCCATGTGAGTCAGCTCCCACCCAGGTATCGAATGTCACAGTGGCTGGCGATAGCTTGATAGAGCTGAGACTTTAACCCCTGCACTGGCAGAGAGGCCCCAGGTATCTTTTTTTTTTAAAAAGATTTATTTATGTATACAAGAGCTGGGGTGTAGGCCAGAGGTGTGTGTGGCGGAGAGGCATGGGGTATGAGAGAATTCAGCAGAGACAGAGTTAGGAGCAGAACAGGCAGATCTACTGAAATACACTGTTGTGGGGAGTAGTGGGGGATCAAACTTGTGCTGAAGTGGCTGCTGATAGCTTCATAGTGCTGAGACTTAACCCCTTGCATCACCAGGGAGGCCCAGATAACAACTTTTTTCAAATGGCAATTAATGCTTTTTTCCTCATTTAGAAATTTAGGTATATCAAGAAAAAATGAATACAGGAAAATAGTAAAAAACAAAAGTATAATAAAACAGAATCAGTATAGTTAATCTTTAAGAAACTATTTTTATAATTTTTCCTGCTTTATTTAAGTTCCTGAAAAATGGTTAGTAATATGGACACTTCTACCATTTTAATTAGGAAAGTATGGACTAGCCTATTTTGTTTTTAAAAAGTTGCAGATAAACAATACATAGGGAATATGGAGATTAAAATAATTGTGGGCTAGAAAAAATATTTAAGTAATAGTTTCATTCAAGTTGCTAAAACTATTTTTGCAGTGTATCATGTCCAGAAAAGGAGTTACTCTGATGTCTGTGTGAAACTCAATGTTGCCCTGCCATATGGCACTTGTAATCTTGATGATTTACTGATTTCACTCCTTAGTGAAGCCTGTGAAACTCTACCAGTGCAGCTGTGGACTCTCTTCTACTCTGATGATGTGAACCCTTCACTCACCTCTCCACTGAGGATTGCTCCTGATATCAGTTGATTGCAGTCATGATTCTTAATTTCAAATATTTTCTAAATGATACCAAAATTCAGGATACCTGGCCACAGCATCAATATTTGACAAATAGAACGGTAAATATTAGTTAGTAATTGTTATTTATGTTATGCTAAGCCTAATCAGCTGGGCTTTTTAAATTCAGTTGTTCTGGAATTGAGGTGTTTATATATTTAAGTGTTGACAAGCTATAACTAAAGTGCTATTCATCCGTTCATTGAAGAAACCCAAATTAATTGTGGTATAAGGTCACTATATAGAGTTCCTTACTTTTCAGTAGCTTTAGATCAGTATTTTTTATAGTGCTCTATTTTTTAAAGAGAGTATTTCAATTAGAAAATTATGCTAACCAAAATAATCATCTTGAATATTTTAGGGAGTACTGTGTTCATGTATTTAGTTACATGCTTGATTGTTTCAGATAAGGTAATTCCTTCTTGACTTTGCTGTATTTCAGAGCCTATCTCCTGAAATGCCAGGGAAGATGTAGATAAACTTATGATTGTTGAGTTGCTTTGACACCTGATCTTAGAGCACAAAAAACAGAATCTTTAAATAATTTGTTAGAAGAATACTTTGAAATAATCGTTTGGGAAAATAAAGTTAATCAGATTTTTGAAAGTTACTAGGATTTTAGTGTAGATGCTGAAACTAATGAAGAAGAAAAGAATTAAACTTCTGTTATTTTAGCTTACTGATTCATTTAGAAGAGTGAGAGAATATTGTTAAAGAACATAAAAATAATTTTCAGTTGTAATTGGTATCATTGCTACCAGTTTTTAGTAAAATGAGTTATTAGATTATGGTGGTTAAAAATAGAAGTATCCTGGCCTCCCTGGTGGCGCAGCGGTTGAGCGCTGCTGCTGTGGAGCTGTTGGCAGCGCGCGATGCGAGTTCGACGCCCAACCAGGGAGAATCCCACATGGCGCGGCAGACCTCTCCTTCCTCGCCTGCTGCTCCCCTCAGCAGTGTATTTCTGATCTGCCTGTTCTACTCCCCACTCTGTCTCTGGTGAACCCTCTCACCGCCCCACGCCTCTGGCCTGTACCCCAGCTTGTATGTATAAATAAATGAATCTTTAAAAAAAAAAAAAATACAAGTATCCATGTTCAACTTTCTCCTGTGTTATTTGTAGAATTTTGGAAGCTGTGCTCAACTTTGAAGGAGAATAAGAGATTGAATTATTTACATTTAAGAACCAAATCAAATGTCTGTTCTATTTCTTTTTTTCATAAGTGTTTGAATATTATTTTTATCTTTCCCACTGATTTCTAAATCCTTCTGATTGCTCTATTGCTACAATAATTTTAGGACTCATTGGAGGAATATTTGTGCAAAGGATTAAGATACTAATACTGTTAAAATGATATCCATAGATTTCCATATATAGGCAACATCAGTGAAAGGAAATAAATACTGCAACAATAATCAGTTTTCCAAAATAATACTCTCTTTTGATGTCAATCAGGTAAGGATGACAAGACTTAGATTAGAATTTTAGCAGTATGTCATTGTTTTGTTTGAACATTATGAAGTCTAAATGAGCTCACAGAACTAAGCATTTCCATTAAGTTAAAATCTAAGACACACTCAAGTTGCACTAAAAGTGAAATCAGAGTCACATGTTAGAATGTTCTTGAGTTTATACTTTTCCTCAAAGAAGTTCATCCTGTTGTAATAGACAGAAAGGAAAATGATTTTTAAGAAATTCTCATAATTTTATTTTGCAATAGTTGTTCCCTTTCTCATTCATTTATTTAGTAAATATCAAGTGCCCTGCTTTTGTACAAGGTACTGTAATAGTACTGGGGTTGTAGAGTTAAGTGAAGATGGTTTATTTGACATATTTATAACGGTAAATGTTACTGCAGACATATGAACCAAGTGCTAAGAAAGTAGAGGAGGAATATCTGAATCAGTTTGGGGAGGAGGAGGAGGAAGGATAGGGATGTATCTCCAAGGAGCCAGATAGTCACTCATCCTTTGAACAAATTTGAAATACAAATATGTGTAGGCCCCCTGTAATTGATTTTTTTAATAGAGATCTCAGTTCACTGAGATTTGGGGGGAGACAGGCAGAATGCTCTTTGTGCAACATAACAGCTAGTTAACAGGGGCACGTTTAGGGAACAATAAGGAGGCCACTGCACTTGGAAACATGTGAAAGGCCGTGTGGAAGCCATGTTGTCTGGGGCCTTGCTGGATATGAACAGAGGAGCGATAGGATATGAGTAAGTTTCTTTAAAGTAGGGGGACTAATTAATAGGCAGTTGCAACAGCACGGGAGAAGATAGACCAGTGTGGCGGAGGTGGAAGTGGCAAAAAGTGGTTCGACTTAGGACTTGAGCTTTAGTGGGTGAGTGGGAGTGAAAATAGCTGAAGAAAAGGAAAGGTGAAAGGAACCACATGGAGAGATGTCTGGGGCCTGAAATCTCCCACACCAAATAACAAGAGGTGGGATGGCAGAGATGACGTTCAAGATATCCTCTGTGTGATCAAGTAAGACGTTTGAACTTTCTCCTGAAAAATTGGGGGAACCATTAAAACTATGACTTGTCACTAGGTTCCTTCCCTTATGGGGGGGAAAGCCTTCTAGGAGTTCCTGTTTTTGTTACCTGATCATTTTATCTTTTTTACTTATCTTTCAGACCCTATATTAAACATGGATTATATATTACACGTGAATTTTCATGTTAGATGTATTATTGGAACAAAATGGCAGAACTATTCCAAGAAAAAGTAGGGACCTTACTTTTTTTAAGTGCCTAATTTAAGCCTTACCCTTTGTCAGTCATTTCCTCCTTTAATCT
Organism: Scalopus aquaticus; assembly: GCA_004024925.1. Lineage (NCBI taxonomy): Eukaryota > Metazoa > Chordata > Mammalia > Eulipotyphla > Talpidae > Scalopus > Scalopus aquaticus. Next base: position 13,964 of record PVIJ01000149.1, read on the forward strand.
TTCAATAATTCTGTGAGAAGAGTGTTCATCTCCATTTTGTAGATAAGGAAAGTGAGCATCAAGCAGATTAAAGAATTTGTCCAAGGTTAGAAGGCAAATATTGGATATTGGACTTGAACCCAGGTCTGCCTGAATCTAATCTGCCAGTTTCCTCTAAACTGTATGTTTCTAGAGTTTAATATACTTTCTAGATTGTCACATTTAACTTCATTTATAATATTTCAAAAGTGACATTTTAAAGACCCAGTAACCCACTAAGTAATAATTTTGCTACATTGGAGAAAGTTAATGGTAATTGTATGAGAGAGTTTAATATAACAAGTATGCCTTAATAGTTTTCTGTATTCTAGTTCAGTGGTTCTAAGTTTACAGTATGTAAGGACTTGCCTGGGGATTTGTTAAAATGCAGATTCTGATTCAGTAGCTCTGGAGTGGAACTAATTCAATTTCTACACAAAATAAGAGACTTAAACTACAGAAATATTATGATCTACTGTGTTATTCCTGTGTTTACTTTATTCCTACTTTTGGTTGGAATAAATGCCTAATATATATGAATGCCTCCCATCATTTCACATGTGACCTTATTTAAGATAAAAGTTCTGCGAAACTCTCTTAAAAAATTCTGTGATTTATAAAAGCACAAAGTAAGGATCTGAGAGATTGTAACTTGACCAAGAGCAATCAGTCTTTCTTTCCAGAGGTAAATCCTTAATAACTTCAGCTCAGCAAACTTTGTGTTTGATGGCATGCTGAGCTCTAGGGTTACAAAAAATTCAGGTGCTTACTTTTTGAGTTTAGAGCCTGATAGGAAGAGGGGTATTGCAGACACATGAATAGGCACAGTGAGGCAGCCACTATGTGGTGGATTTGAGCACAGTAATTTGGGGGGGGGTGCCTCAGGATGCTAGTGAGCATGCAAATAAGTAGCAGTGCCAGGAATCCTTGAGGTGTACCGGGAGGGGTGGTGGGGAGTTAACTGAATGTAGTAGGTGGGGACTGGGCTCCCACAGGCAGGTCCCAGAGAGAGGAGACAAGTTTGAAGGACTGAAAAAGGCTGAAGTGTAAGGATGCTTTGGGGGTGGATAGACCTAGAAGGGTGGATGCCTTCGAGCCCTGTGTAATGCTATAATACCTGTAGAGACCCTAAAGACTTTGGAATTTTTCCTGTACCCTTAGGGGAGCGATGAGTCTGAAAACTGTCTCCTCAAAGGAAGATGATCTTGTGGTGCATGCAATGTTTAACATTACAGTTAAGACCAATTTGGAGGCCAGTGCTAAAATTTAATTTTAGAAATGGGAAAGTTTACATTAAAAGTTTTATTTAAGGATCAAACGCGAAAGGTATTTTGAGGTAAAATCTATTTAAAATAAGGGGACGTGTGTTGTGACGTGTTCTCCAGTTGTTGGAGCAGAAAGGCCATTGTTGACCTTATGAGAACATTAGAGATGTGGGAGCCATCTATATGGATGTGACTGATTTTAAGGGATTCAGGAACTTCTGGGGTCGGGGGAGACAAAATACTACCTTTGATTAATGTTTGTCATACTTGCAGTGTAGTCCTTGAGAACAGAGTGGAGGAAAGCTAGGCTGTCTGTGTTTGAGTCCCAGCTCTGCCATGTGTCAGCGTAAACTAAGTGATCTTGGGCAACCTTTTGTGCCGATTTCTTCATCTGTAAAGAACTTAGATTAGGACCTTGCATACAGTAAGAACAGTTTTGTACTTCATGGTGAATAAAGAAGACTAGAATTTGAAACTGGAATTGGTAAGCATTAGATTCCTTTAAAAGATAATTTGCATCTATTTTCTCAATTACTCTTCCTGTGTTCTACAGAAACTATTTCTTGAACTTTGACCCTCTCGTCAGGGTGTGTCAGTAAACTTTCAGTGTCCTGGGTAACTTTCATTTCTGAATTGTGGGTCAGGTGGGAGGGAGAGGCTGATCATCTGTCTTGTGGCATAGTTAATCAGGACTTTCTTGTTTGATTAGACATTGCAAATGATTTGTTAGTCATTACTAACAAATCAAAATGTAAGAGGGTCCTTAGGCAAAACAGGAAGTTGGTGTTGAGTCATCTTCAGTGTTATGACATGGAGTATTTTATTTGTTTTAAAAATATTGCAGGAAGATAGTATTTGCTATAGTAGATGAGTTATTCAACCAATACTATTATAAATTTACATTAAAATTTTTATTTTCCCTTAAAAGAGGTCAACAGTGTGATAAAGTATGATCGGACTTTCAGTGGTGAACTTGATGTAGTACATACAGATGATGATTTATAATGATGCACACCTGAAACTCATGTTATAATGCAGTATTATTTCAATAAAATTTATTTCCCGCAAAGATAAGTAATTCTCACTTATGAATTACTTAATAATAACCTACCACTCTTTTGCTTTTCCTAATTCAGATTTCTCTCCCTTTTTACATCTTGTAAAATGTTAATCTTTTCCTACCTTTTTGATGGAGGGCCTACTTTTTATCTCTTTTTTCCCCAAAAGACTTTCGTGTGGCAGTTAGACATGATAGTTCAACCTTGAAAAGCTTCCCCACCTTTCTAATGTCCAAGGGCTTACCTTTAATGTATGTAAAACCTGATTTGGGATAATAATGTTCACTGCCCACTCTGACATGTCTAGAGGTTGTCTGTGAGTTTGGAGAAATTGGTATTACCCTCTGGTATTGATAATCCCCTCTAACCATCACCCTTTCAACCCCGTACTGGTTGAAATGATGAAAGGTTTTCTGGTTGAGTCTTAGTCATAAAAACAAAGTGAAACCTCATATCCTTCCTAGCTTATTCTTCTAGATCCACACTGGCCTCCTTATTGTTCCCTCTCCCCACCATCCAGCATCATCTTTAATGTGACTTCCTCCTTTCATACCTATTGATCCACCTTTCTGGAAGTCTGTTTCCTGTTTTTCTTTCTGCAGTCATCTGCCTCCCCCTCCCCTGATTGCATTTCTCATTGCTAAGATAATACTGTACATATCTGTTTGTCTTCTTGGCTAGATAATTCCATACAACAAGGACTACTTTGTTTGCTGCTATATCTCCCGGGCCTAGAATACTGCCTGTATATAGCCTGGGGACTCAGTAAATTCTTACTAAATAGAAGAATTTACTGTATTTCTTGTACTTTCAGTTTAAATGGTTCCCAAAATGAACTTACATGTAAAAAATAAGAGTATTCTGTTTCATAAGCACTAATAAAGGATTTTCATTTCATTTCAGCCAAATTCTCACCCTTTCTGAATAGTACTTTTTATTTTTTTTTTGATTTATTTTTTATTTATACATACAAGCTGGGGTACAGGCCAGAGGTGTAGGGCGGCGAGGGGGGTTCACCAGAGACAGAGTGGGGAGCAGAACAGGCAATTCAGAAATACACTGCTGAGGGGAGCAGCGGGCGAGGCAGGAGAGGTCTGCCGCACCATGTGGGATTCTCCCTGGCCGGGCGTCGAACTCGCGTCGCCACTGCCGACAGCTCCACAGCGCAGCGCTTAACCACTGCGCCACCGGGGAGGCCCTGAATAGTACTTTTTAGACAATGAGACAGGAAAATGCAAAACATAAACTTTTGTTCAGGTATTTAACAGTCTAGCCAGGAAGAAAACATGTTCAGTTAATTCCATATGATAAGTAAGTGCATAGGTGTGAAGGAAATATCTTGCCAGCACAAAGATAATCTCTTCACTTGAACTGAAAAATGAAGAGTTTGCAACTGAAAATGGTTTACTGAAAAAATGCCCATGGGCCATAGCAGTTCATCTTGCTTCCAGAATCCTATTCTTCATTTCCAACTGATCATTAAGAGAACAAAGAAGAATCTTTTCATCTACTTCTTCATAGTAATTGCCTTTCAAGCATTAAGAAAAAGGAAAAACATCCTTCTTAGGACTTCTTCGTCCTGGTATGTGTCTGCCATTTACCTCCTCCTTCTCTAGCAGATATGACTGTGTGATGTAGGTTTTGATTCCTGGTGCCTAACAGTGAATAGCTGTAGTTAGGTAAGTTAAATGGATTCAAGGAGCAGTTCATTACCAACCAACGAATTCTAAGTACATTTGATCCTTGGACAACATTGGTTTCACCATGGAGGTTCACTTACATGGGAATTTTTTTCAATAAATACAGTTGGCTATCTATATCCATGGGCTCCACATTCATGTATTCAACCAACTGTGGACACTGAACTCTCAAGGATATGGAGGACTGATAGTGGGGGCTTGAGCATTAATAGATTTTTGGGGAACCTGATACCAAGCTATCTTTTCCCATCTTACCCCTTGGATACCAAGGGCCTCTTAGTAAAATTGAAGGGGGTGGGAGGGCAGTCAGAAGTTATACATGGATTTTTGGCTGTACAAAGGGTTTGATGTTCTAATCCTCCACATCATTCCAAGAGTCAACTGTAGTTATTTTAGGTCAGTGGTTCTGAAAGTGTATTCCTTAGAACAGCAGTAGCATCTAGGAGTTTTCAGGTCCCACCCATTATAAACTGAATCAGAAATTCTAGGGGTGTTTTAAGAAACCTTCCAGATGATCCTGATACATATTAAAGTTTGAAGTCCACTGTTAGATCATTTTATATAAATAAAATAGTGCCACTGCATTTGCTTCATTTTATATATTCCATATTGAAGAAGTTATGTTTATGACACATTAAAATCAGCATATAAATGGAATGCAGAGGCGTTCTAAATATATTTTGATCTATCCTTGTGGCCTCCTCTTACAAATTTAGTTTTGCGGAAAGCGCATATGTCCTTTAGCCTTACTGACCTTACTCTAACTGTAGTCCAAGCAGATGTTCGACCCAAACTCTCAGTAACTGCAACTTGGTGATTCAGAAAATAGATCACTCTCCCTTTCTCTGCCTTTCATGGTTATTCAACAAGTTCACTTAGAATTCATTAAGTACCAAGTCACAGAATTTGTTATAAAGGCCATCTGACTGAGATTTTTTTTTAAAGATTTATTTATTTATGCATACAAGCTGGGGTGTAGGCCAGTGGTGTGGGGAGGGGAGTGAAAGGATTCACTAGAGACAGAGTGGGGAGCAGAGCAGGTGGATCTACTGAAATACACTGCTGAAGGGAGCAGCGGGCAAGGCAGAAGAGGTCTGCTGCGCCATGTGGGAAGCTCCCTGGCTGGGTATCGAACTTGTGCTGCAGTGGCTGTGGATAGCTTCATAGTGCTGCAACTTAACCTGTTGCGGCACAAGGGAGCCCTGAAAAATTATTGTTTTTGATTCACATTTGGGTCAAAGATTTGTCTCTCTTCATTTTCTTTTTCTATTGAGGATTCAGTTGTGTGCAAACCTATTTTAAAACTATCTTTCCTCATCTACCCCTTTACCTTTGATCAGTAGTTTTCTTTTTGTTAAAAAAAAACAAAACAGGGCCTCCCTGGTGGCGCAGCAGTTAAGCGCTGCGCTGTGGAGCTGTTGGCAGCGGCGACGCAAGTTCGACGCCCGGCCGGGGAGAATCCCACATGGCGTGGCAGACCTCTCCTGCCTCGCCCGCTGCTCCCCTCAGCAGTGTATTTCTGATCTGCCTGTTCTGCTCCCTGCTCTGTCTCTGATGAACCCTCTCGCCACCCCACGCCTCTGGCCTGTACCCTAACTTGTATGTATAAATAAAAAATAAAAATCTTAAAAAAAAAAAACAACTTTTTAGACCATCTCTTTCCCTATAGCTTTTTATTTTTTTCCACAATGTGAAATGAAAGGCAGGTGAATATATAAAGCATTCCTTTTTTTCCTTTTATCACATATATTTTGGTATACTTTTGAGTGCTTACTAAATTAATAATATAGTAATTCTATTTATATGCACATTACTTAATTATTTAGAAATAATGAGAAAATAGATCACTACTTTATTTGTTCTGAGCTTGTGTCTCCTTTATATCATCATGTCTAAAATAACTGCGTTTAGAATTTTGGGTTTTTTTTGTTTGTTTGTTTTTGATTATGGTATAGAAGAACAAGTACAGTGCAGAGTTTCCTGAACTTAACTTTTTTTGGTCTGTTGTTTTAATGAAATACTAAGTACTTAATTTAGTGTGATAAATAGTTGATACATGTAAGATTTGTATAAGAGAAATTTTAATGATTTAAATTCTATACAAGGGATAAAGTCACTGTTGCACATTGTGGGATTTAATGTATGGAAACACCTGCATAAGTTTTGGGAGGTTGTATTTATATATCTCTAGGAAGCAGCATATTGTATTATTTAAAAGCTGAAGCTCTGGGGCCTCCCTGGTGGCGCAGCGGTTAAGCGCTGTGCTGTGGAGCTGTTGTTGGCAGCGGTGATGTGAGTTCGACGCCCGGCCAGGGATATTCCCACATGGCGCTGCAGACCTCTCCTGCCTCGCCTGCTGCTCCCCTCAGCAGTATTTCCATCACTCTGCCTGTTCTGCTCCCCACTCTGTCTCTGGTGAACCTTCTCACTGCCCATGCCTCTGGCTTGTACCCCAGCTTGTATGCATAAATTAATAAATCTTTTAAAAAATTATTTCTGAGAAAAAAAAAAGCTGAAGCTCTGACTTCAGACTGCCTGGGTTTGAACCTTTATCTTGAGCAGGTTACCACTGAATGTCACTGTGTTTCAGTGTGTGTACACTGTGTGATAGGAATAAGAATAGGCACACAGAACCACTAGGTGAAGCTAAATGTTTTAATGTTACTATGTGTAGTGGTGGGATTGGAGATGGTGTTATATTTCTGCCCCCACGAGTTTGTGTTGTCTTGTTAGTTATAACAGCAAAAGAAAAAACCTGGTAACCAACACTGGAGAAAGGGAAACCATTGTATGCTATGGAGAACACAGACATGTTATGTCAGGAAAAGATACTCATTAACTGTTTAGTGAATCAGGTGAAGATGGTACAGGTGAAGCAGTGATGCCTAAGGGTATGTGTGTGCACAAGAGAATAATCGAGAAGCTAGTCACAACACTGAAGTTGTTCAGTTTTGTTTTGTTTTTTTCTGTGCGTAGGTTATAAGGAACATTTGCTTTTTCCATTGTGCATTTCTGCATTTTAAAAAAACTTCAGTGACCTTTATGAATTTATGAACAGAAAGTTTAAGGACCAAAAAGTTTAAGAACCACTGGATTAATAACACTTCATTCATATCATCTGTTTATGAATTAGTTAATTGAGTATGATATGTACGACGCGATTTTAAGCTCATTTATAGAAATTTCAAAGTATCAAAAGGCAAGGTATTTCCTTCATTAAGTGTTCATTAAGCAATTACTCATAGTTAACTCTGAATTGAAAGGTGAGTGACCTGGCTCTTGCCAAGACAGACTTGTAAATAAGTAATTACAGCTTTATCTGTTACATGCTAATAAAGAATAGAAGAGGACACTAATCATTTTGGGTGAGGTAATCAGGGAAGGCTGAATTGAAGAGGTGACTTCTGAATTGTGTTTTGCAAGACTAATATAAAGTTGTAAGGGGGCAGAGTAGAAGGATGTCTGTGGTAACAGGAACAGCACATATAAAAGGTAGCATGATTTTCTGAAAAGTTGTGGGCAGGAAATTGGGTATTTAAAGAAGACCTAAGAGGTGAAAATGCCAACTGGCATTTTCCTGTTGGTGGTGTAGAACATGGGAAATGTTTTTTCATAAGATGGTGAGTGGCACGAAAGTTTATTAGTCAGTATTTAAGAAGAAAAAGCTGGTGGTTTGTTTGCTAGGAAGACACAGCATGAGGAGGGATGCACTAAAGAAGTAAACTTACCATGATTGAGGCAAAGCAGTGGTAACTATTGATGATTGGATTTTTAGAAATGGACTAAAACAGATCAGAGACATTGTAAGTGAAATCTACAAAATCAGGTAGGTAGAGCAAATAGGTGAAGTTGGTTTGCGTCCAAGATAGGTCCTTCGTTCCAACTCAGGCAGCTAAGATGGAGAGTGATCCTGTTATAACAGGTAGGGAGCCCATGTTCTGAAATCTCTAATGAGGTCGCTTGGGTTGTTGACTTGGCTCCTGAAAACATCCAGTGACTCTGTTAACTTGATCATCATCATGCTTTCTTAGGAACTTAGAATTTTCAAAGATGGTTACTTGTTCTTAAAAAGTATTTTGCAATTGAGCCATCTTCATAATTAGTGGTTGTTACCAATTAGTTTCAGTTTTAGAGGATCTCTCCTATTGCTGGGGAATAGAGACTAAAGTGCCAGTGAAAGCTATTGAGATTTGTCTTAAGTCAGTATGTTTCCAATTCACTGTTTAGGAAACATGAGATGCCCACAGCGGATTCCACCTTTGGACATGGGTAGCATCCAGGACTTGGTGGGGAGGCTTCCTGGGGACAGAGCACTCCAGTTCATATATCTTTGTTTCCTAACAGGGAGACCTTTGACAATAAAACAGTAACAAATTCATCTGTTCTTGATAAAAATAAAGCTAGTTTAACTTAGGACTTTGGGTCCCATGGGCCCGTGTGAGTGGGTCTGTTTAAGGAATGTCACTTACTCAGCATCATTCAGAGGGCTGGCTTGGATGGCCAATACAGGACAAAGGAGCTTGTTCCTGTTATGCGCAGGAATCATACTTAGTTTCTTGTCTTGGATGTGGGAGATACATTATTTAAATAAGTAATTATAAGGAAAAATGGCTCAGGAATTAGGCTGCTGGACTAGAGTATCATCTCTGAAGGTAACTAGCCCTGTGATATATTATCATACTGAGCTACTCTGTGCCTCAATTTCCTTTTAGATCAGAGATAATACTACTTCTTATGTCTTTGGTAATTGTAAGGAATAAATGAGTTAATGTACATAGTATACTTCGAACAGTGACCAGCACACATGCCTAGCACACAGTTCCTGTGGGTATACAGATGGAAACATTCTAGGTATAGATTCAGCCTCTCATGCCAATTTACATTTTCTACTCCTGACTCCTGGTGGGGATGGAAAGTGAAAGGGGCATGGGGGAGTCAGGGATTTGAGGAAATACACCTACATTCGTGATTTATTCTCGACCGCTGTTTTCATTGCTGTTACCTCCCCAAAAGCAACTGTAGAGTCCTACTCTCTTTAAGATAGAATCAGCTTCTTAAAACTTACTGCATTATTTTGTCCTATCTTTTGTCCTTAACCTGTAGCTTGAAATGGACTTTATGCTTTCTCTCTCCCTGGGAAATTTGCCTTCTAACAATTCTAACACTTAGCCTGTCCCTGTCTAAGCCTGTGACAAACTTAGAATTCCAACCACAACCCCCACCTCCTTGCAATTCTGGGCTGCTTAAAAATAAGTTGCTTTTGGACCATAGTTTTCTTCTTTTAAGTTTTTTTGGTGTGAGCCAGTCACATAAATAATGGATATAATTGGAGCCTGGAAGACTTGGCTAAAGTGTTCTTTATAGTAAACAGAATGTTTATGACACTTTAGATGTTCTGAAAACACTTGCATGTATTCTTACATGTATATCTCTATAAATTCTGCATGTATTTCTTCTAAAGAACCTTGGACTTCCTGGGAAGGGCTCTCTCAGAACTCATGGCTACAGCACTTTATGTCTTATACTATCAGTAGTATTCCAAGAGGATTTTTCAAAAATGTGACTCTTTTCCCATTGGTGTCTTTGGGGATATAGATTCTATTATTTGGTGGTATCTTTTTATAAGAGAAGAATCAGATATATAGGTTAACCTTTCTTCTCTGAACATATGCTTAATTCTGTCTTAGTCATTTTATGTCAAGATGTGTTTTCTTTTTGAACTAGCATCCTTCCCACATTTTTTAGGTGCACCAAATAAAAACCAACCGTGATGTTTGTTTCTGTATTTTTAGGTCCTCTTCCTGATGGATGGGAACAAGCCATGACTCAGGATGGAGAAATTTACTATATAAACCATAAGAACAAGACCACCTCTTGGCTAGACCCAAGACTTGACCCTCGTTTTGGTAAAGGTTCATCTCAAAACCTTTTTAGATATTTTTTTATTACCATTTTTTTTGTTTGTGAATTTGGGAAGGTTACATTTAAATGAACTTAATTATATTGCTTTACAGTATTGAAAAATGACTGCCCACCCAACTTTTCAAGTGCTATTTTTATATTTCTTTTTATACATTTCATTTTAAATTTGAGAAACTGAGGTTTAAATCCTCTTTTTTAGCTTGGACTCCTGGGATAGGGCTGGGTGAATGTTTTTAGGGTTGACTACCCAGCAGGATCACTATTCCTTTCCCATTTGGGGAGAGAAACAGTGATCTTATTTAAAATTATCTTTCTGGCTACAGTAGTAATCAGGCTGTCACACTGCATCCGAGACCTGGGACGCTGACTTTGTCAGTGCCTGGGGTCTGCTTAGGCTTAGCTTCAGAGAACAGAGAGGACCCCCTGTGCCGGGTCCAGTGGTATGTGCTGTCCTGAATGGGGGAAACCCTGTCACCCTGGAGATAGTCCAATGAAGCATTTTCTCCTTCTCTTCTGGCTTTTTTCTCTCTTTTTCTAAGTGAAGGTCTTTGTTTTTCATTTTAAGAGACAGAAAGCAAAACCATATTTCCCTCCAGATCTCATGGATAAATAGCCATTTGCACAAAGGAATGCTCTCCTTCCCAAATGTGCATATTTTGATAATATTATACAAGTTTTTTAGTGCCTTTTTATCCCTATTTTTAACTGTTTCCAGTTTCTTCAGTGGGGTTTCTGAGATATTTTTCCAAAGCCATGGAAAAATGAATCTAAAAAGGAGCAGACCGTTGTGCTTTTGAAGCTTTCAGTCTTGGACTGGATGCAGCTAAATGAAAACAATGTGCAGATCACTGAGTGGGTCAGGCTGAGGGGAAGGGGAGCCTTTGAAGCTTCCCAGGGGTTGACCCAACAACAACTGCGGGGGCCCTTCCGGGAAAGAGGGATTAACTCTGTGAATACCAGCAAAATAGCCCTGGGGGAGGAAGGAAAAAGAAAAACTTCCCTGTCAGGAACATTATGAGCAGTTCTCCTGTGTCTTCTCCTGTGTCCCTCAAACAACCTAGTGGTCAGCTTTCTGGACTGATTGCAGCCCCCCAGCCCCCTCCCATTTAAGTAAAGTCAAAGGTGGACAAGGGCAGGGACTGGCATTTTGACAGAGACACCCTGTTTGGCTAAAATACTAGCCTTTTGAACTTCAAGACCTATTTAGGTGTTAAAAAAGTTATGTGGCATGTTAATAATTTGCAACTTCAGATTCTATTTAATAGTTGAATAAACCCATGTGGTTGAAACAGGAAACCAAGTAAGTAGAGAACTTAATAAAGGTTGCCAGTGGTATGGACTGGAATGATAACAGCCATGTTTCCTTAAATCATCTTCAATAAAATGAATTTTTGTCCATACTTTAGAAATTTTGAAAAATGGTACTGTGGTTATTTGCCCCAACATAAGGTTATGAAAGACAATGATTAACTCTTAGTTATTGCAGAAATTGGAACAAAGCTCTTTTAAAAAAAAAAAAAAATTTCCTTCCAAACCTCAATAAAGTGACTTGGCCATAGCTTAAGTGGAGCCATTAATTACACACACAGCTTGGTCTTTTGTTTTAAAAATGGGGAAAGTACCAAAGAAAAATTCCCCCTCCCCACTACTTCCAATCTATGTACACACAAGTATACAATTAGATATACCCCAAAACGTCTCATAAATCCTCTTACTGCTTTTAGTTTTCCTTTTGGGGCCCGCTGTGTATGTGTATTCCAGACAGACTTGACAACTTGCCAAAGCTTTTTATTTTGTGGCCCGACTTTTAATCTGTTCCAGACCTTTTCAGTCAGAGAGCTCAAGTGTAACTGGAGGGGGGCAGGAAAGAAAAAAAAAGTGTGGGTTTCTCTGATCTAGAGTGACAGCAAATAGAGACAAGCTGTTAGCTGCTGCATTTGGAGTTTTCCTTGAAATCTGAAGTTCTATATTGGATTGTTTTATCTCTGCCAAAAAAATATAAACTATCCCCTTTTTGACCCTTTGAGCCATGCAAACACTAACAAATGTTAGGTTATTGGGTCTGTGGTTGTGGAGTTTGCTTTCCTTTCCTATATTGCCAAAATCTGTATTCATGTATTTATCAGTTGTTGGCTTAGGTCAAGTTGACCTGTGTCATTTGACATTTTAGAAAGGAAGACATGCACTGCTGTATAAACTTAACTTTCATCACTCATGTGCTTCAAACACTAGCCTCTTTTGTATTTCTATATGTGCTGCTTTAATTATATTTAGACTCTTATCTATCAGTTCTTCCATCCCAGATGAAGTTAATCCATGTAATTTCAAGAAATAAAACAGTAATTTGTCATTGATTTTTTTTAACCTGATTTTCTTGTTCCTTAATATTTAAAAACTACTTGTCTTTGATACTTATTTTGTTTTAGAGAATGCATTAGTAATTTGTGACATGAAGTGATATCCAGTGGCAGTAAGATTCTCTGGTATATGTATTGGCTTTGATTAAAAGAGGGCTTTTATTTGTTTGTTTTTAATGCATCATATTAGTATTGTTTTTACCCTGTATTGAAGAAAATTGATTCTTGAGTATTACGCATGCCTTTGAATTATTTAATATAAACAGTTTTATGGTGATTTTATGCTGGTAACATGAAGAGTCTCAAATTTAAATATTTTCATGTATATTGTAAAATTACTGTTTTATTTAATACAGTCACATGAGTATTTTCTAGTAAAAGACCTAATAAAAACAGAAAAATTCAAATCCCTATTCTTCAGAATGAAAAGTCTACTCCAAAACACTGATAGGCAGTGAACTTAGTTTTTAAGTAATGTTGTCCCTATTGTTTGTATAAAAGGACATATTAAACAGTGTGGGTAATCGATGTTTCTGGAAATAAGTGCCGACCTCACCATTGGGATAAAAAAAAAAAAATTGGTGCAAACATAACATTGAAACCAGAGATTTGGGTTAAAAAGTTTATCTTTTGAGTCTTAAAGGAATGGACAGTCTAGCATGGCAAAAAGAAAAATCTCCTTTAATTTCCTAACAATAGTTCTGGGCTTAGAAATTCTGTAATTCTGTGCATGGAAACTGTTAAAGGTAATTAAAACTGATTTTCATCCTTTTTTTCAAAGTTTCCCAAAAGTTGTTATATGTATGTAATATGATTTCCTAATATAGTACAATTTTTAAAAAGTAAACAAAAAAGTATATATATACAATTTAAATCTCCAAGCCAAAAACTGTTCAGTATATCTTATCAAAGTTAAAATATTTTGCATCAATAATTACAGATCTATTAAAATTTTTAACTTTATACTTTCATTAACCTTTTAACGGGAAAGTATTTCTGAAAATTGTTTTAAGTAGTATTTTATTTTTGGTGACAGTGTACATAATCACCAACTCAGTACCTTCATCTGTTCTGTTCAGGATGAGAACTAACACTAAAGGCTGTAGAAACTAAACATGTTAACTCCATTAATGGAGTCTTGGGCAGATAGATTGTCTGCATCTAATCATTTGAAGTTGGTTGAAGCAAGTCTGTCCTTCTCTTAAATCTTTTCTGGTCATCCTAAATTGTCTTTGGTTGTGGACTCTACAACTAACTATTTTGGATCAGAAGGAAACGTTGTCTCAGTGTATTTTAGTTAAGATGGTTTATTGCTAACTAAAAATTATTAATAGGTAAAATTCACCCAAAAATGACCTTGAAAGGGAATTTATATAACTCTTCTTATCAACATTTCTCAAAAGGGGTGTGGGGGATACTCTGGGCACTGTGGTTCATTGAACATCCCTGCCTCTAGCTCACTAACTATCATAGTGTCACCAGTCATTGTTAGTTCCTAGATCACCAAAACATCTTTTAAAGAACTGGTAGAGTTAGGGAATATTACTCCAAATCTTAGCTGTTCTGAGATCTAGGGAAATGGAGCCTATCCAAGGTTATGGAATCTGTGCTTTTGACATGTAGAATTTGTTTATAATGCATGTGATTAATCTTTGAGGACCACACCTAACCCACCAGTACCAATATATGGCTGTTTCAGAGGGATGAAGACAGTGAGTGGTTAATGTACTTACATGCTATATTGTGACTCATCTTCAGGAAGTTAGCCAAAGGCAGCGAGTTTCCAGTTATGAAAGAAAATTTAAAAATCTCTGGTGAGAACTGACCATGACACCATGCAGTTAAATTAACCTACTTCACTTCTGTCATATTCTTAAGAGTGTCTTCTAACTTCACCTCTGATCTTTCTTTTGACTGGCACTTATCACAGTACAAGGTAGTCCATTCTATTTCAGGAACGTTCTAGTGGCCAGACTATGTATGTTCCTTTATTACCCAGAAATTTACGTCCCTTCAAATTTGTAAGTACATATCTATTTCCACAGATGTTCTCTTGTAACTGTCATTTCTCCCTACCACTTACTTGTCTTTTGAGAAGTGTTCATTAGAGGAATTAACATTTTCAAGGCCAAATTTTGTGAGGTGAGGTTAATGAGTTTTAGTTAGCAACTGCTCTTCGTACCTAAAACATACTGAAACATCTTTTCCTCCCTTCCTTAGTAGTTAATGATGTGGTCCACAACCTAATACTGAGAATTTAGGATGATGAACTAAAAATTCTGGTTTCTTTACTTGCCTCGTCCCTTCTCTGGATGATTTTCAGTTTGCTCTTGCATCTTTCAATGTGATACTCAATACAGTGTTTTATTTTATTTATTTTTTATTTTTTTTTTTATTTATACATACAAGCTGGGGTACAGGCCAGAGGCGTGGGGCGGCGAGAGGGTTCACCAGAGACAGAGCGGGGAGCAGAACAGGCAGATGAGAGGTACACTGCTGAGGGGAGCAGCGGGCGAGGCAGGAGAGGTCTGCTGCACCATGTGGGATTCTCCCCGGCCGGGCGTCGAACTCGCGTCGCCGCTGCCGACAGCTCCACAGCGCAGTGCTCAACCACTGCGCCACCAGGGAGGCCCAATACAGTGTTTTATATATATATTAACAAGTGAAGAAATAGTTGGGGAGTTGCTCTGACCTGACATTTTATATGCCTTCCCAAATCTATTTTTCAGATCTGTAGTAGGAGTTAGCTAGCATCTTGTCTTCCACACAGTATTTACATAATTAATATACTGAATTCCAATGAACTACATTGTGGAAAAATTTGCCCACTCATTTGGGAATAGAGACCCACATTCTGTTACCATAAGGCAACCAACTTGTTCAGAAAGATACCAAACTTCTCTTGACTTAAGTAGACTCAACTATAAAATGTGACTGGATTGATTATGCTGGATGATTTTGAGAATATTTTCAGTCCTTAATTTAATACAGTATTTTAGATTATAAATTATTCTCTGACTACTTGGGACTCTTGCTTTAGGTTTTTTTCAATTGCTGTGTGGATTTGCATGCATTAAAGTTTCAGAGATTACTTTTATTGTTTCATTTAAGTTTAGCTTTCAGTCCTCCAGTCAGTACTGGGAATTACTTTGAAGAGGAGACAGGGAAATCTTTCAACCTTTAATCCAAAGATAAGCGTTATCACATGGTGAGTATAACCAGGCTAACAAATCTGATGGGGGATGGGAGGACTTAAGTTCTGTCCACACTTTCAAATTCTTGGAGACAAACAGGATTTTAAACATGCTTATTATATTAGTTGACTTCATCTTAACTGTCTTAAAGATAGCATATTTGTGATATGCTTTGTTTCTAAAATTTAGAACTTCCATAAAGTTGCCATGATAGAAGCTTATCTGAAGTATGTTTTCAGGATGTGTTCTTGTTTAACAAAGCCTTATTTGATATGCTTAGAGATTGTTACTGATTATTGCCTTTGTGGCTTTTTTAAATTAAAAAAGCACTTACTGAAATACTTATGAGAATATACAAATTTGTTCAATGCTTGAACTTTGCAGTTATAGTCATTTTTAAATTATGTTAAATTGAGGGGATAGCATCAAAATAGTTTATTAATTATGGCAGTAGCTCCAGCTTACCACCGCTTACCAATTAAACTCAATGTATTTTCTAGGTGGTGATGGTACATCATGGTACATTCTTATATAACAAGTCAGGTGGAATTTTTGAAGTGGATCACCAAAGTTATTAAATGATAATTTGTGTTGTTAGTAAAGCTCCTAATATCAAACGAGGAAACCCTTAATTAGTTTTTAAAAGAATACTGTGTTTCAAGTTATACTGTGGCAACTCTGCAACAATAGCAAGTATCTTATAAAATGTGCTCCAGAAAACAGTTGTGTGGTGATACCAAGTTTAGTGCCAATCCAGAGACCCAGACACAAGAAACAGTTCATAGAAACTCTTAAGGGGACATTCAAATAGATTTCTGCTGAAAGAAACCAGAATGGTTTAGAAAGTGACTTTCATAGTCTTTGCTTTATTTTATACTCTTTGTTTTGTTAGCCTGGGTGCTGAGGTCATTTTAAAACTCATTCCAGACTTGCTTCAATGTGGAGAATCTCCTGTACATTACTTACAGCATCCTACTAACTGGGATAGAAACCATTTCAATATTGACTTAACTCATTCAGCAGCTATTTGAGTGCCAGTTAGGCATTATGTTAGCTATTGATTGGGAAGGGGTTTGCAAGCAACTAAATAAAGGCACCATTATAAAATGTGTTCAGTACTATTAAGAATAGACAGGACACTCTGAAGGGGAAGAGTGTGATGGGAAGACTTGTTTGTGCATGGGTGGTCAGAGAAGGTTTTTGTTTTTGTTTTTATTTTATTTTTAGTTAAAAGATTTATTTATTTATGCATACAAGCTGGGGTGTAGACCAGAGATGTGGGGGGTTGGGGGTGGGAGGACCCACTAGAGACAGTGGGGTGCAGAACAGGCAGATCGACTGAAGTACACTGCTAAGGGGAGCAGCGGGCGAGGCAGGAGAGGTCTGCTGCGCCATGTGGGAATCTCCCTGGCTAGGTATCGAACTCATGCTGCAGTGGCTCCCGGACAGCTTCACAGTGCTGCGCCTAACCTGTTGTGCCACCAGGGAGGCCTGAAAAGGTTTTTTTTTTAAAAAAGGGACTTTGAATGGTGAGAAGCCCATTAAGATTTAGACTGTGCAGAAGGACCAATTTTTGTGCTTATTAGTCAAAAATAAGACAAGCATTCTTCTGAATTAAAAATTCACCCAGTAAAAGGTCATTAACAGTAATAAATTATGTATAATTGAAATAAAACTATTAGTGGAATTGTTTGCTCGTCTAGCATGAATTCGTAATGTCAGGTGTGTTTTCAAATCTGTATTTTGTCTTAAAACTTCATTGTCATGGTAGAGGGAAATGCACAGTTGTACTCTGGGGACACAGAAAACTGAAAGCTAGTTAGAACACTTTCTCCCTTCTCCTCCTCACCTCATTTAGCAGCCCCTGTGTCCTACCCCCAAACTGCTTAATGAGGTGATGAGGAGAAAATGTTCAGTTGGGAGTTTTTTAAGCTCCATCCACAATTGTATTGTTTGAAAAATGCCATTATAATGAATTTTCATACCAGTCTTTTTGATAGATGGTTGAAGGAAGAAGAAATCCAGTTGACTTAATAATTATTATCAATGTTTTGAACAAGGTAAAGATTTAAATACTTTAACCCAGTTTGGGGGCCCTGGAGGTTGGTGCTTGGGAAGGGAGAGAAGTAAGATGTGTGTAGAGGGAGAGATTATTTTGCCTCTGACAACACTTGGAGTCTTAGATGAGTAAACTGTTAGCAAAAAACAGAAAAGGCACATGAGATGTCACTTTATTCCCTTTAATTAACTAAAATCAAGACAGCAAAAACAGTGTTGAGCAGCATATAGAGAAACTGGAACCCTCATACATGGCTGATGGTATTGAAAAATGCTGCAGCCTCTTTGGAAAACAGTTCAGTCTTTACACAGAAGATTAAACATGGAGTAATGATATGACCCAGCAGTGGGTTGTTACTCCCAGTCCGCTCCTGGCATATGTGCCAAAGAATTGAAACCTTATGTCCCCACAAAAACTTCTATATAGGTGTTCATAGCAACATTCTGTTGTTCTTAATAGCCAAAAAGAGAAAGTTTCACAAATGTCAAATCAGTTGATGACTTAACAACTCTGGTTTATCCATACAGTAGTATATTTGGAATACAAAGGAATAAAATGTTATTACTTACCTATAACTTGGGTGAATCTGTGTGAAATAAGACAATCAAAGGGCCATGTATTTTTTATTCCATCTATATAACATGTTCAAAATAGGCAAATTGAGAGAGACACAAAATAGATTAGTGGTTGAAGTGGCAGGGAAGGACAGTGGTGTGTGTATACTGTAAGGATGTAGGGCTTCTTTTTGGGGAAATGTTCTAAAATTAGATTGTGACACTGCACACTTTTATGACTAAAAACTGAATTGTGCTTGTAAATTTTATGGTGTGTGGAATATCTCAGTAATATTCTTTACAAAATCTTTCTTGGCCATGGCATTTCCATTTAGGTACATAGCCTAGTTACGTGTTGGGAAATGGTTTTTGCATGTTGATAATAAAAAAGGTGTCGTTAGCTCAGAACTCTGGCCTTTAGTAAGAGGTAGATTTTCCCTGTGAATCAAATAGTAATTTTCACTAAAAACCATTTTGTCTTTAAATATAAAAATTAGGGCCTTCCCTGGTGGCACAGGGGTTAAAGTCTAAGCACTATTAATCTGTCACCACCCACTGCAGCATGAGTTTGGCATGAGTTTGATCCCAGGTCACAAAGCTAACCCATGTGGCTCAGCAGATCTCTCCTGTCTCACCCACTGCTCCCTCAGCAGTGTATTTCAGTAGATCTGCCTGTTCTTGCACCCCACTGTCTCTGGTGAATCCTCTCACCCCCTGCACCTCTGGCCTACACCCCAGTTCTTGTATGCATAAATAAATTTTTAAAAATTAAAAAATATAAAAATTATTATGCTGATTAGTTTCTTTGTAAAGGATTCAGTTGACTTGTGAAGTAATCACTTAGCTAGCAGTGGGTGTTTTGTATTAAGTTTTTACTCTTTTGAGATTGAGAGATGGCCTAATAACATGGGTGTTTTTAGGAAATCATTCCTTTAACCAAGCCCTATTTTATGATTTTGAGTGTGCACGAGCAATCCGTACAGCTGTGCTATTATGTTAGTATGTTATGTATGAAGCTTGATAAAATACTTGGTAAAGAAGTGCTTTCTTGTGTGGATGATTTGATGTCTTAAGAATTCAATTTTTTTTCAAATTTTGAGTTTACACTTTGAGATTATTATAGTAGGGTGTATTAGCCCAAAGTTTGTTATTGTGTACAGATCTGTAATACTTTGTAACATTTAAGGGTTGCATGTAAAAATTACATAAGTCTAAAAACTGTCAAGTTTGAAAATTTAGGTTTTTAGAATGAAATTTGGAAAGCGACCCATGCTGATAACCTCCTTTCTCTTTGAGAAGGTGATCTGTTATTTTAAAGTAATTGCTGAGTTTCTGGTTCGTTACCATAAAGCTGTGAGGACTGATTTGTTAAGTAAAACTTGAAGCAGTTATTGTTTCATAGTGCAAGCGGCATAGACTCCCCAAGTTTTTAAAATAGCCTATTAATAGAAATTTTAAAAATTTTGTCATATTTTAGGAATGTTTTTCTCTTAGGAGAGATTTTATCAAAACTGGAAATACTGGGATTCGGAAACTGATCATAAAGGGGAAGAAGTTAGTAGTGCTTTGCTTTGCTTTTCTAGCTGCCCTGCCCCCATTTCCTAGGAAACAAAGCCTGTTTTGTTTCTTCTCTGCTTGTGAGGTCCCTGCTGCACCCCCTGTGGATGCAATGCTCTGTTGAAATGCTTGAGATACTCAGAAGGTAAAGAAAAGGATGCTTCAGGAAAGGAGTAAATCCTGGCTTCAGTAGATAAACAAGGTTGTTTGAATTGGTCATTTAAGTCAGTTCTTTATATAGAAACATTTTAGCACTGCTTGTGTCCATAGGTAACGGCATTACGTAACTCAAAGTGCTCACCATTATTCTCCAGAGAAACCATTTCTGTTACATATTTTGCACTAATTCCTGTTTAATTCTGCAGAATTGTTCTTTCTCAATCTTTTGATGACCTGTTTTTCCCTTTTGGTGTTTTGAATACTCAGGTAAGCTTAGATTTGAAAAAGACCTACTACTCAGTTCAGCGTTGTCCATACTGGCCACTGTCACTGGTGTTTGCTACTGTGCTTTCTTTCTAATGATGATAAACTGGTGGGAAGCAGAGGATATTTACCTTTTTACTTTCATGCAATTTTGTTATTGTCTATTTAGTTTCACAAAAAATATATATTACTTTATATTAGCTTACTAAATTCTGTAATGAGAATCTGGTGTGAAAAAGCACAAAAGCTTTTCTAATGTTTCCTATTATCTGAAATATTTAACAGTATATAGCTCTAGAATCTGTTTTGAAATCAGTCATGTTTTATAATTCCAACACTGTATAACTTCCTAGTGGCTACTTCCCTCGCAGTGTTTGAAGTTTATTTTTTATTTAATTGCTTGGCGCTGAAAGCCGTTTTCCCCCAGTATTTTTCTGCTCTAGGCTTCACTTTGAGTTGTTCACATCATAAGATGGATTTTCAGATTAGACCTTCTCTCAGATTTAAGTCATATTAAACCCAGTATAGCACAATGTGTGAAGTGTTTTTATTGGGAGATGTTTAGTGTCCTACACTAGCACCTTTTCCCCAAGAGAAGAATCACGAGGAATTGAACTAAGGCTCACTGCATCACCCATGTTTCCCATTTCAAAATTGTAGTAAAGATCTCTTCCTGAATCATACAATACTTAAAAAGACTGAGTAGTGGCATGACTAAGTGGAAGGAGGAGTGGGAAGGGTGGGAATCTATGCTAGGATGATTATCTGTAGGAGTGGTTCTCTTAAAGATTAGAAAGAACTGTTCTGGAGAAGGGAAGAGACTAAGGTTTATGGAGCATCTATGTGATGCTTTCCATATGTTATGACTCCCCACAGTGATGCCAAAAGGAGGGTGTTGATATCCCCGGTGCAGTTATAAGGAAATAAGCTGAATTACTAATTGTAGTTTGTTGGACTGCAAAGACGTTGTTTTTATGCCATACTTGAATGTCTGTGATATATTCATTCACTGATAATGTTGGTGAGCCGCAGGTAGGACCACTGTGTTCAGTGAAGCACTTGCTCAGTGCCTTAGCACTCAAAACGTTTTGCTTTTTTCCTATTTTTTCTCCTATATAATACAAAGCTGTAAAACAGAGGAACATTTTAGCCATTTCTTTATATAAAGATGTTTCATAAATAAGGTGGTAGGTTTTGGGGGAAAATTAAAAAGGCTTTGCACATTACGGAATAGTGAGTTCTGTTTTGACATCCTCTCTTTGCCAGACAACTACTTAAATGAAATAACCAAAAAGCTGTAACTGGATGTCATACATCTAAAAATATTTTCTGTAGGTCAGAAAATAACAGCACACAAAGCAATGAGCAAGTGCAGAGCAAGGCCAGCCGGTCTCTGGGTCCTTTCAGCTCTTGATATCAGCAACTCAGTGTTAGAACCAAGGGAAGAAATCAGAAACAGGCTCAGTGTTAAGAGCCAGACACACAACACAGCCTACTGGCCCTGGCCTGTACAAAAGCAAGGTGGACCATGTCTGGTCAGAAAGGAGTAAGACATTTCAAGAATCAGTGTACAACCAACATTGTTCTAACTACAGTGTAATTAAACAAGATAATCACACAGTGTAAATAAACTTCCAAAAAAAAAATAATGAGTTGCCCTAGTAGCTATTAAAACATTATAAAGGTTGTGATCAAACTGTGGCGCTGGGTACAGAAGTAGTTAAAGAACAGAATAGAAAATCCAGATGCAAAATTTAGTTTCTGTTAAAGATGAATAGAGGTGGGGGCATTCACACATAGTTGTTGGGGACTAGTGGATAGTATAGTCTTAAAGATGAGATAGACCCATTCATGCCACACACCAGGACAGATCCCGAATGGATTGCATTGAATCGCTAGATACTTAAAAGTGGAACCATATATAGTTTTTGAATTTAAAAAATAGCTAAGTAACTTATGTCACCTGGGAGTGGAGACAACAGCTCGAACTTTGTAAAAGACAGCTTTGACTACTTGACAAATTCTTGTATGGGGGAGAAAACTAAAGAGAAATGATAAACAAATTATTTGTAACTTAAATATGACGAAGAGTTTCTATCCCTAATGCATAAAGATTGCTAAAATAAAGACCAATAACCCCATAAGAAGATATATAAACGTAGTTCCCATTAAAAAAAAAAAATCCAGATGTTTTGGTCAGACTTTCACAATAAGACATTGCAAAGTAACCACTGTGGTACCATTTTTCATCTTTCAGATTGGCAGAAATCCAAAAGTTTGGTAAGGTTATGAAGGGGAAAAAAGACACTTTCACACATTGCTGATAGGGATACAGCAGAGCAAAATCCTTATGCTTGTATGAGAGGTAGAGAGTTAGCAATTTACTTACGTTGTTAACCATTAACTCAGCAGTCTCCCATTAAGGAATCTACATTAGCAAAAAAATAATGTATGAGTACTCTGGTAATCATGAAAACATAACAGGAAATTGGTATACTAATGGTATACTAATCAACTATTTTTAAAAAAATGGGGGACACCTTTATATACTTATTTGAAGTGATCTCAACTATATTTGGTAGAAAACTGGCAAAGTGGAGTAAAATAATCATAGTATGCTGGCATATAGTTAAGAGCTCTGTGTGTGTTTGCTTAGATTACTGTTAGGGGTGGAGGGACAATAAATGGAAAGTAAAACGTGTTTCTAAAATTCAAAAGCAAATGTCACTATTGAGCTGATTCCTGAATTACAATATTTCAAAATATATAACATTTGGGAAAAACAATAGAGGTAAATTAATTGATTTAAATTTTCCAAGAAAACCTTGCACTAAATATACTCAACTCAGAGTTAGAAAAGAAATATAGAAAAATTGGAGAGGAGAAGTAGGGATTAAAAAAACCCAGAAATACATTAATAATGCCATGTTAGTGAGTCACTCAATAGGTTGTGTTGAATTAGGGCATTCTAATCTTCTTTCTAATGTCTTTGGTTCTATATTGATATGATGCTGGTTCATGGTTAACCTAAGGAGAAAGTTGTAGATTTCCATGTTGTTTCCTACCTTAAATAGTCCATTTCCTGCTTCAGTGAATAAATAACTTACCTAGAAGTCTTGTGGTGGTTTTTCAGCACTAACCAGATACTGTGCTATTGTTCTGAGGATGTTTTTGTAAATTGGTTACTCAGCTCTTTAAAAAAAAAAAAAAAGGATAAAATTTATAAATAAAAAAATCTAACTCAGTTGAAAAAGGTCAGTAAACAAAATGGAGAGATCCCATGGCAGAACCTTGAGGGAAGAGGACCCAGGAGATAACACTCACAAGTAGAAAGAAGAGTATCCTTTTAGCAATTGGTGTTCACTAAGAGGCCTCTTGTGGGCACATCCCCATAGAGCTCCTGTTTGGCCGGGAGACCACTAAGTCACAAGAGTTGCCTGTGAATGTTATTTGGTATTTGGGTAGTGACGTTCTTGAGCGAAATTGGTCTGTAATTTTCTTTGAATGCCCTTGTAAGGTGTTGGGGTGAGGCAGGCCTGACAAAAGCATGGCAAAGTATTCTTTCTTTCCGGTTTTTTGGAAACGGTATGGCATTGCTGTTATTTCTTCCCTGAATGTCTGTGAAGCCTCTTGGGCCTGAGGCTTTCTTTGGTCAGTTTCTATTGAACAGTTGGTAAATACAGTGAGATGTCATCTTATTTACATTTTCACACAAAAAATTTTCCATCTGCGCATTGAGGTTTTCACAATGTACAGTT
This sequence comes from Scalopus aquaticus, assembly GCA_004024925.1. NCBI lineage: Eukaryota > Metazoa > Chordata > Mammalia > Eulipotyphla > Talpidae > Scalopus > Scalopus aquaticus. The sequence continues at coordinate 37,829 of PVIJ01000149.1, forward strand.
TGACCAATGTTACATAATGACAGAAATTCATTAGTATAACACTCCTGGCCATTTCTGATTGTCAGGTGGTTTATTATTGACTACCTGAGCTGTGTGCTGGTGGTGTTACCGAGATCAACCTCTGCCATCCAAATCCATGTAGGCAAATGATGTTATGACCTGTATCAGCTCATTGAAATATACTTGCTTTATTTGAAGTGTGTATATACATATATATTTTTTCCAAGGCTACACTAGTTTTTTTTAATGGGCTTTCCTGCTCAGAATGCGTTGTGTTGGTTATTTTGGGAGATTTAATTTTAACTGAATATATTTATATTTTGTAATAAGCAATGAGTTCACCTCATTCAAATTTGAGAGGTTACAGGAAGTATCTCTTTTCAGCCCAATCCTGTAGTAGCCCCATTTCCCAACTGCAAACAACACATACTATTTGTTTCTTAGCTGTCTTTCAGTTCCTCTCCGGATATGCAGTATTTATATTCTTCCATTACCACCTTCCCTTTGTTCTGTGCTCTCTTTTACGCTATCTCAGGCTGTCCCGTGTCACTGTGTGTGAGAGCTACTCCTTGTTTTTTTTTTTCTACATGGCTGCCTCATATCTTGTTACAAGGATGATGCCAGCAATGGCAATGACAACAATCTGTGTAACTGTTGTACTGCAGATGGGTTTTGGTTATTTCCAGACTTATATGAAAAAGGCTGTGTTGTATAGCCCCATTGCTTATGAATATCTAAAGTCCTCCTTTTCCTTTACTGGTTTTTTAGGACATATTTTTCGTTTCATTTCAGCTATGAACCAGAGAATCAGTCAGAGTGCTCCAGTGAAGCAGCCACCCCCGCTGGCCCCCCAGAGCCCACAGGGAGGCATCATGGGTGGCAGCAGTTCCAACCAGCAGCAACAGATGCGGCTACAGCAGCTGCAGATGGAGAAAGAGAGGCTACGACTGAAGCAGCAAGAACTGCTTCGGCAGGTGAGGCCACAGGTTAGAAACCAGCCTTCCACTTTTTGGGGTTTGTTTCCTTACATGAAGTAGGGCATACTTCAGCATTTATTGGTTACAGAGCGATGCTGTTTCTGTCAAACTAGAGAGACACAGAAGTGTTCTATTTCTGCCCTGGCCTTATTCTTTCTTTACTGACCTTTGATCACACAGCCTGGAGCTCGTAAACCTGATCACATAGAGCTGTTTGGACCTGATCATCAAGGTCAGCAAGCTTTGAGAGAAGCATGGTGCCTCTGCAAAAGGGCCTGGAATTGTTGATTCCAGTATTTCTAAGGACTCCACTAAGGGGAAAACACTGGGCTTCATTTGGGGAAGAATATGTTTTAAACCAGTTATTTAGGTGCCTGCACCCATATGACGTTTCACAAATGACATAGATTTCAGCATTGCTGAATCTAAGATGTCTCTTAAAACATATTACAAGTTATCCCAAATTGAGTAGATTCCAAAATGATCTCCTTTGGGCTTCTTTTCATCTTGGGAATGGTTGCTCCTGACTTTAGAGAGCTTGACCTCATGACAATCATTTCCATCAGTTTTCTTTCAGAAAGAATTTTGGTTTTTATGTCCCCTAAGAATATATAATCCTTCATCTTAAAATCTATTTTCACTTTAACTTGTTCCTGAATAGTAAAGTCTAAATTCAGATATTAGGGATGTGATCCTATCATTCAAGTAGTGTATTTTAAAATTTTATATGATTTTTAAAGGAGATAATTAAAATGTGCAATATTGAAAGCGTACAAAGGTGACGATGAGAATAAAATCTCCTTTTCTATTTCTCTAGTTTTGTTCTCTGCATGTAAACTATATCAAATTCTTGTGTACCCTTGTGGCCCCCCCCCCATATTCTGTTTATAAATATAAAATACTTGAATCTGTGGTACTTTTCCCCATCTAAATCATAGCATACTAAGTGTAGATGAAAAAAAATATTTTACATTTCTAGCCCAAGATGATGGCACTTTAACAAGGTGTTTTAATTTGTAAGGGCTGAATTTTAAAAATGTCAGTTGAATGTTAATGAAAATACATGAACTAAATACTAAATAACTTGAGATACGAGGAACTGGTACTGTGGAATCCTAGAATCGCCTTTAAATTGCTTATGCTGTCAGTAATCTGTCAGTGTAATTTTAGTGTGTTTGGCACTAAAAGTGAGCCCTGATTGGTGACAGAGTTTGTGCCAGCATATAATATCTGCAAGTGGCCCTGAAAGAAATTCTTCTTAGTCTGCTGTTAAGAAGGTGGAGGGAAGAAGCATATTAATACAGTTTACTGTACCTGGAACTGATATATTTTTCATATAAATAAAACTATGATTAGAACGAGGTAACCCCATTCGAAGATGTAATTATATGGTATTGGAAGAAATAAAACAATGGGAGAATGTGTCTCACGAAGCCTATGTTCATCATTTTGTTGCTTTTCATTTTGTTGTTACTGAGTACTCAATAATCTGTGTAAATGCAAGTTCCAGTTTCTCATGAATGAAGACTCGAAAACAAGATACTGTACTAAGAAAAAGTTGTTTAATTGCTAATGTCATAGTCTTACTGTTTTTAAGGTAATTGTTAAAGTCTAGAAATGGGCCATTCATCGTTTTGTTGTATGCCATATATGTTTGGCATGTATACCAAACAACATGCCTGGTTGGTTTTTGTTTTATTTTTCTTTTGGTGGGCAAAATATTGCTACTTTAAAACTCTTACTTCAAAGAATTTTTCTAAATCTTGCTCTCTTACTCTGGGTGATGGGTCCTGGACAGAATAGCTTCACTTCCTTTGAAGGTAACTTCTTTGTTTCTTCTTACTATCTTACCATGTTGCCTTTTCTTATGTTGAAGTGACAGACCTGTGCTGTTCTCATACTAATAGTCTGTTTTTTTAGGATGTTTTTGCTTTTTATCAATCAGTTTAAACTCATTGTGTCTTTAAGTCTTCTTTCTGTGAACTTCCATTGACAGTTTCTTTTATCATGGAAATAGCAAATTCTGATTTTCCTGTTTCTCTAATACTCAGAAGCAAAAGAACCTACTTGACCAATATAAAATCTTCCTTGAGTCCCAACACTTAGAATTTTGCTGTCCTGTCTTCGACGCTGTTCACCGTTTCTGAGGTTTCAGTTTGTTATGTGGTGATTCCATTGACTCCTGTCTTCCTCAGTCTTCTGCTTCTTGGGCTAGCTTGGGAATTCTGTGCTATGGTGATATGTCTGGATGCAATTTATAAGTCAGCCTGCACAGCCAAACCATGCGGCTTAAAGTAATTTTTATCCGTCTTATTTTTTACTCTTAGGCAATGCGGAATATCAATCCCAGCACAGCAAATTCTCCAAAATGTCAGGTAGGCTCTCATCTGATGTTTTAGCATTTACAAAAAAAAATATATATGCCCAGTAGGAAAGAGAAACTTGTCCTCTTTGATCAGAGCATAACTTTGAGCCACCATCATATCCTTAAGTTAGCACTGCTGTCCCAGGTACACCATCTGCTCCCTCCTGCCCCTCCCGGGGAGCACCTCGCATTCGTTTTTATTCTATAGAAATCTTTTTTAGTCCATATTTGAAATGTGTGACATCTCAATTGCACATCCTGTCTTGAGGTATGCCTAATTTCTCTTTGTGTATCTTTGAATAGTATTTATAATGGTTTATAGGAATTAGTAATTTGATCAAGAACAAAATTAGCACAGATTTTTTTTTTTTATTTGTAGGCTTCTTAGAAATTCTTATTAAGAATCATAATGATACTATTAGTGAAGGAAAACTGTTTTCTAGTGGACTTTCTAGGGGAACAACTTCAAAATTTTCAGCAGAGCGAATGATCTGCCTAGGGACTGATGTGGGTTTCTTTGTGGCTTTTGTAACATTCTCCTGTTTGAACCCCCAGGGAGTATACTGGTTGGGAAGATATCTTTCTCAGATGGAAAATCGTGCCATTTTTTTCCTTCAAACACATGGATTTTACCTGACTCCTGGGAAGAATCTCATTCTTGAAACCAGAGATTTCTCTGTGTTTGGGACCCTCAAGATGTGAGGGAATTTGGAACTTTCCTCATGTGGGTGGAAGCAGCCATGGTTTATCTCCTACTCAGCATAGTTCTTTTGTCCTTGACTCTTCAGCACCTTGTGTTCACATCAGCTGTAGAGAGGAAGTTGATAAGGTTCCATTCTTGCGTATCTATTCACTTGTCCATTGGAACACCATGCTGATTAAGTCAGATTTGTCCTCATAGAGACCAGTTATCTTTGTGAGAGGAAAAGCTCAATTCTTTATCTGTCTCATAAATCAAAGAATAACTCAAAAAAAGCACCATTACTGATACAGAGCACAGACATTCTTAACATCAGACCCGTGAATAACCATACTGACCTAGACGAGCACAGTGAAGTGGAAACTAATACAGGAGCACAAATTGACTCAAGTGAGATTTGTGTTCAAGTAAAAAGTCTTCCATGTCAAAAATGTTTACCAGTTTTTTTTTTCTTAGAACTTAAATCTGTTAGGTATGTCTTTAATACTTGAGTATAGGTATAAATAGTTGCTGTTATTAAAATTATTTTGTAGTGAAACTTTAGAAAAGGTAAGGCATAAAAGTAATGCAAATTATTATGTTGATATGGTATTAAAATTATAGTATTGATTACTTCGATTTATTTAAAACAGGGCAAGAAGGTTAAGGTAGGTATTTTAAAATCCACTTTGTGTTTGCTGTAGAACAAAATACTGGTGTGCTATTTAGTCAGCAGTATATTGACCAGGCACACTTACGAAAATGTCAGCCATACCTTAAGTGAAAATGACTTTAAATAGGGTTACCAGGATAATCAAGAAAGCCAGAAAAGAACCTTCCAGTCTCAGAGCACAGAATTATAGAATAATAGTGGAGAAAAAGGGGACAAATTAATTCATTATTTGATTGTCCAGCACCATGGTTTGTAGTAGTTTTTTTTTTTTTTTAACTTCTCTCTATAGAAATTAGTCCAAGATGACTCTCACAAGCAACTTGAGATCAGTGTCATTTAATAATTATATACCTCTCATGCTTTGGGATGTGGGAAGGTACAAAACTTCCAAATGTTTACAAATTAACTCCTTTCACAAAATGTCTTGAAGTACTTCCAAGTAGGATTTCTGTGTTTGGATGTCTGGGTGAAGCTAATGAAATATCCTAAGATGTGAATTGAATGATACTGAAATGCAAAATTCTGAAAAATTAAGACAACTTTAAATATATTAATACGTCTTCATAGTTAGAAATGGAAAGTATCACCTTAATTTTTTGTGGTTTACAGAATTTTGGAAATTGTTCTTGAGATCTTTATTTCTAATTTTATTTTGATTCACTGTTTTTGTATTTCAAAAGCAGTTTCTATTAGAACTTTTTGAGACTGTAAGAATCATCTTTGGTCTGTGAGTTTGAGCATAAATGCTTGTATTTTTATTTATATTTCTTCCTAATACACTAATTGCTCCTTTTTAAATTGGAGACAGGTCCAGCATGTGAAATGTTTTTACTTTCTCTTAAGCTTAAGATTATGGTTCTTAATACCTAGTGGTTCCCTAATACTTACAAAGTATCAAGTCTAACCTCTGCAGCCTGGATGGTCTGTGGTCAAACAGTAGCTTCTCTTGATTCTGTCCACCTTGAGATGAGTTCACTCCTCTGTCTTTGGAGCTCCGACTCTGTTCATGAGCTTTCTTCTATAGCGAATGCCTGCTTTTCCACTTCCCTTTTACTGAGCAAGAGCCTCCATTTTCTGCATAAGGCATCCTCATCAGAAGTCTTAACCACCCGGGAAATCTTTATTCCTGAGCAAATAATTGCTTTAATCTTCATAGAAATTAGAACTACAAATATTTTGAAACTAAGAAATACTGTATAGTTGCTCTTCTTTAAGAGTAGTATTAAGTTCTTTTCATGGTCAGTTACTGGTTTAATGAGTTTGATAAAACCACAGTATTGATGTTGAGGAGTTTCTTTGATACCATTCATCCACAATGGCAAACATGTCCATAGTTTTAGTCAAATAGAGCAGAATAATACCATGGTTCAATTGCCATCCATTTTCTATTTATTTATTTATTTATTTATTTATTTATTTATTTATTTATTTATTTATTTATGCAAGCTGGGGTATAGGCCAGAGGTGTAGGGGCAGTGAGAGGATTCACCAGAGACAGAGTGGGAGCAGAACAGGCAGATCTACTGAAATACATTGCTGAGGGGAGCAGTAGGTGAGGCAGGAGAGGTCTGCTGTGCCATGTGGGAATCTCCCCAGCCGGGGATCGAACTCGTGCTGCAGTGGCTCTGGATAGCTTCATAGTGCTGCGACTTAACCCATTGTGCCACCAGGGACACCCTGCCATCCATTTTCTTAATTTAATAATAACAAATAATGGGGGTCCCTGTGCCCTAAACTGTCCTTCTTAGCAGACACTAGAAAAGCAGGGTTTTTTTTATTATCCAATTAACACTTTTTCCAGATTTAACCTCTCTCTTCTTTGAAGTCCTCATATTGAATAAACGTTAGTCATTTGTGTGTTTTCCCATGAATATATTTTTTATATTATTTTTGATAGGCATGTTGAAATCTGTATAAAGTATTGGTGGGGGAGATTTAGTCTCACTTGCATACTCTAATTATGTTTTATTAAGTAAAGTCACCATGATTTGAAAAATGCTACAATGACTTACTACCTTGAGACCATTATTAATTTACAAAATTTCTGTCAGAAAGGGTGTTGGGGCTCAGGATACTGCTGGGAACACCAGGCTGCAGTTCTGTTTTGGAAGTCACTTTTCAAGAGTTCAGGGCTGTCTCATACATTGTTCTCCTAACAGTCCCCACATCCATATGTACACATGTAAGGCAAAAACTTTTTCTGAAAATACTTTGGTAAAGGGACAAACATTAAATAACAAAAAACATTGGTATGTGTTTTCTTAGCTTTAGAGATAATAAAATACCCTGTGACTGTTGAAACTGTTGGAAACTAGGATATGGCAGGGTCTGTCTTGAGCAGTTGGAAGAAAGGGCTTTTTTCCTCCTATTTTTAGACTTGTCGACATAAACTGCTATCACTAAGAGAAACTATTTATAAGATGTATATTTTTAGAGTTATTCTCCTTTTCTAAATTTGGATATCTAGCTCACTAGTTTAACCTTCCTTAAACAAATTTGATTACCTGGGAAAAACAAACCCTCACTCGTGTGCTATATATTACCTGAAAATGGCTATATACTTACATAGCTTAGTGTTTGCCAAAGATAAAATTGCATTATGAAAGTAGTAAACATTGTATTTTAGAGAATTTTCTATAAATGGAATCAAAACCTTTTCACCTAGATGATTGTTTAGTGATTCATTCATGTTGTATATATAAAGTTCATTCCTTTTAAATACTAACTAGTATTCCATTATAGGGATCCTGCAGTTGTTTATTCATTGGATATTTGTTTGTAAATTTGATTTGTGTAAACATAGGATTTTATTTTTCTTGGACACCTTAGGAACTTAATCTAGAAATGTTCATACTGTTTCCAGACTGATGACTGTTTCTACTGCTGTTCTCCTTATTTTTTCTAGATGATAAGAACCAACGAAAGCATTGATTTTACAAGGGGCCAGATTGCTTTAGGTGTTATCTTAAAAGTGTCTTCTTTACCCTATGGGAAATGATAGTTATTTAAATGACAGGAGGGAAATTGAAAGAGTCCCTATGGCTGATGGCTGGATCCTGAGTCCATAAGAGTCTACTAATAAAGCAAGCAAGCTTATCTTTCCTTTGTAAACTGTCCTGGAACGTTTCCTCCAGATCAAGCCGCAACCATCGGTTTTACTTTAAGTACAGATAGCTCTGACTCCAAATGTGTCCCAGATTAGCTACAATTTATAAGCTCAGTGGGAAAAGTTACCACATTTTTGTATTATTACCGAAGAAAATGAGCTAAAAATATGTGCTTCATTTAGAAAAAGTCAGATATTTTAAAAGAAATATTTGACCTCTGAAATACAGAAGCATGATGAAAGTTTGGCCGAATTTCCTATAATTTGCTTACTTGTCCATTTTTGAAAGTCTGTCAAACTATTTTAACTACCTTTGGGAAAAGAGAGACTTCAAATTGTATTTTTAACTCAGTAATCTAACTTTAGGCATAAAATGTTCAGGATCTGGAAAAAAAAAACCTCCTTTGAGATGGATGTAGCTTTCAACATGAAATGTTTCAACTCAAATCAGTTTTGTAGACAATCCAGTTATATCCCAAGTCTTATTTTTAAAATACCTATGCCAAATTTACCCAGTTACAAAATACTACTCATATTCTTCCAAAATGTGTTTTGATAAAGTTACTTTATTGCAACAGAATCTGTTTAGTCTATATAGGAATCTATATTATTTCTAAATGCAGTAAAATTTTTTATTAAAAATTCAGATTATGTACCTCATGTTTATTACATGTTAAAATAATTATTTTTCTCTAAAATCACTTTACAGCTCTGAAACAAATTTTCAGTATTTCTAGTATTCTTATTTTCATCCATTGCATTCACTTTTTCACTTACAGTCCTTGGCTGAGAATTCAAGGAATTATAAACACTTATGATGGAAACCCACCCCCTCCCCCATAATAGCCTAGGGAGGTATTCTTTCAGGTAGCTCTGCCTTCATGTTCACTCTCTATCAAAATCTGACTAAAGCAAGAAGCATACCACTTACACTTCCATTTTGCTTTTGAGATCTGCCTTCTTGCACTGTCTTTGTAAGTGTGCATTGCATGTATGTTATGTGTTTATGTGGGATGTAGAAGTTACTGATTTTATTTTGATTTAACTGGAAAGTCATATGTTACGAGGGCCAGTGAAGACTTTCCTACATAAATACATAATTTCTCCCATTTTTGACTGTTTCGTTAAAATAGCAGTGTAATACTTTCATCTTTCTAGGTTTCATGAAACCTAGAGAGATTATGTTCACATCAGATGAGATTATTAACATAAAAATCATTGACACAGGGAGAGGAAATTCTCAAGATAACTTTAATTGCAGCAATTTTGTCTTTAGTAAATACTGAGCTATGTAGGAATGTATTCATTTTTGGATAATAAATACATAATTTACTATACATCAATTATAACTCAGTAAAACTGTTCAAAAACTACTTCAGGCATCTGTGCCACCCTAATCTGTTTGCTATAACTAGAAGTTTTAAAACTGAGCTGAATAAGCATATTCTGGGTGTGGGTGTGGTTTTGAATTAGCAAACTAATAAAATTTAAAGTAATAAACATGAAGAGTCTGCACATGATAGTTGGCTTTAACCTCGTAAGACAATGTTGGAAAAATGGAAACTTCATTAAAATGGCTTAAAAAGAGTGGTCAATCCTAAGTATCATCCTTATATTTTAATGATGGCATAAATTAATTTAGTATATTACAGATTACAAATTATTGCTTTACGTCTCAAAATAATCCATTTCATTTGGCATGTCATTAAAAGGCAGAGAAGAAATGAAGAAATAAATAGTTAAAACATTGTGTGATCTCTGCATGCTCAGGGTCACATGTCCATCTAACCCAGCCTGCAGGTAGAGATGGGCTCACCATGGTGGATTACCTCCAGAAGATAACTGGGTAATTCTCCCGTTACACAGATGAGTATGAATGATGACAGCTTGGAGGAAGATGAGTGGGTGAGGAGGAACCAGAAAATGTCAGGTTGTGCCTGATGGGAGAGAGTTGAAAGTGGACTTGGATACGTAGAGGCCTGAAAGACTGTCAAGTTTTAATCATGACCTTGAGAATCTGAGGGGAAACTGAGAAAAAGCCTGACCAAGGGCAAAAAGAAAAACATCAGTGAGTGGTACCTTGAACCCCAGCCATGTCAAAGACCTTCAATTGTAGTAAAGCTGAAAAGTTGTATGACTTTTCCTCTAGCATTTTTTAGTAACCTCAGTATAGAAACTAAGCAAGCACATTTTAGTATTGATTCAGGGTTAACTGGGTTGAGATAAAATTATGTGTATATCAGGAATCTGAAAAGTAGTGTACATTTCAAACAATTAGTTCCCCAGTTCAAGCTTGTGGGGAAGGAGAGAAAAGGACAGAACAGGAAGGGAGCCAAAGACAGGTATAGCAGGAAAAAAGGACATGGTGCCCCTGAGGTTGAAGGCTGGTAGATACGGGTCTTGTTGTGCAGGAGCTGGGTGGAAAGTAGGAGTACATGTGTGATTTGGGAGTGGGGTTTCTAAGCCAGTTCCAGGTGTAATCAAGGGGATTAATGATTGAAATGCGATGAAGACATATCATTGCAGCTTCAAGGAGCCATGATTTTCAGCAATAGATTGTCTTAAGGGTTTTGTGAGTGGGTGTCAGTTGTTCCTGGTAGATGAATGTGGTTGCATGAAGTTAGGTTTCCTTTTTTGTAAGTGGCTCTTGGTGGCTGTCAAGTGGTGATGGGGTAGGTAGAGATGAAGGAAATGGAATCCAGAGATCAGGGTGCTCTCTTGTTACTTGATTTTACCAGTATACATTACCATTAAGTAATGTATAAATAGCAAGATAGAGAAGCATGTCTTTAACTGTTACAATACTGAAAGAGTAATGAGCTTAAGTAGTATTTAGAGATATTTGTAGTAATTGCAATGTGAAATGAAAATGTCTGTTGACAGAAAGTCAGCGGTACATTAAATACTATTCTGTTTTATTGTATTTATAATTGAATAAATTGTTGGTATTTTCCCTCTGCATTCTGTCATGATCCTCAGTTATGAAACCCAAGTTTAAAAGATGGCATATCTAGAAAGTATAAATTGGAATAAAACAAAGTTATTTGTGTATGAGGGAGAATTCATGGTCAGGAAGTGGTGGGAAGCTAGTAGAGTGTCTCCACACCCTCTGAACCTGGTGACCGTAGGAATGAAGGACTGGAGAGAGGGCATCTTTCTCAGTGAGGAGGAGAATTGTGAGACTCCTTTGTGATGAAAAGCCATATTTCAAGTCAAAGTAAAGTGGAAGAAGAGGAGGCTGAGGCTCTAGCCAACATGAGCACTGGAGAGGCAGTTGTGAGTCCATAGGGAAGGAAACAATGAACCCATGAAAAGGTGAGAAGGGACAGAGTGGTAGTGAAAGTGTTGGGGTTGGCAAGAGTGAGGAACCAGCCTTGGGACCCTGGGCTCCCATTAGGCTGAGCCCTGTGATATTGGGGACTGAGAGTAGCAGTGGCCTGTTCAGTGGGAGCCTACTGAGTAAAGTTTTAGCTGCCCCTGAAGAACTGTTAACGGCTATTGTGGGGAGACTTGGGGTTCATGTTTTTTACTTCTTTTTTTTTTTTTAATCCTCTCTGCTACAGGAAAGAATATATTCAGTCTAGATATTGATAGCAAAACCTGAAGTCAAAATGAGACACTTGGTAGCAAAGTGTAAAACTGTACTATGTGGGGGTAGGGCTTGGTGGCTTATAGTAACGTCAAATGTTATATTTTTCCTACTTTGTTTTTATTGCTGGTATGGAGCACACATAACCATATGAAGGTTGGTGAGTAAAAATAAACTTTAAGAAGATTTCTTTTTAAAGACCAAACTTACAGTCCTACCACAAAGGGGTGGGGGTGTCACTTAGGAGTATCTGTTAGAGAAAGGAGTTTAACAGAATGAAACAAATTTATAAAGTGTGTGTGTGTGTGTGTGTGTGTGTATAGGGGTTAATAAAACTACATAAACTTTCATTTTATATAGTTTAATTTTTAGTCACTTGAAATGAGTAGAAGAACTTGGTCTTTCTGATTGGGAAATTCATTGAATTTTGAAGTAGATGTTAAAGAGGGCCTCCCTGGTGACCTAAGGGATAAGTCTCTGTGCTTCACCATGAGGGGCTGAGTTCAGTCCTGGCCAGGGGCTAAACCTACTAACCCACATATAGGGCAGCAGACCTTTCTGGTCTCGCCCACTGCTCCCCTCAGCAGTGTATTTCAGTAAATCTGCCTGCTCTGCTCCCCACTCTCACCCCTTGCACCTCTGGCCTACACCCCAGTTGTTCTATGCAAAAATAAAATCTTTAAAAAGATGTTAATGTGTCAGTTTTATTATATACATGGTTATCCTAATGGTATTTCATTTCTTTAAACTTAACAATAGAATTACTCATCAGTAGACTGATTCTTTTTGTCTGTGTGTTGTTTTTTTTTTTTTCCCTAGGAATTAGCTCTCCGTAGCCAATTACCAACACTGGAGCAGGATGGTGGGACTCAAAATCCAGTGTCATCTCCTGGGATGTCTCAGGAACTGAGAACAATGACGACCAATAGCTCAGACCCCTTTCTGAACAGGTTGGTGAGAATTGCTGCTAGCCAGTGTCTGAAAAGATACAGCTTTAAGATGATTCTGCTTCGTGCTTGTAATAAACTGTTTGAACATCTGTGTGGGCCCAGAACCTGTAGCTGTAAATGAATCTCTCCATAAATGGCAAGTACAATAAAAGTGGAGGATTAAAAGCCTCTCCTGAGAGAGGAAGTGAGCTGTTCAGACTTGCTGAAGGATGCTTATGCACAGTCACGTGTGTGCTTTTGCCTGTGCTGTTGACTAATAGTTACTTAAAACTACAAAATCATGAAGGAACATGTGAACGCCACTCTGTGAAAGCAATTGAACTGCATCTTAACCCTGTTTAGAGCTGTATTGTCAGGATCACTGAAGGAATTTTCCACCTGAGTGTTTGACCTGAGCAGTTTTACACAGCAACCCTGTGAGGGCTTGTGTTCTTAAGGGCTTGGTTCAGGTAGATAAAATGAAAAGTTGTGCCTCTTTCAAAAATATGCATTAATATTAAAGGTGGTATTTGAAAATAACATAGCTTATGGATGCTTTTTAGTGAGTTACCACAAATCTTGGGTTTCAGGCAGATTGCAAAAGTGTTATTAAATATAATGCTATGTTGAAAACTGTGCAAGCTGAAACAGGTCATATTCTTTGTCTAGAAAGCCATGTAAAATTAGGGCTTGACTAAAATTCGTTCTTGTAGGTTGTCAGATATTTATGGAGGTTCAGATTTTTCAAATATCAAACAAATACCTTCTGGACTTCATACTTTTAACTATTTTCCTAACCACTTAGAACACACTTTTAACAAATTTAAATGTAGATCAGTTTAGGAAAAATCTTATGCTATCCTTCAATTCTTACTAATTGAATTGAAAATTTCATGATCTTAAAAAAAAACAGAATACTTTATCCTGCCAAAATATTTAGTCCATTAGAATTTCTATCATTTGCTCAGTCTTAAGATGAGTGCTTATGGCCTCGTGGGTGGTTCTGGTTTGAAGGTATTCTAAAATGTATTTAAGTTCTGCCCAAAATGGAGTATATGTATAAAAGACTATAATTTTGACCTGAAACAGAGGTTATTTAGGAAAACTCATAGCCACAGAGCTTTTTTTTGCACAAGGAAAATTTTAGATCAGTGTTATTCCAGTACTCATCCTATTGAAGCCCTGTATTGATCCTGGGATAAAGTAGGATTATTTAGAAAAATGGATAGACTGCTTCTGTAGCTTTTTGATAGCCACTTGTGAAGATTCTTGCCTAAAATTTTTGATGAAAACTGTGCTACAGTGTGAGATTCTGTTTTCTGGTAAAGATTAGAGAGTGGCGATTATTGGCCCTACTAATCTAAGGACAAAATCCTAAGTGTGTGTAAAACACGTCCTTTTTGGAACAGTTCCCTTTTCAAAGACTGTTGATGATTTCCCCATTGCCTATTACTGGGTTCATACATATTCTTTACACTGAACAGATGGTCCTCTACCACACCATGGAGTTGACACTGATGTGGTAACATTCCCTCATCTCCCTTTCTTCCTGAGATTATCAAGGCCAGCTGAGATGACCTCTCTGTGAAACATTTTTGCTGTATTTCCAAGCTCCCTCCTCTTAGTTCTGAAAACACGTGGCTCATATAATCTTTGCATTTGATTCAGTAGTGTATTGCTCATCTCCCTCCCCAGATAGTGAGCCTCTCAGAAAACATTCATTGTAACTGGTGGAGGTCGCGGCATTGGTATGACTTTTGTATCCTCAGAGCCCATTTTAATGCAGGTGGGACAGTAGCAGATATTGAGGGCATGTTTATTGAGTGAGGGCAGGGGCACACAGGAAGTGGGCTTCTGGAAGGGACATTTGCTCTGTATGGAATTGTCCCTGTGAACTCTGTCCTCAGGAATGCCACGTGCTTCCCCTGTGGCTTGAAATAAAGCTTCACAACTGTGTAAATCAGCTATTCTGTAACAGTCTTGAGTGTCTGATGTGTGCCCAAGCTTAGCAATGGGAATAATGTGATGACTTGGGCTCAAGGCAGGCAAAATAAAAGCAAACCACATCCTGAGGCCTTCTCTGAAGTTATTGTATTGTATACAGATGATCTCAGAGGCAAATTTGTCTTTTCTTGTATCTCTGAGTTTTTTTTGAGTCTTGCCAAAATCTAGCAGAAGTATTAGAGTAAACCAGTGGTTGTAAGATAGGGAATAGAGGGGGAGGGAGGACAAGGCCAATGCATTGAGTAGTTTAGAGAAGAAATTTGGGGGATGAGCTTTTGACCTTGGGCAACTGTTTAAAGCTTGTTTTTAGAGCTTAGTCATTTTTTTTTGTTTGTTTTTAACATTTGTGTAAGCTAATGTGTCCACGCTGTGGAATAAGTTGCAGTTGACAACATGGTTGGAGACCATTAGGATAGCAATTGCCTGTATTATTTTCTAGAATTACTAGAATCCCAAATTTCAGAGTCATTGCCAACTTAGAAAAGCATTCTATTTATGAAAGTAAAGGTCTAAGGATACATCAGACAAATCTGTCTTGGCTCTTGTTTTCTGTTTTTGTTTTTGTTTTTCCAAGTGAGTGCTTTGTCATATTTTGTTTGCCTTTAAAGTTTTTTCTTCTGTTGCATTATAAGACATATCTATCATATGCTGAGGTGTTGGGGTTTTCTCCTCCTAAATAGAAGCAGGGATTAAACTTGGGGAATTCTTATCAGCAGTGACTCATCTGTTTTGGCCCAGTCCAAAAAGGAATTCTGGTTCTTTATTTTGCGTTGATTTTTCCTTGGATTAGACTCTCTGCATGAGAGCTAGGAATTTACCTGAGTCTAGTATGAACCTGTCTCACAGCCCACCTGGAGTCTGTTCTGACCTGTGCTTCCCTCGCTCAGGGAACTTAAGGCTTTGAGACAAGTAAGCTGTGTGGATTGCCCCAGATTCAAATGGCATTACAGAGAGAATACCTCTACAGAGGATTTTTCTTTCATCTAGAAAAATGGTGTCTTTCTCCCCCCTTTTTTTGTCACCAAGCCCAGGACCTTAGAGTGATTTTTGGCTCTTTAAAGCTGCCAACATTGATTAGGATTAACTTGTCTGTGACTTTGCAGCAATGGGCTGTGGATGGGCCCCGAAGAAGGGTGCTGGGTCTGGACGTTGCCACAGGAATGTTCACTGATCCTCTTTGAGAATCCTGCTGGTCCTCAGCTGGTGTTTCTTACCCCTTTGGGATCATGTTAAACATGTTTTGTATTGGTCTTTCCCTCTCGTTCTTCATAGTGGCACCTACCACTCTCGAGATGAGAGCACGGACAGCGGGTTGAGCATGAGCAGCTACAGTGTCCCTCGAACCCCAGATGACTTCTTGAACAGTGTTGATGAGATGGATACAGGTTGGTGTTCAGTTGGATACTGTTATTTTTATCACCTGATGTAATGAGCAGTTGTGAAGAAGGGTTATTCAGAAGAAAACCAACTGTAATTCTGTTAACTTCAGTTCAAATTAAGCCTGCTTCATTTTTATATGGCAGTCTGTAATTGAAGTCTTTTTCTAGTTGTTAAATATTGTGGCTATCTTAACTCTTTTTGAACAAAACAGGTGATAATAGCCCTTAAAATATGAATTGTTGAAGTATCTGCCTCCCTCTTTTTTCTTGGGTTTCTAGTCCAGCAGGGAACAGGGCTTAGGAAACCAGGTGGGAAAGGCTGTATGGTTTGGTGGACTCTCCTATTTAACTGTTGGAATAGTTTCAGGGGTCTCGAAGGAGCTAAGAAATACTTCCTGCCTCACGGGGCAACCATGGAACCATTTCTCAATCTGTGGCCATTGATTGCCCTGGATTTGGCAACTAACCGGGTATGACTTGGTAGGAAAATGACACTGTTCTTCAGCTAGCTAGCCCTTTAGCTGACAACTTCTGAGAGTGTCTGGTTCGCCTTTTGAGCCTGTGCTCGTCAGCTCACAGTTGTGATGCTTCTTAAAACCCAACCCCATCCCCTCTGCTCACCTAAATCTTAAATCATCCTTAGAAGAAGTAACTGCAACTCTGTCTCATTCACACCTCTCCTTGCTCTTCTCTCTCCCATTTTTCTCTTCTCAATCCCCAGAGCACTTAATGGTTTATGTATATTTTTTCTGAAAGTATGTTCCACTGAAACTCTTATGGAATATTAATGTTTCAAAATGTCCTGTGTGATAAAGATTCTGTGGCCAAGTAAGTTTGGGGCACTTGTTAGTGAACGTGAGTCTCCAGAAGTGGAAAAGAGTTTTTTCCAGGCCTTTCATTACATTTTAGCGTCCCTCAAAGTGTACTTAAGGCTCTATGCCATTTATTTTTCTTTTTCATCTGTTTGTGGGAGTGAATATCTGCAAGAGGCAAGTAGTGAAGCTGTTGTGTAGCAAACTTGCTCATTCTCTATTGCTGATGGAATTTTTCAGGAAATTTTTTTTCCATGACCCTTTTCAGTGCTCAGCACATGGTAATACACAATCAGATTTTTGGTTGATGATCTGAACAAATGTTAAAACAAAAGTACACTTGGTGTTCACACACTCTTTGATTTGTGGTTGTTTCGCCGAAGATAAACTCTGGGTGTCCTTTTGGGAGGTCAGACTGCAGTGTTGTTCCTTCTCTGTGCACATGATATGACTCTGCTGCAGCTTTTCTAAGAGGACCTGATTATCTCTCTCTGCTCCCACTAGGTGATACAATCAACCAAAGCACCCTACCCTCACAACAGAATCGTTTCCCAGACTATCTGGAGGCCCTTCCTGGGACAAATGTGGACCTTGGAACACTGGAGGGAGATGGAATGAACATAGAAGGAGAAGAGTTGATGCCAAGTCTGCAGGAAGCTTTGAGTTCTGACATCCTTAATGACATGGAGTCCGTTTTGGCTGCCACCAAGCTAGATAAAGAAAGCTTTCTTACATGGTTATAGAGCCCCTCAGGTAGACTGCATTCTATAATCTGTGAAGGATCTAAGGAGATAAGACATATATACCTGAAGTTTCCAAATAAGCCAGTTGGCAATATTCTGGCTAATACAGAAAAAGATGAACAAACGTCCAGCAAGATTCTTTCATCCACTATTTTGTTCTTCCTTGTCCATTGCTGCTGTTAATATATTGCTGACCTCTTACATAGTTGGCCCTAAAGAATCAAAAAACCCTTTTTTGTTTCTTTTGCTATTATAACTACTGTTTGTTTGGGGGCTGGGGGAAGTGAGCCTGTTTGGATGATGGATGCCATTCCTTTTGCCCAGTTAGGTGGTCACCGATCATTTTAACTACACACTCAGACTTGGAATTCAAATGCTTCATGTTATAGCATTTAGTTTGTTCAAGCAATTGTTTCTTCAGCTGCCTTTGGCCAGTGGAAAAACATGACTTACTGGTCTGACAAACCAAAAATGTTGTATCTGATATTAAGTTCTTAATGCTGATTCGAAGAGATAGCTGAAACCAAGGCTGAAGACTTTTACTTTCAGTGTTGTTTTTCCATACTAGTGCTATCATTAGTCACATAATGACCTTGATTTTATTTTAGGAGCTTATAAGGCATGAGACAATTTCCATAGAAATATATTAATTATTGCCACATACTCTAGTATAGGTTTTGGTGGGTTTTATTGTGGGTTTACTTTGGTTTGCTTTGTTTTGGTTGGATTTGTTAGTTCCCACCACCCCCACCCAACCAACCTAGGCAAATTACCATAATAGTAAATCTGTTTATAGTTGTAGCACAGGATGGTTATTGTAGTTCCTTTCCTAAAAATCTACATTTCCTGATTGTTTTTACCATTTTATTTAAATCTTGATTATTTGCTCTTTCTCATGTATACCCACACACACACTTAGAATGTTTATCATAGTGTGATAGCAGAATGTATCTTGTTTTTCTAAGTTTCCCTATTTTCCAGTTTATTTTAAAGTGGTAGATTTGAATGTATGCATTTAGAATACGTGACTAGTAGTTTATATTTCATAGTTGGAGCAGTTTATGTCTGTTGGGGCTGTCTTCAGGTTTGAGGTAGTTTAGGGATTAGTGCCTAGAGGAGTACTGTGTGCCCTCTGGGTATACAGTAAATGTTACCTAATGAATTTGAAAGAAATAAACAAGAAATGGCTTTATTTTTCCCTTATTACTCCCTTGGACTAATGTTAAGTCTTGATGGGAAAGCAACGAGTAGGTTCATAATGTACATGACAAACTTTTTATATAGTGGTTTTACCTTCCTTTAGCTTTGGAAGTTTACCTTTACCTTAGTTTTGGAAGTAAATTCTAGTACTTTAGCTCTTACTTGCAATGAATGCATTGAAGATTAGGTTGAAATACTGCTTACAAGATTGTTCTTACTTGCTCCTACTTCTATATGCTGAGAATTTACCCCTGGGCAGTATATAGAATACTGTAAGGTCTGAGTTAGCTGGTGAAGTGATCAGATTAATAGATGTATATTGGTAGTTAAATTTAGCAAAGAAATAGAGATAATCATGATTATCCTTTTATTTTTACAGGAAGAGATATAACTAGAGTATGTGTCTACAGGAGTAATAATGGTTTCCAAAGAGTATTTTTTAAAGGAACAAAACGAGCATGAATCAACTGTTCGGTATAAGCTATGAAGTAATGGTTGGTTATGATTATGGTGGCACCAGCTGGCCACCTCTTATGATTAAGGGTCTTTCAGTATTTCTAGAATAAGCCCTTATTTTCTAGGGTTTATAACAGACATAAAATCTTTTTCCTAGCTAAAACTGCTATGAAAAACCTCACCTTGGGGAAATAGGGTGTTGGGGTTTTTTCTCCCCTAATTACAAAATCAAAGTATTTTGACCCTTCAGTTTAGAGGTATGCAAAGTTGAAAGTTTTAGCTTAAGTGTGTTCAGCGCTCAAAAATAATGCAATCACTGTTGTATATAATGATTCATAGGTTGATCATTCGTAATAATCGACTAAGGCTTTTATTAAAAACAGCAGAAAGATTAAATCCTGAGTTAAGTCTGGGGTGAAATGGCCACTGTTCAAGATGCATTGATTTTTTTTTTTTAAGCGTAATAATGAAATTCTACCTAGAATACATAATTGAATATATGAATGATATAGCATGTTGGTTCTTTCATGTGTAGAAGATCAAAGCTACTTGGAAGAGTGCCTACAGTTTGCCAGTAAGCCACAGATTTATAATGATCTTATATATCAGCAAAGTAGGTTTAGATTGGGGGAGGGTGGGAAAGTAGGAAAGGGTTTGTGAAGACTTAGCGGGACCTTGATAGAGAACTTTATAAGCTTTTTTTCCTTAGTAAAGACTTGTCTTGCCTCTAGCTGTCACTGAAGGCAGTTGTTCCTCAAATTTCAATCACTTTTAAGTGCACCCACGGAACTAGAACATGGAATTCTTCATTCCCCCTCAACTTTAATTTGCCCAGTTATACCTCAGTGTTGTGGTGGCACCGTGGCCTCTAACACAGTGCTCTGATATTATATACACCATACTGACCTGAAGGAGACCTGAGAGTCCTCTCTTCCCGAATTTGAATCACAGCCTTGATGTGGTCTTTCTTGTTTAATGTCCTTGTTCTTAATGTAAAAGTGTTTAACTGCTTCTTGGTTGTATTGGGTAGCATTGGGATAAGATTTTAACTGGGTATTCTTGAATTGCTTTTACAATAAACCAATTTTATAATCTTTAATTTTATCAACTTTTTACATTTGTGTTCTTTTCAGTTAGGGCTTCTTAGATCTACTTATATTTGATGGAGCACATTGATTTGGAATTTCAGATTTTCCAAAGCACTATTTGCTTATGGTAACTTTTCTAAATAGAGTGCCTCCTTAAAAAAGAAAGACACTACGAAATGACATAATGTTGCTGTTTCAAGTATTCATGTTAAATAGATGAGTTCTATATGGAATCTTGGCAGAAAGGTAACAGTAACTGTGTAATTCGTTATTCATACCAATCAGTGTTGAAACTAAAATAGTGCAAAAGTACAAGGCAGTATCCAGTGATGAACAGTTGAATAGCTTTTGCACCTCTGAGAAATGAGTGCGCAGATGAATTTTATCTTCTACAAGCATGTTTTTATAAGAATTGTTGGGTGTGCCTATCTTAACAATTGTTTTCTTTATCTTGAAAAAGTATTCTCCACATTTTAAATGTTTTATATTAGAGAATTTTTTAATGCACACTTGTCAGATATATATATATAGTACCAATGTTACCTTTTTATTTTTTGTTTTAGATGTAAGAGCATGCTCATATGTTAGGTACTTACATAAATTGTTACATTATTTTTTCTTGTGTAATACCTTTTTTTGTTTGTTTATGTTGTTCAAATATATTCTTTCTTAAACTCTCCTTTGTTGTTTTTAACAATTGGTAATATTTAAAACTTTTTGACTTCTCAGTGGTCTTCCAATAGAGCAAGTTCTAGTAATAAAAAGAAATACCAAGTGATTAAATAGTAACTGCTAGACAAGCTAACCTTAAGATTCCCTTGTTTTGGAATTTGGGGGTTTTGAAGGATGGGTATAATTCTTTGAACTTTATGTTCTGTGTTCTTCATGTAGACTTGTGTCTCCTTCATTCTTTGATGACATTACTGTAAATAACAGCACAGAAGACACAGAGAATCTGACAGTCTTTGAAAAAAAAAAGCCTTTGGTTGTATTTTTCCAAGTTACCGTCTCTTGGTCTCCAAAATACAATACTTACATTAAAGGAAAATCGCTATTGTTTCATTCCCAAATTTAAGTAGTAAGTCCTGAGCTTTGAATAAGAAGATTTGATTGTCTTTTAAAATATTTTCTTTCTGTGTTTTTGTCCATACCTTTACTTATTGATGCATGTCTCTTTGGGTGAGGCAAACCTGAAAACTCATATTTTGCTGTGTATGATTTTATCTTTATACTAGTAGAGAAAACTTAATCTTTTGGAGTTTAAATCGATCATTTCATTTGTGCAAAATGTCACACAGCTGTACACCTTAGGTCAAAACCACACCAGATATCTATAGACGTCGCACCTCTTACCAGGGAGTTGCTCTTCAAGGCCATGTGGTTGCTGGTTCATGGCTTGAAGTCCAGTAAGTGGGTCTCCCTTCTGGATCCTGGCTACCAGAATTGTACCACCACTAGATAACTGATCCAGCAGAATGCTCAAATAATTAAATGTACTAATTTGGATTTGAGAGTTACAGCCTCTGGAGAGACCAAAAATGGCCTTCCTAAATATCTGAGATCAGTGGTCTTACTTAAGAATCTGATACTGAGTAATTTACATGTTTTCCTTAAAAAGCAAAAGACAGGGCCTCCCTGGTGACGCAACGGGTTAAGCGCAGCACTGTGGAGCTGTCAGTGACTGTGGCGCAAGTTCAATGCCTAGCTGGGGAGATTCCCACATGGTGCGGCAGACCACTCCTGCCTCGCCCGCTGCTCCCCTCAGCATTGTATTTCGGTGGGTCTGCCTGTTCTACTCCCCACTCTGTCTCTGGTGAACCCTCTCATCGCCCCACACTTCTGGCCTGTACCCCAGCTTGTATGTATGAATAAATAAAATCTTTAAAAAAGAAAGCGAAAGAAAATAAATCACCCAGCTCTAGGATAAAAAGAAAAATGATTTTTAAGAGAAAGGGTGGTAACAATCAACTATGGCGTGATCAGTGGACCAATGAACTATGCCCAGTCCCCTCACCCTATTTTCCTACCTTCGGTAATGGCAGCCAGCAATTCTATAAAGTCTGGGTTTATTTGGTATCTCTCTTGGGTTCCGGGGTTCTACTTGCCCCTGCTGCCAATAATAGGCTAGAAATCTGGCAGGATGGTAGCCGTGGTGGTCCTACTCTGTAAACTGTTGGCAGTTAGTCACTTTAACAGTCATGAGACACTTGTCAATTTTCTTATTCTGAATTTTTAACCAACAACTTTTTATAAAAAAATAAAACTTCTAAGCTTGGCGATCTGATCCTGGTGGCAGTTAAAAAAAAAAAAAAACCACCTACCATCTGTGTACTATTCAGGACAGTATTTGGAGACCTCTAAACATAGCCTTCTGTAAAATTCCTAAGCAGCTAATCTATTACTTGGAATAATATTACTGTGACTTTGTGAAATTGATAATGCTTTTGACCTCAGAGTAGGTAAGTAGACAGGACTTGATTCTCAGTAAAAGAAATTTCTCAAAAGAGAGAAAGCAATCTCTAAACCATAGGATACCCTTAATTAGCCCGAGTCTAGAAAATAATTTCAGTGGGACTGGACACGGAGATACGAACTTGACATTTGCTTGTCGTATACATTCTAAACCATGAACAACATGTTTCTATGCCAAGGGATTTCTGTGGAATTCTGCGGTGGGATTTGTAGAAGACCAGCCCCTGTATTGTCCAGTCCAAAGACAGACAAAAATGCCTCATGGGGCAAGTGTTTGTTAGCAGCCATCTCAAAGCTCCCTGTTGAAAGGTACACCACTGATCTAGAATGGAGTGGCAAGTCCTGGCCAAATTTGGAATATTGTTTACAAATATTAACACGACATAAACTAAAAATTAACTGCTGACCAAATCCCTGTCAGTCTTGCAACATTATTAAAATACCCAAGGTCTGAATATTGCTAAAATGCGTATGGTTTCATTGTATCCTGCTTTTCTGTGGCAAATTATTTTTATCAAGGTGATGTCCCACTGCCCTCCCTTTACTGTGAGACTTGAAGACTCACATTTTTCCATCACAGGCAAAGTGAAGATACTATAATTTTCACGATCACCAACACTGGTTATAAGGATCACAGCAAAATGTTAGAAAAATACACTTGACACCCTTTAAAAGTGATATTTTTTAACATTAAGTGGGTCTCAGTGTCATGCGTAGAGACTTAGGTTGGTGTGTTTTTTCTTAAGATTTATTTATGCATACAATAACTGGGGTACAGACTAGAGGTGCAGGGTGGTGAGAGGATTCACCAGAAACAGAGTGGGAAGCAGAACAGGCAGATTGAAATACACTGCTGTGGGGAACAGCGGGCCAGACAGGAGAGGTCTGCTGTGCTATGTGGGAACATCCTCATTGGAGATCGAACTCATGCTTGCAGTGGCTGCCCATAGCTTCATAGTGCTGAGACTGCTATAACCCCTTGTGCCACCAGGGAGGCCCCAGAGACTTAGGTTGTTATTGAATAATTCAAAATAGTCCTTCAGACTTGAGGTCTGCTCCATGTGTTTGCATAGGTATTTGAACAGTAACAGTGAAGTTTCAGTACTCTTAAAACATGTATACATTACCTTATTTGACCATACCAAATCTTCTAAGATGTAGTACAACTATACTATTCCCAACTGCTTCAAGCCTAGGTCAAATCCTATACTATGTTATTACAGCTGTCCATTTTTTTAAATCCTATATAAAATAGTCAAGTAATGTTCTAGTGTTGAGTAATAAGTGGCATGGTAATTTCCTCAAGTTGATTAAAAAATAGGAAAGAGTGCTAAAGTAGCTCACACATTGTGCGGGGAAATTATTTCCTTCTGGGATCATCAGGGAAGGCCTCATACGGATTGTACGTAAATGGGGTATTGGGTGGTTGTGACTAACCAATAGGATGTTACTAGCAGTGGGAAGCACTCAAGACAGGAAAATACAACATAGGGGCCTCCCTGGTGGCACAGTGGGTTAAGTCTCAGCACTATGAAGCTATTGGCAGCCACTGCAGTAAGAGTTCGATTCCCAGCCAGGGAGCTGACCCACATGGCGCAGCAGACCTCTCCTGCCTCAACCGCTGCTCCCCTCAGCAGTGTACTTCAGTGGATCCACCTCTTCTGCTCCCCACTCTGTCTCTGGTGAATCCTCTCACCTCCCCACACCTCTGGCCTACACCCCAGTTTTTGTATAAATAAATAATAAATCTTAAAAAAATTTAAAACAACATGGGACTGTCAGTATTTGGCTAAACTGTAAACATATATTGGGTTAACTCATCCACCAAATATTTGAGTATCTGGTATATGCCAGGCACTGTTCCAGGTCGTGGAGATAGAACAATAAACAAATCAGACCCGAGCCTGTGCCCTTGTGGCATGCTCTGCATTCTCAACAGTCAAGTCCAGATAATAAAATAATTGAACGCTCACTATGCCCGGCACTTTCCCAACTCTCCCTAACTCTTTTCAATCCAGAAAGGTAGATATTATTCAGGTTTTAAAGATAAAAAAGAGTGGCAGAGGTTAAATACCTTTGAGAAGTGGGTTTACAGAGTCTGGCCTCTTACCACCATGTACTTACTGTCTGTGGCTTGGATTTTGGGGTGAGAAATTTGATACTCAATGAGCAATGAAGACCTTTGAAGGTCTTTTAAACAAGAGAATAATACTATAAAAAAAAGATTGCTCATATAGGTTATCAAAACTTAAGGAAATTATTGAATTTATCAAAATGGTAACAAAAATGAGCTAGACTTGCAGGTGGTAAGAGAAAAAGTAGGTATTCTGCGTACACATTCCCAGACATAAAGGGTGAACTTAGGAACCTTTGCTTTGCTCCCAGTTTTTTTCTCCCTGAAAACGAAGTCAGGAAGAGGGATGATGATTTTGAAAACCGAATTAGTTCCCCCATGTAGTCAGGTATGTCTGCCCAGGCAGACATTACTGTACAATAGAAATCTGTTTATCATAAGAGGTAGAAATTAGGGAAACTGGTATCAAAGCAGATTCCTGATTTGTGAAACTTACCTCCAGGGAAGAGAAACCACAGAAGTTCCAATCTCACGAGACTGAAGAGCAGCTACTCCGAGGTGGTGGAGGTGGGGTGTCCTCAAACAGGAACAGACCAAATGAAAATACAAGGCTGAAGAAAACTAAAGTCATAGATGGACTCCTGTCAACATGAGTGATGTGCAGATATCAACACTGAGGGTGGAAATGTGTGAGCAGAAGCAACACTTAAAATATATTAAACCACCACGGGAGTCTAACCTGTGCCTGGAGACCAGTGACCACAGAAAGACCCTGACACCTACATCGCAGAGGTTGTTCTAGAAGATCTGAAGATGGCTGCCTGTGGTAGGGGCCACAGAGGGGCAGGGCCTGAGTGACAGGATAATGAGTTTCCTTACAAATTAATCCTCCAGAAAAAAGTCCATCCTGAAGGAAATGTCTCAGGCCTCTTGATTCAGAAGACTGAATCAGTCAGAAAGGAAATAAAGGCATTTGTGGAGGAAAAGCAAGACAATTCCATAGTCTTCAGAGAATAAGCCCTCCCATATGGGATAAAGTATTGTTCTGTCAGTGCGTATCAAGCATTTACCAGGTATAGGGTGTGGTGCTGGGTGTGAAGTTAGAGCAATGACAGACAACACCCCACCTTTACGGCACCTACTGTCTTAAGGAAGAGACCTGAGAGGTGTGAGTTATCTACTGTGACTGTAAACACTTAACCAATAGAATGGGAACGTAGTCGGAGAGGCCTCTGAGGAGGAGGGAAAGATTTTTGGGTTTGGGCCAGGGAGGTTGTCCTGCCAGACAGTTGGAGAACTTGTTCCCACAACCTTGAATGGAAGAACTCTGTCAGCTCTGAGAAAACTTTAACCCCAAAAAGCTGATGTGACTAGAATATGGTTTGCGGAGGGCATGGTGGACAGGAGGGCCTGTTTGGGCACTGCTGAGGGTTGGGAGGCCATGGAGACTTGTGCATGGAGGAGGGCGCAACCACCCAGTCTGTTGAGGTAAGAGCAGTGGCTGTGTGACTGCATCCTCCAGGGCAGAAAGGGAGGGAGCTACTGTGGAGTCCAGGGCAGAGGGATGGAGGCTTGCTGTGAGGTGGGAGGTTAAAGCAGTAGGCTGGCTGACTGCATGTGAGAGAACAAGGAAGAGACAGGCTATAGAAGAGGAGGAGCAGGTCTAGGGAGAAATAGCCCACACCAAAAATGTGTTGCGTAGAGACTACTCCCTGGCCCAAAGAGACGGTGCTGCTCTGTTACTCCTGTGTGTGATATTAAACTCTGACACTAACCCAGGAAACCACAAATAATTAGATCAGGCCACGACTCCTTTCAAATCAAGAGCAAAACCAGAAGAAGCCAGAACTAACACACAGCAGTCCCGCAGGGACAAAAACCGAAAAGAATTGCCATGCCACTATTTTTAAAGGCAGGTCAAATCCCATTAGAACATATCTGTATATGGTTAAAATGAAAAGCTGTGGGCTTGCCCATAGATGCTGATTTAAAATAATATAAGCACAAAGAGAATGTTGGCAATTGTGTTATTTCATCTCTAATAAGAATTGACCTCACTCCTTGAATTGGTTTTGTATATTTTAAATTGATCAGAGCACCATGTGTGTTTGATTAGCACTTCATGCCCTGTTTTACAACGTGCTAGGAGCTGTGTGACAGTGGCATCTGTCCAGCTGCAAGGATGAACTGCCAGGCCAAGAAGCCACTCTTGATGGATATAGTTGGGTCAAAGGCCAGGCTGGCTGAGTGAAAAGTCATATGATTCCTTTTATTTGAAAGCCCCAGCGCTTAAAATGGACCTTTGGCATTCTATTTTTTCCCCAAAAACAGACATCTAGTGGTGAGGAGACTAGGCGTTGTTGTTCCCATTCTCCCTTGGCCATAGCTCAGCATTTTCCTCTGAGCCAAAGAATAAATAGCAGCTAGTTTTCAGCACCACTTGCCAGCCCACGTGGCTGCTCACCTAACCAAGGCTAACACTAATCTCCTCCCTGAACCACCGAGGCGTGGGGTTTACCAGTGCTTCATGGACCATTGGTGAGAAGAGAGCCTAGACACCCACCGGGCTGGGCAGTCAGGATGAGGTTGCACAGTCATGATGGGAACCCGGACCATAAGGGTCACAGAGCAGAAAAGACGATATCAGATGGAGCTCATCCAGGTTTCAAGCCCAGAGAATTGACCACTTGGGGGAAGGATGGGCCCGGGAGCTGAAGTTTACTCACTCAAATGCATGCAGCCAAAGATGGCAGAGCCAGGAACAGAAGTCCAAGAGAATTCCTTCTGTAACCACATTGGTAAATCAGTCCAAACTCCCCAAAACAGCTTATGGTACCTGTATACAGTGCAGGAAAGCTCACACCTCAGAGGGCAGCGAGGACAAAGAATGGTGGACACAATAGAGCCAGACCTCCTGTTTCAGGCATTTTCCAGTGGGCTATGTTTACTGAGGGGGAGGGTCCCTGGAATCACCCAGTCTTCTAAGACATTTCTCTCTTCCTCTTTCTCCTCTTTGTCTTCTACATATGCAGCTTAATTTATGTAAGTTGAATGGGTGGTGAGGACCCTACTATGGGCCAAGAACTGTACTGGCCAACGGGCCGGTACCACTTCTGCTGCCACTAATAGCATCAGCAAAACGGCTAAGAACTGAATGTGTCCAGACACTATACTGGGAGCTTTATTATCTCATTTAACACCAGTGATGAATAAGTCCCTTGCTCTTAAGGAGTTCATTGTTCAGGAATTATTCCTAAATCCTGGCTGATTATCACAGTCCCCTAATGAGGCTTTAAAAAACACCCTGATGTGCAGACTGCATCCCCAGGATTTTGTTTCGACAGGACAGGGGTAGAGCTTTGAGGGTTTCTTCAGGGATCTCCAACAACTAGTGCAGCCAGGACTGAGACCCGTGGAAGCAGGGAAAGGGGCAGACCAGTAAACCAGCAGCCGATATGGCACAGTGAGGCCAACTGAGCCTCAGGGCAGCCACAGGGAGGCACCAACACAGCCAGGAAGAGTCCCAAGGAGGTGAAACCTGGGTTACTATCAAGTCACTAGACCCTGGGGCACTGACCAAAGTGTCTTCAGGGGGAGTCTGTGCCCACCAGGCTTCTTTGACTTGTGTTCCCACGTGGCCCTGTCCCAGCTGGGACTTCTTTGTAGCTGTAAAGAACCTGAGCCAGTGAAAGTCAAGCTAAAACTCCTGAGGGTAAGGTTCCTCTGTGCAGCCATGCACTGGTTTTCTTACCTGACAGGAAGTGCTATTTCCAGATGGGGCTGGGGCTCAACAGCTCAGTGTCTCTCCAGAAAGGACTGGTCAGGGGGGAAGGGAGCTGGCTAGTTTGAGAACTTTCCATAACCTTCCACAATGGAGCATAATCTGTAGGGGGAGAGCTGGAGTCTTGATCCAAGAACTGATTTATATTGCAGCTGTGTTTAAGATCCAAGGATTTTATGTGCTGGTGTAACATTGCTTTGATGGGTAAATTTATTCCGGTTCCAAACAACCAACAAGCAAAGAATTCTTGGCGTAAAATCCAACCATGAAGATCAGGTCTAGATAGATAAATATCATCCAAGACATGCATCAGAACTGATCGGGCCATGAAAATGAAATACAAGTGCATTAATATTGAAATTCATAGTGTCCTAATATGTGCCGTACACAAAATTGTTTTAGCACATGCAACAAAGTGGGATGGGGTTACAGATTTTACTTGAAAACATTTTGCAAGTTGGCTAAAACTTTAAACTTTTCAGACTGTCATTCATGTGTTTCGAAAGCAAACTCATGACAATGGATGGAGCTAATGGTCTCACAGAGAGCGGCCTGTAGTCCTGGGAGAGGGAAAAGTGGGCCGCAGAGACCTCCGCAGAGCCAGGGCTCAGAATGGCGGACTCTTCCATTGTTAAGCCCTGATGGACTCAGCCACCTGGTGACCACAAACAACAGCGGTGGGAGACCCAGTTTGAAGCCAACTAACAAGATGCCGGTAGGTTCCGCTTCTAGGAGCTTACCCTCATAAAGAAATCAAGGATATGTGCAAAGATTTAGCAAAAAAAAAAAAAAAAAAAAGGAAATGACCTAGATTTCCAAAATGAGAGATCAGTTCAGTTAATTATCCATATAATGAAATACCAGGCAACTTTTGGGAATGATGTTGAGGAAGCATATTAAATGACATGGAAAGGTTTTTTTTAATAATATTGTGCACTACTTGATGAAAAAGCAGCTTACAAAAGGATGTGTCTAGAGACTACAGGTCTGTAGTGAATGTTGAGTGGCAAAATAATAATAATATGTACACTATATGTGTCTATACAGTTGAAAGAAGAAGAAAAAGTAGCTAAATACATTTTTCCTTTTTTTAAAAGTGTTTAATTTTTTAAAAAAGATTTATTTATTTATGCATACAAGAACTGGGGTGTAGGCCAGAGGTGTGAGTGGTGAGAGGATTCACCAGAGACAGAGTGGGGAGCAGAATAGGCAGATCTACTGAAGTACACTGCTGAGGGGAGCTGCAGGCGAGGCAGGAGAGGTTTGCCGCGCCATGTGGGAAGCTCCCTGGCTGGGGATCGAACTTGTGCTGCAGTGGCTGCCCATAGCTTCATAGTGCTGAGGCTTACCACCAGGGAGTCCCTAAATAATTTTTGAAAGAGAATTATATACAAAGTGATTACATAGGTTACCTCTGAGTGGCAGGATTGTATGTGATTTTTATTTCTTTTCATCTATCCATATTTGCTCATTTCTCTACAATGAGTATGTATTACTTTCATTAACTTAAAAAATATAACTAAAGGGACTTCAGACTTGGATGCCCAGAAATTCTTAACAGGTCAAATTCACAAATTTGGTGGTTGAGAGAAAGTGGAAGGTGAGGGAGGTGAAAGCATCTAGAATGATTCTGAGTTTCTAATGGACAGTGGTGCCACGTAAGGGAAGGAGGAAGAGAACTCGATTTGGGGGCGTGGTAAACTCAAATTTGGACAAGGAAAGGTATTTTTAGATCCCAGATATGATCCTGTCACTTTCCTGCTCTAAACAACTTAGTGGCTCCTCATTACTTTTAAGATTTAGTCCAAAATTCTATATGCTATTGGGCCTGTAAAATCTTGTCTCTCTCAACAATCCCATTCCCTTTCATGCTGGCTTCTCTTTTCCTTGATCATGCAAACTCCTTCCATCTGGTGCCTTTCCTCATTCTATTCTCTCTGCCTGACAGACCATCCTCCCACCTCTCACCTGGTTGCACCTACACATCCTTCAGGTCTTACCTGAAATGTCACTTGTTCAGAAAAGCCTTCACTGAGCCCCCAGTGTAAACTAGTTCCTGGTATACACTCCCAAAGCTCCCTGCATTCCTGCTGTGCTTTTTTTTTTTAAAGATTTATTTTTTATGCATACAAGCTGGGGTACAGACCAGAGGCATGGTACCACGAGAGGGTTCACCAGAGACAGAGTGGGGAGCAGAACAGGCAGATGAACGGAAACACACTGCTGAGAGGAGCAGTGGGCGAGGCAGGAGAGGTCTGCTGGGCCATGTGGGAATCTCCCCAGCCGGGTGTCGAACTTGTGTCGCCGCTGCTGACAGCTCCACAGTACAGCGCTTAACCGCTGCGCCACCAGGGAGGTCCCCTACTGTGCTTTTTGTAGTTGTAATTAAATATAATTGCCTTTCAATTACATAGTTAACGTGTAATGACGTGATTGACAGTGACATTAATGCATCTTTCCCCTAGGAGAAGACTGTGTTAGCTGACGTACCCCAGAAATTGTATTAACGAGCAGACAGGAGCAGCAAGGAAGGAAGAGAAGAACCAGAAGGCAATGTATATGATAGGAGCCTAAAGGAGGAGCTTCCCTGCCAGTTTCAGTGAATCTAGGAGGTACAGGAACACCAGGGTGGGAAGCTGGCCTTGGAACTTGTGCTTGGGAAGTCACCTCACATTCTGTCAGAAGCGGTTACCGTAAGGGTGGACGCTGGCTGATGGTGGGATCAGCGAAGAGTGGAACGTGAGGGGTAGAGGAATTGCTCACCGATGTCTGGTCTGGACATGGAGGGCAGGGAAATGACTCACTTCTTTATCCTGACTCAGCTACTTCCACCTTCCAACCTCCTGACTTCCGCACTAAATGCCATGAATTCTTCACTTCTGACTCCCAGCACCTTCCAGGGAGGTCAGACTGGGACTTGCTATTAAGTACAAGTTGCCCTGGAGTTTTTGGTGGCTCCAGCTAGGACCCAAGAAAGTAGAAAGGGATAACAATGGTAGTCTGGTGTCTTTGAGGAGGCCCAATAATAGCATCTTTCTTCCCCAGCTGGATTTTGAGAAAATGGAGAAACAAGACAAGGGAATTGTAAGAAAACCAAAATATCCCCCTTGTTTTGCTACAAGCTAAGTTGGAGGACATGATCCCTTTTCCACCCTGCAGGCAGCTCTGAATGGGAATCAGTAGGGACAGGAAGACTCAGGGAGCACAGTTTCTCCATGGAGCTGTGCAGATGAGTCAAAAGGAGTTCTGGAGCCCTTGGTGGCTTTTTAGGCTTTTACTGGTCTCTTGTAAAAAAGCAACCAGGTGCAGGGCAGGCAATGGGGCCGGGGAGCCAGGAGGCTGGCAGGCCTCCCAGCCCCTGCATATCTTCATCGTCTCGGGGCTCTCTGGAGGCCTCTCGCAGTCTCTCTGCCACACCGGGAACAGTCCTCTGCTCCACACTCTTTGCTGCTGCTGCCGTGGCTGCCACTTATAAGCCCAGTCTCTGGCTCAGGTGCACCCACTCATGCATGCCCACACCCCACTCCAGGTGCCCGCCATCAGGCATGTGTGTAGGTGGGCGTGAAGAGATCTACCATTGAGGTGAAGGCGGAAAAACCTGATAACTCTTGATTACCCTGCAGGGTCCCTCCCTGAATCTTACTTTGCAGTGAAGAAAGTGCTTCCAGGGGGCCAGGAGAAAGTCACTGACCCCAAACACCTGCAAGAAATAAGG
Organism: Scalopus aquaticus; assembly: GCA_004024925.1. NCBI lineage: Eukaryota > Metazoa > Chordata > Mammalia > Eulipotyphla > Talpidae > Scalopus > Scalopus aquaticus. The sequence continues at coordinate 69,871 of PVIJ01000149.1, forward strand.
ACTAGGGGACAAGCACCCCCTTAACTCTCTCCACCTTTTCATATCTAATACCAGGTGTCTCTCCTACCTCCTGAGACTGCTCACCCCACATAGCTATTCCTTATTTGGGAATCCTTCTGGGGCAGTGTACACGGGGCCCCAGGAGACACTTAAAAGGCACAAAAGTCCACTCTGTTCCCAAAGCTAAAAATTCACCCCCTACTCCAAAATTCACCCAGCCACATTGTCAAACATGGACTAAAATTTCCCCAGTAACACTACATTTTGAAAGGCAGGCCTTTTGAGATACTTCAATAATAAGACCAAAATTATAAAAAATTTCCCAAATGGCAATATAAACTCCCTCTCCATATGAAACACCCAGGGAATAATTAACGGTTAAAAAAATAACAACAAAAAATCCTAAATCCTCTTTTATGTTAAAGTTCTATTTCATTAAAATCCTAAGAAATTAAACCTCCTGAAGTAAATTTTTTTTAAAGATTTATTTATTTATGTATACAAGAACTGGGGTGTAGGCCAGAGGTGTGAGGTGGTGAGAGGATTCACCAGAGACAGAGTGGGGAGCAGAACAGGCAGATTGACTGAAATACACTGCTGAGGGGAGCAGGAGAAACAGGAGAGGTCTGCTGCACCACATGGGAATCTCCCTTGCTGAGGATCGAACTTGTGCTGCAGTGGCTGCTTCATGGCTTCATAGCTTCATAGAGCTGTGAAGGGCCACCTGAAGTCCTTTCTGAACCCTCCTTTTTCAAGGAGTCTAAGAGATAAAATACATATGATAAGGTAAAAGTCAGAGCACTGGCCCTGAATCCACCAAATTTTAGGAATCAAACCATACCCAACCCTAGAGTGATTCTTCAGGCAAAATTATGTTCCTGTATCGAACTCATTTTCTTACCCAAATATTTACTTTACAAATTCACTTAGGTTTGTTTTGTGAAATATTCTTCTTAATTTTTTCAATTTATGTATTGTTACTTTTTTTTTCATTGCAGTAACATTGGTTTATGACACAGTACGTGATTTAGGGATTGCGAAATTGTCTAATGTGAGCTATAAAATCAGTACTCCATTGGTCTGCCCAAACAATCCATTGTTCCAGCATACGTTGTGCACCTTCAGTTCCCTCAGCCAGATAATTCCACCCAGGAAACTTCTTGCCCATCAGTCTGCCTCTGCTGCAGACCTGGATGGGATTTGCCATTGTCCTTCATGCTCCTTTTTTTGAGGTTGCTTTACAGAGCCTTTCCTAAGTGTCCCTCAGGACAGCACCTGTGAACCTACCTATAATACGTGTGCCCACTGAGACTTACCTAGCAGTTCCTCCAGTAAGTTGCACTGATCTTCCTTGTCTTTTGCTTTCAAATCCATCTAAATATTCTGTACCACCTCTAAATATTTGTCACTATAGGGAATTTCATGTTAAATTCTTGACTACAATTGCTATGGATTCTCTAACTTTCAGAGACCACCTTATATCAGCACCCAGTAGTTGACACTCTTGGGAGAATTCTTTCAGACTGTTCTCTGAGACCATGCCTTTCTGTCATTTTTTCTGACCTAGTAACTGTTACCAGGCGGGGTGAGGGGCACCCCGGAATCCTCAAACTTCTCTCCTCTAAATAGGTTCTGCCATCTGCCGCATCAAGACAAAACATACCCTAGTAGGTAAGACCTTTAATGGAAAGGAACATTAATACAGTTAGTATGCAACAAAGGCAAGAAAAGGGATAAAGTTTTTAAATCCTGCACCCAAAGTTACCCATCCCCTTGGGGATAAGTGTCCAACCAAACGGGCTTGGCTCACAATAGGTCTGCTGAGGCCCAAAAGCTTGCCCATAAGTCTAAGGCACTTTCTGGTGGGGACCCTTAGGAAAGGGAAAGAAGGAGACAGACAAGTCTGGAAGGAAAAGAGCAAAATCAAAAGCAAGATAAAAGCTGCCATTGTTAACCTCCCCACGGGTCTCTCACCCACATCTGTTTCAAGTGTTTTCTTCGATATCCCCAAAGTCTCTGGTATAAGTCCAAGGCCGAGAAGCAAGTGCAGATTCTTCCCTTGACTCTCTGCTCCGTGTGCCTCCTCCAGGTCTCCTTCTTGTTCTCCATCCTTCTTCCTTCCTTTTCAGTATCTTCTCCAACTTCTCCTCCTTCCTATTCAGCCCCACCCTCCCTTGGTTGGGACAGGGAATCTGGGACCTGCCCTTTCCCTGGGGACCACCCTGTTACATAACTACTAAGACATCTTGTCTGTTTCTGACCCCTTCTTAGGAGCAGTTTCCATGTGTGTATCCTCTGCTTCTCCTTTACAGGTCCCTATGCTGGCTTTAGGATCCATTTTTCCTATGGTGTCTGTCTAGTCTCTCTCCTGTGGGCTGAGTCTCTCCTGTATGGCAGGGCTAGGAGTGGGGGGAACACAACCCACCTGCTCGTATAACTTGTGGCGTGTCAGGACCTGCTCATGCCACTCCTATATTTACAGCTTCCTCTCAATGGCAGAGTGTCACTGGGTGTCGCAACTGATGGACAGCCCAGATTGCTTATGCCTTCCGTGTCCTGCGATAAAGCATTTATTTATTAGCAGGGCCAATAGTGGAAAAGGTCTTTGTGTTTGTTTGTTTTAAGTAAGATTGTTTGGGGCCTCCCCGGTGGCACAGAGGTTAAGTGCTGTGCTGTGGAGCTATCAGCAGCAGTGACACGAGTTCGACGGCGGCTGGGGAGATTCCCACACGGCGCGCAGACTTCTCCTGTCTCACCTGCTGCTCCCCTCAGCAATATATTTCTGTCGATCTGCCTGTTCTGCTCCCCACTCTGTCTCTGGTGAATCCTCTTACCGCCCCACACCTCTGGCCTGTACCCCACCTTGGATGCATAAATAAATAAATCTTTTTTAAAAAATAAGTAAAATTGTTTGCAGATTGGGCATGGCTTTGCTCAAAATCTTCACTGGGATTCTTCTGTCAAGATCTGTGTTGCAGGCTCCTATCTGCCACAGACAGGGTGAGAATCATCAGCCCGTGGCTCTTCGGGGCAAAGCCTGGTAGTCCCTCAGGAACCCACTGCGGGTGCTTATGAAGCTCTGACCATCCTCGGAGCTGACAGCCTCTCAGATCACCCAGCTTGGCAGGAGCTGCTGTGAGTAGTCCCAAAAGATCCATTCTCCCATTTTTTTCCCACAGTATTTTAAGTCTAGATTTAAAATTTAAATTATTATTTTAAAAAATTTATTTCATTTATTTATGCATATAAGAACTGGGGTGGAGGCTAGAGTTTGGGGGTGGGGGAAGTGAGAGGATTCACTAGAGACAGAGTGGATGTAACCCGGCAGAGTCCAAAGTCCAGTAAAGGTGGTGCCCCCTCAAGGGGGTTTGCTGATGAGAATGAATAGTCCCAGGTTTGCGGTTTGGGGTGGAGATTCTGATGAGAAATAAAAGGGACTGAAGGAGAAGGGGAATTCAGTCGCCAAGATGTAGGAGAAGAAGAAGCAGTCGCCATGATGTAGGAATGGAAAAGGCAGTCGCCATACTGAAGGAATAGAGGAATCAGTCACCATGATGCAGGAAAAGAAGAAGCGGAAGAAAATGTAGCCGCGAAGATTGATAGTTTGGAAATCAGACACCAGAAGTATTTGAGCTGCCAGGATATAGATTGAGCATTTTTGGAATCTTTAGTGACTTTGGGACCAGTGACTTTGGAGGCTTTGCAAGTAGCTGAGCAACAGAAACTGCTCCCAGTTTCATCTTTATTGCAGCCGAAGGAAGAAGGCAGAGGCCCGAAGCAGGCGCCTTCCTAAAATGTGTGAGTGCAGTCTGTTGGGCCGTCTGGCCATTGTAGTTGCTGTTTGCAGTGTTGTTGGCCTGGCACTGTGCTGGGGCAACATGGTGGTTCTGGGAGCATCTCCAGTTTTGTTTTGTGTTGTCCTTGTGAGTTCGAACCTGGCCTGCAGTCTGATTGTTGTGTGTCTGCAGAAGAAGAAAGACACCATTTTGGAAATGTGGCCATTGTTTGGAAGAAGAGCTCCACATCAGCAGTGGCGGAAAGATGCCACCTTTGTTACTTTTCTGAGACTTAAAGGACTGGACATTGCTTTAAGTAAGGTAAACGGCCATATGTTGACTTTAGTAATTCTTTGCTTTTTCCTGTTTGTTAAATAAATCCCATTGTTATTATTCCCTAAGCCTGAGTAGTCTTGCAATTGTGCGCATGGGTGCAGAACCAAGATAGTGACCGGTAAGCAATTGGGGCACTGCCTTTGGCAATTTTGAAGCCCCATTTGCCCCGTAATATGGGGAGCAGAAAAGGCAGACTGACTGAAATACACTGCTGAGGGGAGCAGTGGGGGAGACAGGAGAGGTCTGCTGCGCCATATGGGTTAGTTCCCTGGCCAGGGATCAAACCCATGCTGCAGTGGCTGCCCATCGCCTGATAAGACTTAACCCCTGTGCCACCAGGGCCCTGGATTTAAAATTTAAAGGAAGATTTTAGCTGGACACATGATTCCTGGCTCCCCTAGCTAGACATAGCATGTGGACAAGAACAACCCTCCTCCCCCACCCGGAGGGCAGAACAGCTTGGTGGAAGCAGCTTGGGTCTCTGGATGGCCACTGGGATAAAGCTGCCCTGCCAGGCTCAAGCCACTCTCCTCCAGACTGACTGGTGAGAACAGTTAAACAAACAAAATTCACAAACTTAGAGGTCTGATTGACTTTATTAAATGATTCCTGAATTAGGTGGCATCCTGAATAGAAACTGCCAGGGCTTACACAAAAGGGAGGGTATTTATAGACTGAAAGAGGAAGGTCCAGGTTGTTAGCAAAAGAAGAGTATTTCAGGTAAAACCACCTTCCCTGAGAGGCAGGCAGGGGGTTTGTCTTATGCAGATGATCTCCTTGACCCTGATCTGGAAATTCCAAATTGGTTTAGGCTTACACTTTTAGGAGAAAACTTTTAGGTTGAAACTGCACTGAGAATAGGTTTTAAATTTGAATGGGGGCCAGCATGAACAACTTCATTTTGGGTTCCCCACCCCGCCCTGTGTAAGGTGTTCGATGTTTGGTTATCTCTTTATCTGCCAGACTAATAACCTAACTAACATATTCAATCCAAGTGGGATACACAAGCGCCACATTTAATATTGTTACCTCCAAAGTGAAAGGCACCACCAAGCTTTGCCTCCTTCCTCTTTACGCTCTCCCCTTCATTTTATCATTCTTTTATCCTCCTCTACTACCTTCCCTTTACTGCATCTTCATAAATTAGCATCTTCAATGTCTTTCTGATGTACCTTTATAGAAATGCCACCAAATATAAATATACTTACCCTTCCTCTTTCTCACACAAATAACAGTAGGTTATACATTGTTCTCTGTCTTTTTCCCTTAACAATATGTTACAGGGTAGAGAGAGGGGAACCCCAGAACCCCCAAACCTGCCCTTTCTAAATAGTTTCTGCCATCCGCCGCATCAAAACAAAACAAAACATATAAGACCTTAAGTGGAAAAGAAACTTTAATACAATTAGTGTGATAATACAGAAAAGACAAAGAATATAGTTTCTAAACTAAGCACCCAAAGTTACCCATCACCTCCTGGGCAAAAGTCCACCTAAATGGGATTGGCCCAAAGTAAGGCCTGAAAGCCTGCCACAAGTCTAAAACATCTTTTGGCAGAGACCAATAGAAAAGGGTCAGAAGCAGTCAGACAAGTCTGTGAGGAAAAGAGCAAAATCAAAATCAAGATCCACGTTGCCATCATTAACCTCCCCACGGGTCTCTCACCCACATCTGTTTCAAACAGTCCAAGCAGGTACAGCTTCTTTACATGTCTCTCTGCTCCTTGTACCTCTTCTCTTCTGGCTCTCCATCCTGCTTTCTTTCTTCCTCTCTCCTCTCTGTCTTTCCTCCTTTCTTCTCCAGCTTCTTATCTCCCCTGCTCAGCTCCACCCTCCCTTGGGTGGGGCAGGGAACCTGGAACACTCCCCTTTCCTGAGGTCCACCCTCTTACAAATATGTCCTATGCATTTCCTAGAACAGCATAAAGTCCACGATCTTTTGCGTAGTGTACAGTATAACATTGTGTGGATATACCATAGTTCATGAAAAAGCTCCCTACTAGTGAATATTATTTCTAATCTTTTGCTGTATTAAATAATGTTGACATCCCTTGCCCTCCCTCCCACCACCCCCAACTCACACACTTCACTTTGTACATATGTAAGTATATCCACTGGGCAGAGTCCTAGAAGGAAGGTGTGAAACTAAAGGATGCCTGTGTTGGGGGAGAAAGAACAGCCTGAACAAACTCCACAGATAGGTTTTTATGGATCCCATCCCCACCTCAGACCAGAAAGAGATCCAAGACACCTAAGACCACAAATCCCATAATGCCATCATCACCGAAGGGAGGATGCTGGGAACTGAGGGTGGAGTTAAGCAGCCATGTTTGGTACATGTAGGCTTTTGGGGGCTCTGGACTATTTGCCGGGTTTTGGTGCGCCATTGAGATTCTAGCTCAGTGGAACTGGTAAGATGCACTCACTGATTTATTCTCTTTTTTTTCCCTTGAGTTGTTTTTCTGTTTCCCCTCCTTTTGTAAATAAATGCTTTATTAATTTTATTGTGTGTGCCTGCAGTTGAGTCTTATTATAAATCCATTTTAAGCGATTGGGTGAGGACCCAGAGTCAGGCACCCCATTTTATATCGGGCTGCCCTGTAACAGTTGTGTCCGGCACCCCATTGTGTGTCGGGGCTGTCCTATAACACTTACATTTGTACTTGATAAATACAGACACATTTTAGAGCATAAAGTTGTTCTGTTTTGTACTCCTGCCAGTAATTTCTGAGCATGCCAGGTTACCCACCATCTTAGCAGAGTGTGATATTTTACTTTTGGAACTTTGCCAATTTGACTGGTAAGAAATGATTATCTCCTGAGAGGCTGGTGCCTGCAGCTACTCTTGTCATTGTTTTCTGTATGAATAAATCTTCTGTCTAAAGCAACAGAATCAAACTCATGCAATTTTAAGCTGAAAACAGCTCATTATAAATATAGATCATAGACTCTGCAGGAGCCAGAGAATCAGGCTTAGAAGTCACAGATTAGCTGGGGTCCGTGCTCCGGAGGGAGCCATGTGATGGCATTGATGTCATTTTTGGGGTTGATGGGTTTGGAGAACAGGGTCCTTGGGGTCACTCTGGGAAGTTTCACCAGAGCGCCCCTTCAGCAGCACGCGGAGTTTCTCCATGAGACAGAGACGTCACTTATATTTAAAGGACAGTTTTATTAGGGAAAGCGACAGAGGAATAAGGGATGCTTGCACAGACACAAGCGGGCAGAAAGAGCTGCTCCAAAAGTGACAGGTTTGCTAAGAGAGAGGCCTGCATGGTTGCAGGCAGGTGGACAGCCCTGAGGAGAGCTGCCTCTGCTGAGCGAGGTCAGTGAAGAGAAGACCTGGCATGGTACAGGTCACGGGCAGGCAGGCGGACCGCTGCCCTGCAGAGGGAGCGAGTTGGCAGAAACGACACCTGCATAGGCACAGGTGGGCAGGACAGACGCTTCCCTGAGCCACTGTGGAGACTGCACCAATCTAGTCCTCTTCCAGTCGGGAGGGGCTCATCCCCGTGGATGGCTTGTCTGTTGCTGGCCTGAACAACCAACCAGAACCAGAAAGGGATCGGAGATTCCGCAACGGGCTCAATCTCCACATCATCACCTTTTGCTCAGCCTTAGGCACTGACTCCCAAGGATTTTTGGTTTTCACTGTGTTAATGTTCATGCTGATTCCTTCCAGCCCACCTCCTTGTCTGAGTCAGGTTCTAGTCTTATGATTCCTTCTTTTTTAAATTCTATCTCCTCCATCAGCATCATCCTTGAACAAGGACATGAAATGCCTGTCCCTACCCCCTGGGAAGTGGATGCAGGGTGCCACTGTTGTCACGTGTTCCAGTGGCCTCTACTTTTGCAGGCTTCCAAGTCAAAGTCTTGAAGGGGGCCACCCCATGGGGGACTCACATGCCTTCATTCTAGATGCAAAGTAAATGGGAAAGCAGATGTCCCACATCTGTCATGGGGCATGTGTAGCAGAGGTGGGTTCTCCAAATGTTGGTAATTTGGGTGTTGGGAAACCAAAGGAACAACAAATGTCTGGTTCCGTTTTAAGCCAGTTGACAGTCCCCCAAACAAGAAAATTCTCTTTCAAACTCCTCAAAATTAGAAAAGCACATTTAAGTTCTCTTTTTTATTTACTAGCCTATAGTAAATTCTCCTTCCTCTCCCCAAACAGGACAGTTGGGGGATAGGAGGAGTTCAAAAATCAAACTATTGTATGTATTTCTCTTTGTACTTGATTGGTATATTAAATCTATTCTATTTTGAGGTATTAGATTTTGTACAGATTAATTCCTAATTAAAACAAATTCTTATGTTTGAAAAATAGCAAAATTAGCAAATAAATAATAGCTATCCTTGTTTCACAAAAGTTCATGTTATGTGACTTTTTAGAAAGATTACATTGTACCTGTCTTGGTAATCGAAAGAAACCCGAAGAGGATTTTGTTCTTGCAGGCACAAGAGAAAAAATAGCACTCAGAGACTGCCCTGCACCTATTAGACACCTCATACTCCCCACCAAGTTCCTCCTGGAGTTACTGCACACAGACCTAGTCTGTGTGTATCATAGCACTGCTGTGTTTCCTGTGTGGTAGTGTTATGTTAAGTCTTATGTGTTATTTGGTATGATTTGGTAGGGTGTGTGTGTGTGTGTGTCTCAGAATGTTTCATTTCTCCCCCATATATTTGAATGGTCCTCGTTTCTTTGCTTTATGACATTTCAGCTTACCGAGGGTTTCATAAGGAGCCTCTACTTTCAGAGAGTGGGGGAACCTGTAATAGAAACTGCCTTAAAAAACAACAGGGCCACCCTGGTGGCGCAGCAGGTATGAAGTTATCAGCAGCCACTGCAGCACGAGTTTGATCCCTGGCCAGGGAGATTCCCACATGGTGCAGCAGACCTCTCCTGCCTCACCTGCTGCTCCCCCCAGCAGTGTACTTCAGTAGATCCGCCTGTTCTGCTCCCCACTCTGCCTCTGGTGAATCCTCTCATTCTCCACACCTCTCTGGCCTGCACCCTGGTTCTTGTAGGCATAAATAAATAAATTTTAAAAAACAACAACAATATTTTATTCGAGGTGTTTGTTTTAAGTAGAACAGTGATGGTCCCATGTCTACGCAGGAAGTCAGGTCCAGTGAGTGGCGGCTGGAGCCCAGCAGTGAGTCCTTTCTAGCTGGGAGCCTCTAGATGTCAGCAAATCCTGACGACATGAGTGGGAGCACCAGATCAAAGACCGCTGGAGAAAGAGAAAATGCCACACTTCTCCTTTGATGTCACATTAGGCCATTCGTCTACGTCACATCTGCTTAATTTAAAACTTCTGCCCAGTGCTGCTTGGCTTTGCGGCACACCTCTGCAGATGCAGCACTCAGGCGCTGCACCCTCTGCGGGGCACAGGGTTTGTGCCAAGGGCGTGGTGCAGAGTCCAGACTGTGGACTGGCGTTCTCTGTACTCACCACAGTCTGACTACACGCTGGGCATAAACGTCCCCAGCGGATGATGGACCATAAATCTGTGCCCTTTTGCCCTCTTCCTGGAGCCTGCCTTTTGAGTCCTTTGAGTATAATACGTCTTTCTTTTTTCTTTCACTGGGTTGGTCATTTCCATCCTGTCTTATTTTATCTCGTGTAGGGAGTGTACGTGTGTGTGGCGGGGGTGGGGGCAGGGTGGATTTTATGGTGTTTTAAAAATATATCCATTACTCAGTGTATTGTCTCTTCCCATTCCAAGTATTTTTAGAGCATAGTCCTGTTTTGTGACAATAGGAAGTTTGTTTTTTTTAAATCAAGATTTTATCAAGAGAAGGACTTGAAATAAATGGGAAAAAATGAAGATGACATAGGCTTAAAAATTAAGAAAGGGAGAGGAGAAGGAGAGAAAGGATGGGAGGAAGGAAGGGGAGGGATAGGGAGGGAAGAGAGAGATCCATAAAGGTTGGCACTCTCAGTCTTCAAGTGCAGCCGAAGAAGGGAGGCAGCCTTTAAAGGGTAGTAGAAATTCCAGAGGAGTTCCTTCCGTTGTCCACATATTTAAGAGACAGAGAAAAGGAAAGAGGAGAACTATAATGATGAAGACCAAATACAGTCAAGGTCAAGGTTAGCTAACTTTCCTGAAAATCATTTAGTGGGCTCTGAGATCAATATTAAGTGAGAGCATCTCAAACTTCTCCCAAACATTTGCAAGAAAAAGGAAAGTGAGCACATATCCTCAGGTGGTTGGAGAGAGCATGCTGGCACTGCAATGAAAAATGTCTTTAAAATACCCTCCCTTTTTTGTGGGGGGAGGCCTCCCTGATGGCAGAACGGGTTAAGTCTCAGCACTATGAAACTATCCACAGTCAGTGCAGTATGAGTTCGATCCCCGGCCAGGGAGCTTCCCACATGGCACAGCAGACCTCTCCTGCCTCACCTGCTGCTCCCCTCAGCAATGTATTTCAGTCAATGTGGCTGTTCTGCTCTCTACACTGTCTCTGGTGAATTTCCCCGCCCCCCACCCACCTCTGGCCTATACCCCAGTTCTTGTATGCATAAATAAATCTTTTTAAAAAAATAAATAAAATACCCTCTTTTTAAATCTTAAATGGTAAACATTTGTACAAGTGTTACATTCTATTCCTAGTGTGGTTTTTAAAAATAATCAGCAAAAATGATGCTCAAGAATGTTTCCTACTTGGTCTGTTGCTTTGGGGAAGTCTGTAACCCATGGTGGGGAATCTCTAAGGGCTGTGCCACTCACCTGAGGAACATGAACGGCAATTTCTTAAATCCCAAATGTCGTATCTGAAAATACTATAACTTCCTGTTAAGTGCAATCAGCATTTTAGACAAATATTTCGATAGCTGATAGAAACCCAGGGGATTCAATTTAAAATTTTTGCCTACTCTGTTCTCCATTGAGTAAACCGAACTTTGCAGGACTCCTTTCTGACAAAAGAGGTTTAGCTCAGTTGGAGGCATTGTTCAGTCTAAAAATCGGATCCAAGTCTGAACTTATTGTTAAATGACACCATGTGTTTCCTCTGGTTAAATAAGGTCAATAAATCATATTCTTTTTGTTTCAGAAAACTGAAATATTTTCGTCTGCTCATGTTGAAAGAATGCTGATTGTGAGTGTAAGTGGCTTGGAGAGGCAGTGGGTTGGTGTGGCTGCATTTGGCGTGGCGCCTCATCTTGCCTTCAGAATTCTAGGGTATTTGAGGTGGGAAAGAAACAAATCAGCTTTTTTTATAACCTAAAATATGACCAAAAATGTTTTGAGAAATGATAGCGTTATTAAGTAAACATGTAACCTCCCAAGAAAAGTCAACACTTATTGAATATTTAAATTAAAATTTAAAATCGCCCATAATTGAATGAATGTCAGAGATGAGGTGAAGCATGAATTCCCTTAAATGAAAAATCATATTCAGGCCTCTATGATTGCTGAGACTATATTACCCAGTATCAAAATGGAAATCAAACCACAATGAGATACCATCTCATACTGGTAAGAATGACCCATATTTAAAAAACTGGCAACAACAAATGCTGGTGAGGATGTAGAGAAAAAGGAACTCTCCTACACTGCTGGTGGGAATGCAAACTGGTCCAGCTACTATGGAAAGCTGTGTGAAGGACCCTCAAAACATTAAAAATGGATCTCTCATATGACCCAGCAACTCCACCCTTAGGAATCTACCCAAAGGACACAAAAACATTAATTCAAAATGAAACCAGCATTATGTTTATTGTAGCACTGTTTACAATAGGTAAGATATGGAAACAAACTAAATGCTCCCACACAGATGACTGGGTCATGAGATGTGGTACATATACACAATAGAATATTACTCGGTGATCAAAAAAGGTAAACTCATGCATTTTGCAGCAATATGGATGGAGCTAGAAGGCTCAGTGAAATAAATTAGAGGAAAAAGATAAATGTCAGATGGTTTCACTTATAGGTGGATGTAGGGAAACCAAGCAAAATGTCAGAAAAAGGCAAAACTTGCAGGCAAACCATAGACCTCCATCTCCAGCAGGAGATGGAGAGGAAGAGCTGCCAACACAGGGGAGGGAAGAGCTCAGGGACTATGGTGATGGTTCACGGGTGCTGTGGTGGTGGGAAAATTATGGGGACTACACCTGAGGGGAGAAATCGAATATTGTACAAAAATGAGCAATGACGTAAGAAAAAAAAAAAAAAACCAGCCAAACTGTACTACCCAGTATTAATTCTGCATGGGAATATGTAAAGGGGGGCATTGATAAAGATAAAAATTCTTATTTGAAAAATAATAATTGGAAAGTTCTCAAATTCTCAGAATAATTTATATCTACATATATGTGGGTTAGAGGTGGGGAGGAAAGAATGATAGATATAAAATGTAGTGCTATACAATTATTTGCCTCAAAATCAACCTGAATGAATGATTCCAATATATAAAAGATCAAACCATGACAGTGTTTGCTGCTTATTTCCAATGCTTCATATTATCTGGATTGATCTTCCTTTCTAAACTCCATAGACCAGAGACATTTCAGAACTTTGGAGCTTTCCTTCTTGAGTACTAAAGGAACTAATTTCCTTCTACAATCCTGCAAGTCCTGCTTCTAAGGCCAGGACAGTGCTGTCTCAGAAGGAGTTCACGGTCTGGCCAGTGGAGCGACAGACAAATAAAACGGTAAATTTAAAATATGTTTTCTCTGTCTCAGGTACTAATGTACAGGGTCTCCATGGCACAGAGGAGGAAATCAAATACCAGGTCCGCAAGAATGCAAGGGCAGAGCAGACAGGAGCCAGGCTTTGGGCCCCAGATACCCAGGTACATGCGCTGGCCACTCGCCAGACTGGAATCAGAGGGAGAGTGTGTAAGGCTTTGGGCCTGGCCCGCAGTGGACATGCCCCACGAGGGTGGGCTATCCCTGACCCGACCAGGGTCCTTTGCACCCCCCGGGAATGAGGAAAGGAGCAGGGCCTGGAGGCAGCTCTAGTCCAGGGAGAAGAGAACTTCCCCAAAGGAAGCACCAGATTCCTGAACCTCGTCCAGTCCTCGTGGAAGAGATGCAGTTCGGCCCCGATTCAAGTAAACTTTTGAGGAGCTTCAAAAGCGTAAACTTGGCAATTCAATTCAAGAGGCTCTTCCAGCCTCTTCCTGTTTGACTGCAACTTCTAAGGCAAAGTCATTGTTTACAGCCTGGAGGAGTTGGGATATTGCAGGAAAAAAACAGCTTGTGGCGGTTGGGGTTTATAAGCACCCTCAGACTTGAGCGAGTTTGGACGCTTCCAGGTCCATGGCTTGCTGGTTTCTGGGTGCGTGTTATATCCTGGTGTGAAGCTGAGGGGAAAGGAGGGGCTCGGATTTGTAGGTACTAGGAGAGTTCTTACATCTCCTTTTAGGAGAACTTCTCACCCACATTCACATTCGCCACGCCCCTAGGACACCTGGAAGAAGAGCGGCTGTTTCTCACTGCATTTCTGCGGGGCCAGCCCTGTGTGTGTAGCACAGCACGCCCTGCTGCCTCCCTGCTCCTTCCAAAGGAGCAGACAAGGACCCCTGCAGGGGTGGGCAGAGGATCTTGTGGGCACCCACACTACACTAAGACCTGAGTCTGAGGCACCTGAGCCGAGTTGCTCCACCTGCGTGGGTCCTCAGCCAGCGGGGCTCCACTGGGGGAGATCGCTGGGCGCCTGGAGGACACCCCAGAAAGATCCCTGTGCCAATCAGAAGATGGTGACTGTGCAGAGGGGACAGTGGAGGAGAGGTTGCAATTAGAGATCAGAGGAGGGATAAGCAAGGATGGGGGTGGGGGAATGGAGGTATTTCAGAGGAACTAGAAGGGCCAGATCATAGAAGAACTCCCAGATGATAACATTTTAGTAACTATAGATTTTGATCTTGAAGCAAAAGTGTACCACTGAAGTATCTTAAACCAGAGTGATGTGATATAGTTTGTATTTTAGAAAGTTTCCTCTAGGTAAAGATCACATAGATACAAGGTACGGTTTAGCTTCCAAGATCCTCATTATCAGTAGCTTCATTTGAGTGTCAAATGAAGGATTCCTCTGGAGTCTTAAAAATAAACTATTTGAAATCATTCAGGTCACAGCCATGTAATCATCCTGAGTTCTTGTGCTTTCTTTACAAGTGGGACTGAGTTGGGTTTTTGTATCCTCTCTACATACCAGGCTTGGTTCTAAGGCCAATTTTATTTTCAGTTGGAAATAGTAAAAAGATAATGAAACTTTCATTTTTTTAAAGATTTACTTATTTACTTATGCATACAAGAACTGGGGTGTAGGTCAGAGGTGCGTGGGGGTAGGGTGAGAGGATTCACCAGAGACAGAGTGGGGAGCAGAACAGGCAGATCCACTGAAATACACTGCTGAGGGGAGCAGCAGGTGAGACAGGAGAGGTCTGCTGTGCCATGTGGGTCAGCTCCCTGGCCAGGGATCGAACTCGTGCTGCAGTGGCTGCAGATAGCTTCATAGTGTTGAAACTTAACCCATTGCCCTACCAGGGAGACCTGATAACGAAACTTTTATATCTACATCACTCCTCTTGCCTCTTGCTAAACTTGCTCACCTCCATGTGCCTTGTTGATGGGATGGAGAAGCCAGCAGGCAATGAAAAGTGTTATCAGACTTGCTTAAGACCAGCCCCTCCCTGAAGATGTTCTGGAGACAAAGCCAAGTAAGGTGGAGTCAGGCAGGGCTGAGCCTTCAGGCTGGGGCTTGCAGGCCAGTTTTGGGGGATTAGAAACCCTAAACAAGTTAAGGGGTTGTTCCTCTCCCTTTGTTTCCTGTTAGGTGATCTGTGAGCTGCGTATGTTTTTATTTCTGTGATTCGTTCCTGAACATTGCTTTTGAAACAGCAGTTTGAAGGATTAGCTAATAACCATGCTGTCTTTCTTGTTTAGACCCGATGAACAGCAATTTAATCTCGGATTGCTCAGAGCAGGCTTCAGGTTCTCTCCACCCAGTCCAAGCCTTGCCTGGGGAGGATGACTGAACAGGTTTGGGGGTGAGATATTTGGCTTTTCTAGAGAGATCTTCCAGGTGAGGGAGTTGTAAGAAAGTTGTCTATGCCAACCCCTCCTCTCCTTTTTTTAAAGTTGATTATATGGGACATTATTCAGCTATTAAATTTAGCCTCAAGTAGCTCCTAATTTGTTCAGTGATGTGGGATTACTTGTTCCATTCATTGAGGATTAGCTGTGAAAGGAGGGAGTTTCATTAAATGCTGGGTGTTTCTTCAGTGTCAGTCCTGAGAGTCCTTAGAGCACCACTACCAAATAAATCCCTGCATTTAAAGGCAAAGTGGGAAACCACAGTACAATGAACTCTCCTCTGCGTCTGCATCTTGGCCTGTCATCCAGTTGTTTTTTTTTGTCATTGCAAATTGATTTCCAAGTGAAATTGCAAATCTTGTCACATATACAGGGTTACATAAAATTTGTCAAAGCAGTGTTGAAGATGGCAAAGTCTTTGACAGACAAGGATTTAGTCAGGTGAGGGCACCCGCATACTGAGGGGAGGGCTCAACAGAAACAGTGACAAGGTAGGCTCTTGAAAAGAGAATTTGATTCGTGAAAGATTTAATTGAAAAAGATGGTGAAACCTTTTCATATATCCCTAAAAATGTCATCTTTGTGATCATGCTACAGAAGTCAGTGATGAAGGATATCAGATAAGTGCTTCCAAAGGAATAGCACATTTTTGGTCACCCTTTTTAAAATATGTTTTGTCAGCTAATTAACATTTTTAAGTAGTAGCTTTTCCCGTGCTGAATAAAATATATTTGTTTTAAATGATATATTAGAAATATATCTATATCTATATCTATATCTATATCTATATCTATATCTATAATTTGCACACATATACAAGACTCAGTCATGGACATGTGGCTAATATATATTTTTTTCTCTGTAATATACTCACTTGTCATTCGCCCCGCAGATAGTGATCACGGCTGAGTCACGGTGTCCCTGTGAGGTTAGCCAAAGGGCCGGGTGTTCAGTGGGCATCCACAGCTTGGCCAGGACTTGGGCTCCACATGTGGAGCAGGGGAGGGAACGACAAGAAACTCAGAAGAAAACAGGGTCCAGCAGATGTGATGGGTCTACCTATTTATAGGTCTGTTTTCAAGTCTGAGGGGAGGAGAGAGTGGAACACAATCTTAATTTATACCCAGTCTGTATCATTACCGGTTTGAGAACCAGTTCAAGTCTGAGCACCAGTGAAAATAAGGATCACGAATAGGGAACAGTGGGGAAAATATCAAGTTTGAGTAGATGGAAAATATAAGGTGAGGACCAGCTAAAAATTAAATTTTGTCTTCCCTAGCGTACTCAAGGGGACCTGGTTTTATGAATGCGGGGCAGAATTTTTTTCTTCCATCTTTCTTTTCCATCTTGATCTGTTTCTCTTTCCTATGCCAGCGCCTCATGGTGATATCTTACATGGTAGTGATAAAACTAACTTTGTTAGTAGAGTGAGATGAAGTGTAAAGGCTTTTCTAAGCCCACTGTTCTAAGTGCTGCAAGCAAGGAGAAAGTTGGGCATGTGTGTAGCCTTAAAAATGTTTTATTTTATTTTAAGATTTATTTATTTATGCATACAAGCTGGGGTATAGGCCAGAGGTGCATGGGGGTGGGGTGAGAAGATTCACCAGAGACAGAGTGGGGAGCAGAACAAGCAGATCGACCGAAATACACTGCTGAGGGGAGCAGCAGGCGAGGCAGGAGAGGTCTGCTGTGCCATGAGGGTCAGCTCCCTGGCCAGGGATTGAACTCGTGCTGCAGTGGCTATGGATAGCTTCATAGTGCTGAGACTTAACCCGTGGTACCACCAAGGAGGCCCCTGTTTGCTTTTTTTTTTTAAGTTTTTATTTATTTATGTTTGCATAGAAGAACTGGGGAACAGCAGAGCTCTGCTGCACCATGTGGGTCAGCTCCCTGGCCGTGATTGATCTCAGGCTGTTGCTATGGCCTTTGTGTTGGTAGCACTAAGACTTAACTCCTAGGCCACCAGGGAGGCCCCTTAAAATGTTTTAAAATAATCACAATTAGTAATATGAACCATTTAAGAGCACTTAGAGAATAGAAAAAAGAAGAAAAAATCACCTACTAATTCTACCTCCCTAAATTATAACCAGTGTTATCATTTTAGTATTTTTCTTTTTATTGGTATGCATTTGCTTTATTATAAATTTTTGTATCTTTCATTTACCATTATATCATAAATAGGTTTCCATCTATGGTGTGGTCTTGGGGTACACAGTAATCTACTGCTGAGCAAATCAGTTTCTTTACCTTATTATAGAACATCTAGGTGACTTTGACCTTGAGAATTTTATCATTTAAAAATATTTTTCTAGGACTTTTAAAGCAAGTTGTTTCTTATAAACTTAAGATGAGAAGGAAGAAAACTAATTTCATTAATTCACTCAGCAAATGCTATTTGAAAAAGACATTGAGCATAAATTTGGGCACCACACCCCTCAACTGGCCCATGCCTCAAATTGGATCAGGCCACAACCAGAGCTTCGCATTGCCATGCCCTGCAGCGGGAACCCTCAGCACTACAAGCTGCACCAGAAGTGCATCCCATTCAGTTTGCTGCACCCACCAACAGACCAAGGTTTCAAGCCTCATGGTTTCAAGGAAAGGACCAATTGTTCTTTGGTCATTGTACAATAACTTTAAGACCAGTTTTAAACACATCCCAGCTAATCAATGGCAGTGTTGGGAATTGCACTTCGGAAAGCCAGCTAGTCAGCTGTATTCCGGAAGCTAATGGTCAGCCAATCAGACACATCTCCACTTCTGGCAGTCTGCCCCGCCCTGTGTTCATGCTGCCCAAAACTTTATGCAAGACTAACTCTAAAAACATCACTCGGAACTTATTTATTGTAATTTCCCTCCAGAACATCTGCCCATTTCCATCATTACTAGAATATGGATAAATATGTTAGCACTTTTGCCTTTTGTAGTCTGCAAAACTGTGAAGATTGGATTACTATAAATTAAGCCTAAACCTGTCTTCCAGAGAACACGGAACGGCTGACCATAAATGGCGTATAGAATTAGAGCTCATTCTTCTGATACCATTTTTTAAACCTAAGTCCAATGGAAGGTCTTTCCTTCATGTTGTTACCTCTATTTCTACTTGTTTATACCAGACTTTCATTTTTCATATCACCATCCCCCTGTGCATACACTGAGACTTCCTGTCATCATACATTTTTCATTATTTCCAGAAATGGATAACTTCTGATCTTATTGGCAGGCAAAGAAAGCACTGTGAAAGTTGATCGCTGTTCTACTAACTAGTAAATTTGGTGCTAATCACTTACTAGAATGGACAAGTACACATTTTATTTGACCCAGCAAGTGGTAGTTGCTACAGATATGCAACATTGTTTGTTTATCTTTATTATAAATTTAAGGGAGATTGGCACTCAAGTTGCTTCAAGCCCTGGCTCCCCATTCCATATTCTCTTAGAATAACCAGTCCCTGACTATATGGGCTATGCTCCAAAAAAGTGTTGGAACATCAATTTAGAACTCAGATGGCTTTTCCCATGAAAACAATGTAGTAAGTGAACAATGATTCAACTGGCTGGTTCCTTAAGCACACAGGATAGTTAAGATCAGCCAGCAGTAGTTCTTCTCTAAATGACCTCCCTCCCCCACATGTATCCATGCCTGTATCCATGCTCCACACAACAGTATCCAGTGGTCTTTCTAAAGTATAAATTTCATTTTGTGAGTCAGTGATTTAAAACCTACTTCCAGGGGCCCCTTGGTGGTACAGGGGTTAAAGTCTCAGCCCTATGAAGCTGTCACCAGCCACTGCAGCATGAGTTCAATCCCCAGCCAGAGAGCTTCCCACATGGCACAGCAGACCTCTCCTGTTTCACCTGCTGCTCCCCTCAGCAGTGTATTTCAGTGGATCTGCCTGTTTTGCTCCCCACTCTGTCTCTGGTGAATCCTCTCCCCCTCTGCACTTCTGGCCTACACCCCAGTTCTTCTGTGCATAAATAAATAAATCTTTAAAAAAAAAGCTTACTTCTATCCTACACCTCCATATCAGATTAAATCTCTAATCCCCAAATATTTATATAATCATCCTCGTTGCTAAAATGTTTTTTAAAAGTAATTTTATTGAGGTAGGACTCCACCCACAATATGGAGGAACAGAGTGACAGGGATCAACCTCTCTCTTAAAAACAACTATTAAAAAGGACTGATATGAGCTCTTAGCAAAACCCAGGTGCTTCTAATCGATTATACAGAACCAGGACGTTTTTTTCTCCCTGACCCATAACTTAGAAGCCTTGGCCACACTGAGAAGTGCATTTCACTCAGACTGCCAGTGCCACCCAGCAAACCAGGCCACCTCCTCTTACGAGGACAGAGCTCTCAGCCTCAGACTTTTTTTATTCTCTTTTCTTTTTCCTTTCTTGCTTTCCTTTTCCTTCTGGAGTTACAATCTTGAAAAACAAGTGCTGGCCACACCCCTCAACTGGCCTATGCCTCAAAATGGACCAGGCCACAACCAGAGCCTCGCTTTGCCCTGCGGCGGGAATGCTCAGCACCACAAGCTGCACCAGAAGTGCATTCAGCTTGCTGCACCCACCAGCAGACTGGACAAGAGCTGGAGCCTCATGGTGCCACACCCTCAGGGCCCCTTGGATATTCCCTGATTGGGCCCAGCCTGGGCCTCATAGTGCCGAGTCCTGCATCAGGGACCTTTGGTACTCCAAGTGGTCTGGTAGGCCAGAACCCTGCCTGCCCTAATAAGTGCACACAGAAGTCCTGCCTGCTGATTGCAGTGGTCTGGTCAATGGAGCCATGGGACCCCCTGCTCCACCCACCAGCCACAGTGCAGGCAGCGTGCAGATCTATCCATGCCCAGGTAAGAGTGCCTGAACATCCTGCCCACCAAAAGCAGCAGTCCAGTCAGTAGGTGCTGCAGGAGCCCAGCCCTCACCCACCAGTCACAGGCAGATGCAGATCCATCTAGTCCCACATGAGAGCCAGGAAATCCTGCCCGCCATCAGCAGCAGTCCACTTGATGGAAGCTGAGGAGGGCACCATGTGAACCCCTGCCCCCACCTCCATCCAACTCCCACAGTGGTCCAGGCACCAGGCAGATTCATATACGCCCCAGTAAGAGTGCCCAGAAGTCATGCTTATTGGTGCCAGAGGAAAGGGGGCCCACATCCAGAACCAACAGTACTGACACAGAAGAATTTCTCTGCCTGCCAGATAAAGAATTCAAACCTACCATAACTTAAAAATGTAATGATATAAACAAAGATGCAGAAAAGGAAAAAAATGCTATCAGAAATATAATCAATGAATAGAAGAATGAGATGAATCTTTAAATAAGAAAATAAAGGAAATGTAAGATGCTAAAAGATCAATGGAGGAATTAAAAAAATGGAAAATGTCATGAAAATAGAATAGATGCAATGGAAGAATGAATTAGTTTTTAGAAGACACAGATATAAAAGTACAAAAAAGGAAAGAAAGGTACAAAGGAAAAAGAATGAAGAGACACCTCAAGATTTATCAAACACCATGAGGAGAGAAAATATGAGTCATAGGAGTCCCAGAAGGAGAAGAGGAGACATGGGAACTGAAAAACTATTCAAGGAAATAATTGAAGAGAACTTCCCAAACTTGAAGCAAGAAGTGAAAATAGACATACAGGAAGCTAGAAGAATACCAAACTACCATAATGAAAGGAAAACTGCAAGACACATGATAGTAACGCTTCTAAGGGACCAAGACAAAGAAAAATTAATGAAGCTGACAAGTGGGAAGGCACAAATAACCTATGAAGGGAAACTGATTAAGCTGATATCATATTTGTCTGAAGAAACACTACATGCAAGAAGAGAATGGAGTAACATATTCAAAAATCTCCAAGACAAAAAATGCCAGCCAAGAAAATTTTATCGTGCAAAGCTCTCATTCCTTTATGAAGGAAAAATAATGACCTTCTCAAACAAACACAATGTTCAGAAATTCTCTACTACTAAGCAAGAAATATTACCAGAAGACTTAAAATCTAAAGGAACAGAAGAGTGAACAGGAAGAACTGAACAAGGTAATTAATAGAACCACCAAATGACCACCAAAATGACAATAACAGACTTCTATGTATCAATAATCACCCTAAATATTAATGAACTAAACTCACCACTAAAATGACACATGCTGGATAAGAAAACAGAATCCAACCTTCTTCTGGCTCCAGAAAACTCTTCTAAGCTTTGAAGATAAACATAGACTGAATGTAAAGGGTTGAAAAACAATTCTACAAGCAAAAGGCCACCAAAAGAAGGCAAGGGCCGACATACTTACATCAGCTAAAATAGACTTCATACTAAAAATGGTGACAGGAGACACCTATGGATGCTATATAATGATCAAGAGGACAATACACCAGAAAGACACACCATTCATAAACATATACTCACCAAATGAAGGAGCACCAAAATATATCAGACAAATATTACCAGCTCTGAAAACAGATGTTAGAGAAAATACATAGATAGTAGGAGATTTCAACACCCCATTCTCACCAATGGACAGTTCAAGACAGAAATTAAACAAGGACACAATAGCCCTAAATGAAGAACTGGACCACATGGACCTAATAGACATTTATAGGACACTGCACTCCCAAAAAACCAAATACACATTTTTCTCATGTGCACACAGATCATTCTCCAGAATTGACCATATATTAGGTGACATGAAAAACAAAAAAATATTAAATATATGAAGATCGAAATCATACCAAGTGTCTTTGACCATAAAGGCATCAGACTAGGAAACAACTATGAAAAGAAAGCAAGGAGCTTTCTTTACATGGAGATTGAACAACATGCTACTGAAAGACCATTGAGTTAATGAGAAAATCAAAGAAGAGATTAAAAAATACCTTGAGGTGAATGACAGTGAGAACCCAACTTTGCAGAATGTATGGGATTCAGCAAAAGCAGTATTAAGAGGAAAGTATATAGCAATACAGGCCCATATCAAAAGCAAGAAATAATCCAAAGAAACAACCTAATTGCCTATTTTGAGGAACCAGAAAAAGAACAACAACAACAAAAAATCCAAAAGCCAGAAAGAAAGGAAATAATAAATGAAATAGAAATAAAAAAGACAATCCAAAATATCAATGAAACCGAAAGCTAGTTCTTTGAAAAAATAAATAAAATAGATAAACCTCTAGCAAGGTTCACAAAGTAAATAAGGGAGAAAACACAACATAAATAGGATCATAAATGAAAGAGGAAAAATTACAACAGACAAAGCAGAAATCCAGAAGATAGAGAATAATATGAACACTTACATGCAAACAATTTCAGCAATATAGATGCTAAATATAGATTCTAAATTCTTAGAACTGTACAATCACCCAAAACTGAACAAAGAAGAAATAGAAAAAATAAATAAATCAATTACAAGCAATGAAATTGAAACAATAAATAAAATCCTCTCCCAAAACAAAAGCCAGGATCAGATGGTTTCACAAGCAAGTTCTACCAAATGTTTAAAGATGAACTAGTGCCTATCCTATAAAAACTCAAAAAATCAAGAAAGAAGAAACACTCAAATATATTTTATGGGGCAAACATCACACTAGCATGAAAACCAAAGATGACACACAAAAAAGAAAACTATAGAACAATCTCCCTAATGAACAGATATGCAAAAATCCTCAATAAAACCTTAGCAAGACAAATCCAACAATGTATCAAAAGGATTATACACCATGACAAAGTGGGATTTATCCCAGGGACACAAGGATGGTTCAACATTTGAAAATCAATTAATGTGCTTCAACACATGAACAAAAAGAAAAACAAAAACCCTATGATCATATCAATAGACACTGAGAAAGCATTTGATAATGTCCAATATCCATTCATGATGAAGAATCTTGAAAAACTTGGAATAAAAGAGGCATATATTACCATAATAAAAGCCATATATGACGAACCCACAGTTTACATCATTTTTTGAAAAGATTTATTTATTTATGCATACAAGAGCTGGGGTGTAGGACAGAGGTGGGGTGGCAGCATGAGAGGATTCACCAGAGACAGAGGGGGAGCAGAACAGGTGGGTCGACTGAACTACACTGCTGAGTGGAGCAGTGGGTGAAACAGAAGAGGTCTGTTGCGCCATGTGGGTTAGCTCCCTGGCCGGGGATCAAACTTGTTGGCTGCTGATGGCTTCATAGTGCTGAGACTTAATCCCTTGCATCACCAGTGAGGCCCAATTTGCATCATTCTTAATGGTGACAAACTGAAAGCCTTCCCATTAAGATGGAACAAAATAAGCCAGAAAGAAAGAGAAAAATATTGAATGGTTTCACTTATAACAGGAATGAATATAGGGGAACCAAACAAGAGAGAGACACTCAGCAAGGGAGGGGGAGGATAAGGGCTCAAAATGGGGTAGAAAAGAGCACAAAGGACTATGGTGATGGGTCATGGGTGAGCGAGTGGTGGGTTACCCAAGGAGAATACACAATGTAAAAGATATAAATAACAACAACAATAATAAAAAATATATGGAACAAGACAAAGAAGTCCACTCTTACCACTACTTTTTAATATAGTACTGGAAGTCCTACCTAGAACAATTAGCCAAGAGAAAGACATAAAGGAATCCAAATAGGAAAAGAAGTAAAACTATCATTATTTGCAGATGGTATGATAATATATAGAGATTCATAAAAAATCCTGAGAAAAACAAATCAAAACAATAAATGAGTTTAGTAAACTAGCAGGTTGCAAAATCAATACACAAATATCAGTAGCCTTCCTATATGCAAATAACCATTCTCAAGAAGAAGAAATTAAGAAAACTATCCCATTTACAACTGTACCCCAAAACATTAAATACCTGGGAATAAACCTAACAAAGGAAGTGAAAGAGCTATATAAGGAAAATTACAAAACACTGTTAAAAGAAATAAAAGGAGTCACAAAGAAGTAGAAAGACATTCTCTGCTCATGGACTGGGAGAATTAACATTATCAAAATGGTCATCCCACCAAAAGCAATTTACAGATTCAGTGCAATTCCAATAAAAATTTCAGTGGCCTTCTTTAAAGAAATGGAACAAATATTGTTAAAATTCATATGGAATCTCAAAAAAGTTCAAATCATGAAAGCTCTCCTACTCAAAGGTGAAAGAATGGAGGTATTACACTCCCAGACTTCAAACAATACTACAAAGCCATTACAATAAAAACAACACGGTATTAGAACAAAAACAGATACACAGATCAATGGAACCTAATTGAAAGCCCAGAAATAAAACCACACATATATGGTCAACTAATCCATGACAAAGAAGCAAAGAATATACTCTGGAAGAAGGAAAGCCTCTTCAGTAAATGGTATTGGAAAAACTGGACTGCAACAAGCAAAAAAATAAAACTAGACTATTATCTCACCCCATATACAAGAATCGACTCAAAATAGATAAAAGACTTGGATGTAAGACCCGACACCATAAAATATATAGAAGAAAACTTAGGCAAAAACTCGATGACATACACCTGAAGATTCTTCTCCAGAAGTAAGGAAAATGAAAGAGAAGATAAACTGTAGGGGCTACATCCAACTAAAAACTGTACAGCAAAAGAGAAAATAATCAAGACAAAGAGACATCCTATTGAATGGGAGAAAATTCTTGCACACCAACAACAACAGATAAAAGACTGATATCAAAGATCTACAAAGAACTTCCACAAATCAACAAAAACAAAACAAACCACCCAGTCAAAAAAAAAAAAAAAAAGAACCAAAAGACACTTCTCCAAAGAAGAAATGCAAACAGTCAATAGGCATATGAAAAAATGTTCAACATCACTCATTATCAGAGAAATGCAAATCAAAACCACAACAAGATACCATTTCACACCAGTGAAAATGGCCCACATTCAAAAAACATATGCTAGAGAGGATGTGGAGTAAAAGGAACCCTCTTACACTGCTGGTGAGAATGTAAACTGGTTCGGCCATTATGGAAAATTGTGTGGAGGTTCCTCAGAATACTACAAATGGCTCTACCATATAATCCAGAGTTCCACTCCTAGAAATTTACCCAACGAACACAAAAACATTAATTCCAAAGAGAAAACTGTACTCCTATGTTTACTGTAACACTATTTACAATAGCCAAGATACATGAACAACCCAAATGCCCCCCAAACAGATGAATGGTTCAAAAAATTGTGCTATATCTACACAATGGAATATTACTCAGCAATAAAAAACATGAACTCATGCCATTTATGGCAACATAGATGGAGCTGGAAGGGATTATGCTAAATGAAATAAGCCAGAAGGAAAAAGATAAATATCAGATGGTTTCACTTATATATTGAATATAGAGAAACCAAACAAAAGGTCAAGTAAAAGACAAAACTAGAAAGCTGACCATAGATCTGAGGCATACAGCCAGGGAGGGGGAAAGAGGAGGGTCACAGAACACAAGGTAATATGCTGATGATTCACAGGTGGTATGGTGGTGGGAGAATTATGGGGTCTACTTCTGAGGGGAGAAACCAATTACTGTACAAAAATAAACTATGCTTTAAGAAAATTTTAAAAAAAGGAATTTTATTGAGGTAGATTTGGATTACAGGACTGTACATGATTTATGGCTATAGGTTCACATCTCTTCAGATGTGTGTTACCATACCATGCCTACCCCAAACACCCATAATCCTCCACCATAGTCCACTGGATCCCTGTCCTCCTTTGCTTCTCAACCCGACTGTCACCTTGTGGTAGCCTTAGTTCTGTAGTTAGATTTCTATGGTTTGTTTTCACTTAGTTTATTTCTTTATATTTTGTTTTCTTTTGCTGTGTTTCATTATGTTCTACATATGAGTGAAATCATCCAATATTTGTTGTTTTCCCTCTGACTTATTTTGTTCAGCATAATCTCTTCCACATTTCTCCATGATATCCCAAATGGCAAGATTTCATTGTTGTTGTTTTTATAGTGGGTAGTATTCCTTTGTGTATATATACCATGTTTTCTTAATCCATCTTCATCATCTGCTGTTGGGCAGTTGGGTGGTTTCCATAGATTAGCTATTATAAATAGTGCTGTAGTTAACATAGGGGTCTCTCTTTCTCTCTCTCTCTCTCTCTATATATATACACACACACACACACACACACACACACACACACATATGTATCTCCATCCATTCGAATTAGTGATTTTATATTCTTCAGGTAGATACCTAGGAGGAAAATTGTGGGATCATATGGTAGATCTATTTTTACTGTTTTGAGAACCTTCATACTGGACTAATTTACATTCTCACCCAAAGTTAACAAGTGTTCCTTTTCCTCCACGCTCTTGCAATATTTGTTTCTGATCTTTTTCATATAGGTAATTCCTTCCCTCATGTTTAAGGTGGTATTTATTGTGATCCTGATTTGCATTTCCCTGATAATAAGTAGTGATAACATTTTTCATCTGCCTGTGGTCGTCTGCATGTATTCTTTGGAAAAATGTCTACTTAGCTTTTCTGACTATTTTTTTGATTGGACAGTTTTCTGGCTAAATTGTACGAGTTCTTTGTAGATTTTTGATATTAGCCCCTTCATATGTATAACGTGTAAATATTTTCTCCCATTTACTAGTCTTTGATCTTATGATAGTTTAGCTTGCTAGAAGACTTTCAGTTAGATATTGTTCTATTTGTTTCATTTTTAAAGATTTATTTATTTCTGCATACAAGCTGGGGTGTAGGCCAGAGGTGTTCACCAGAGACAGAGTGGGGAGCAGAATAAGCAGACTGACTGAAGTACACTGCTGAGGGGAGCAGTGGGTAAGGCAGGAGAGGTCTGCTGCATCATGTGGGAACTTCCCTGGCCGGGTATTGAACTCATGCTGCAGTGGCTCTGGATAGCTTCATAGTGCTATGCTTAACCCACTGCGCCACCAGGGAGGCCCCTGTTTTTGTTTTTGTTGCCCTTGCTGTTTGAGTAGAGTCCTCAAAGATTTCACTGAAGCCAATTTCCATCTCTGTCTTTTTATTTTTTTAAGCTGGAATTTTATTTTATCTGATATAAGTATGGCTGCCCCTTCTTTTTTTTTAGGATATCATTTGCTTGTAGCATTGTTTCCCAACTTTTTACTTTGAATCTGTTTTTCTTTCCTGTCTTCTCATCCAACCGGATGTTGAGTCTTTTTGTTTTGATACAAGTAGCCACTATGTGTTTTTTGATTGGTGAGTCTAGATATTGACATTTAGGGAAAATATTGGTAGGTATATATTTATTGTCATTTTGCTATTTGTTTTCTGGGTATTTATCCCATTGCTAAAATCTTCTGTTCAGCTAGGATCCATTCATACCCAGACAGTGAGTATATTCTCCTGACATCTCTTCCTACACCTAGTCGCATCACCCTTCAATGTGTCTACTATACTGCTGCCAACTCTAGGAAGACCGATCCTACAGTCCTGGGACAGCCCACTTTTAATTTCTCATCTGCTTTGACACCAAGCACTTGCTCCTCACATGCTAGTGTCTTTATTTGGAATTCCTGAGAAATTCCAGATCAAAGCCACATGTCATCTCCTCTGGGAAGTCATCCCTCAGCAACAACGAAGAAAGTCACTCATCCTTATCAGGTCTATCACACTTTTATTACTGCCTGACATGCACTAGACATGATAGATAATAAGTGGGAATATAAAGATGACAAATTTCCACCCCTTGTTCTCAAGAACGTCACCCTAGACAGAAACAGAATCAATAATTACAAAACATTCACTGTGTGTGTGTGTGTGTGTGTGTGTGTGTGTGTGTGTGTGTGTGTGTGTGTAGGGTGCTGTAGTGTCAAAAGCAAAGGAATAATTGGACTTTTCCTTAACTGGGGCCTTGGAAGTAATTAAAGAGGAGCTGATGATTGGGTTGACTTGAAGGATGACTGGAATTTCAAGAAATGTTCCAAGGGGGGAAAGAGCATTACAAGTAAAGAAACTAGTGTTTGCAAAGGCATAAAACCGTGGGAAACGTTAGAATGTTTGGATAATTGTGAATTATTTCTTATGGTTCCAGACACAGTATGTAGGATAGAGCAAGGAAAATCAGGAAAAATCAGATCATGAAAGATCTTGGTAGCCAAGATGGGAGGTTTTCATTTTATTCTATACTAATGTCTGTTATAGAGTTAAGGATACTAGGTTGTTATCATTTCTGGCATCTAGCACCATGTGGGGTACATAGTAGGACTTCCATTTATATTTCTCTAATGATTTTAAAAAATAGTTTTTGTTACCACTAAATGATAGTCTGGGAAAATATAGGCAAAGCTAAAAGTTAAATCTAATAAAATTTGCAAACTCCTTATTTCCATACATTTGCTTCCATTATCTTAATGCTAAAATAAACCCAGATACACAAGAAAGTGGATTATGACTTTTTCCTTTTAATTGTATATGTTTCTGTATGGTTTAAACATTTAGAAAACCAAGCTCGTATACTTTTTTAATTTAAAAAAGCGTTTACATTTTGTTAATTTAAAAAAGCAAACAGAGGCCTAAATATTGAAGTTTGAAAAATGATTTCCTCATTAACTTACATTCCCTTTGAGATTTATTGCATAGTAAATTAGTTAATTGCAAACCTTCCAGCAATGTTTTACTCCATTATAGATTACTTTGGAAAAACAAATTTGAGTTTTCCCTCTTGAACAATGAGTGGTTTATTTTAAAGTAGGTGAAAGGTAATGTGAAAGAAAAAAAACCCAGCTTCACAGATGTATGGTTTAAAGTTTGCCAAGTACTTAGTGAAGGGTTACACTAGCTTCAAACGGTTGGAAAGTATAATGTAATGTGAGAACACCAAGGTCTTGTTTCTGTTTCAGCTCTTACTCTCTATTCCCTGCAAACCATGAACAAAGAGCAGAGCGTTTCAGAAATCACACCCCCTAGTGGAGAGTAAAAGAACATCAGGAGAGAAATGCAATGACATGCATGCAGGCCATATATCTGTTCATTGAGCAGTTCTTGGATAAGAATCTCATATTCCACGGTAAGTCTGAGGGTCTGTCTGTGCTCTAAATTACTATGTTGTTCAGTCCAAGCACCGATCCAAAGTCAGTGTATCTCCCTACTATTTCTTGATAGGTTGATGGATACTCATTTGTGTATTTTATGTACTTTATGAAAGTAAGGTGAAGTAAATACTGGTGATGTGAATGTTGATAATAAGTTGAGAAATCCTCATGAATTGTCAATTGTTATCTAAGCATTTCAAGCCTTTCCTTTTATGTGATGGAGCGTAACATCTCAGCACGGAGAGTACTTAGGGGGTTGGAGTTTTTCCCAGAGCATTCCAGTAAGACACTGTTTTGTCTATGATAGGTCTCAGTGTGAAGGTCAGCAGAATATGCCACCCAAGGAATGCTTCTTTGGCTTAAGGATTATTTTCAGCTGATTATTTTAATAAATGATAGATAACAGGACAAGCTCCAAAAACAGAAGTTCCCCTCTTCTGGGGGATATTTATATGTAAAAGGAAATCTTCATTTGTAAGTGTCTCCTTCACTGTACCAGGAGAAAAGGGTGAGTAAGTAACAAAAGAATAATATCAATGAAGAAGACACCAACTTGAATATATATCACAAACCTCACTCTGGGCTACTGTGCTTTTCCTGGCAACCTCTCATGGCTAACCTCCCCTCCCATACACTTTTTCTCTTTTGTGTTTACCTGAGATTTTTTTTCAAAGATTTCTTTTTATTTATTTATGCACACAGGAACTGGGGTCTAGGCCAGAAGTGGGAGGGGGGGAGGAGGGGAGAGGACTCACCAGAGACAGAGTGGGGAGCAGAACAGGTGGATCTACTGAAATATAGTGCTGAGGGGAGCAGCAGGTGAGACAGGAGAGGTCTGCTGTGCCATATGAGTCAGCTCCCTGGCTGGGGATAGAACTCACACTGCAGTGTCTGGCGACAGTTTGGTAGCACTGAGACTTTAACACCTGCACCACCAGGGAGGCCCTGAAGATGGTTTTGAGCTGGTGCATTAGGCCACCTCTGGGGGGTTATTTGTTTATCCCCTGGTATCTCCTATGTATACACAAGATAACCATGTTGATAAACTTATATGTATTTTTCTCCCAGATGTGGGAGAGATGCTAACTTAATGGGATCCGGTGCGTGAGACCATGTGTGATTCCTACAAGTAAGCTATTTCCACCTGGTGACAGGGTGTGGTTTTTTTCCTCATGTGTAAAGAGGTAACTTCCTATGGGATATGATTTCAGGAGTGGAATTTATATGCACTTTCTGGAAGAACTGTTTTCCCCCTGCTGGTTCCCTGAGCATTGGTATGCCAGATATACTTCTGTATTCCTTACCTTAAAATGCCAGTACATCAAATAGAATAGTAAAACTGTTTGCTGTGTAAGTCATTTGCACTCTAGCGAGAGTGAAGCTCTTATTTATCTTGAGCACAGATTTTAATAAAAAGTAGAGGAGAAAGGAGCATGAAGGTATTGAGATCTTGGTAGATTTACTGTTTTAGTATGTACTGTTTTTTGAGTTAAGAATGGTTTTTACATTTAAGGTAAAAAAAAATTCGTAACATAAAAAATTTGTCAAATTCAAACTTTCTAGGTTTTATTAGACTACAGTTACATTATGTATTGACTGTGGGCCTGTGGGTATGTGGCTCTTTGCATGCCAGAATGGGAGAATCAAAGAGCTGCAACAGACCATCTGCCCCACAGAACCTGAAATATTTACCATTTGGTCCTTTACGAAAATGTTTGCCACCCGCATGGGGAGTATTCGTTCCCACAGTGTGTTCTGTGGTGTAGTCTCATCAGGCTGTGCACTGACAAGGTCAGAGGCATCTGGGAGAGTCTGCACTGCTGAGCCCCTCGCAGGTCATCATTGTCCGTGTCGGCTCTGAGAAGTCCTGCGGCGAGTCAGTCCTGTTTAACCATTTTCTTTTTTTAAAGATTTATTTTTATGCGTACAAGAGCTGGGGTGTAGGCCGGAGACAGAGTGGGGAGCAGAACAGGCAGAATGACTGAAACACACTGCTGAGGGGAGCAGCGGGTGAGACCGGAGAAGTCTGCTGTGTCATGTGGGAAGCTCCCTGGTGGGTGTTCGAACTCCTGCTACAGTGGCTGCTGATAGCTTCATAGGCTGAGACTTAACCCCTTGCGCCACCAGGGAGGCGCAGTCCTGTTTAACCTTTTAAAGCCACTTTCCAAACTTATTCAACCTCAAAGCAATGTCTCTCCACTTACTTTCCTTTCACATTACACCTATAAACATCCCACTCACTGAAGGGCAGAGAGGGCGTTTCCTCTACCCCTCTGCTTCTTCTTGGGCTGGCAGAACAATCAAATTAACACCAGTCAGATTCGTAATAGAAAAAGACCAAACTTAATTACATGTGGATAGCGAAACTGCACGGATGTTGATTCTGAAATCTTTGGTCAACAAGAAACTACATATCCTTAGCTGAGGGCCGGGATTGGGACCTGAGCTTCAAGGAAAGTGCAGGAGGCTCGCCTGATGAAGAGAAGGTGACTCACATGGAGAGGAGTAGATGTCCTGTAGTCAGGTATTTGTCTTGACACAGAGGGAGCTTTCTACAATAGAAAATTGGTAAAAATACTCATTTTGGGTAAGATCTTCAATATTCATTCTAGGTCCATAAAGGTAGACGTTTCTTGTGAGGCTATAGGGTCTGGATTGGCCTCAGCTGGAAATAAGTGACGTGCCTTGGGAAGCTTGTTTTGTACACCTGGGGAGGCCACTCCTTCAGGATGGAGACATTTTAGCGCAAGTGTTCCTGTCAAAACTGCATCACTTTGGGCAAATCCCTTCATGGTATCTACCTTCTAGAGGATATTGGGGTCCTGGAGCTGTCATCACAAAGGAGCGCAAACTAGGGGCCCTAAACTGCAGAGATTTAAGGGACCTCCCTGATAGCACAAGGGGTCCAATCTCAGCGCTATGAAGCTATCTGCAGCACTAGTTTTGTTCCCAGCCAGGGAACTAACCCACATGGTACAGCAGACCTCTCCTGTCTTGCCCACTGCTCCCATCAGCAGTGTATTTCAGTCCATCTGCCTGTTCTGCTCCCCATTCTGTCTCTGGTGAATCCTCTCACCCCTCCCACAGTCCTACACCCCAGCTCTTGTATTCATAAATAAATAAATCTTAAAATAAAAACGAAACTACAGAGACTTAATTCTCAGGCTCGAGGCCAGAAGTCCAGCTTCAAGGAGTCAGAGGGTTAATTCCATGCAGGAGTCCCCTCCCATACTCCTCTCCCAGCTCTGGTGAGAGGAGGACAAAGTTTTCTTCACTTACCCTTAGGGTTCCTGATTGGGTCTGAAAATTAAGCTGACAGAGACAGGATAGCAGACTTGCTGAGTATAAGTTTTACCTGACAAGGAGGACTTTCTAAGGAAATGATGACCCAATGAAATGGTTAAACTTGTGTTT
Organism: Scalopus aquaticus; assembly: GCA_004024925.1. Taxonomy (NCBI): domain Eukaryota; kingdom Metazoa; phylum Chordata; class Mammalia; order Eulipotyphla; family Talpidae; genus Scalopus; species Scalopus aquaticus. The sequence goes on from PVIJ01000149.1 coordinate 102,510, forward strand.
TATGCTAGATTTGATGAAAAGTGGGAAGTTGTGTAAAGAAATAACAGGGCAAGGAGTAAGAAGTCCATGTGGGAAGATGGAGCTGCTGGTAGGCTTTTGGGTCCCTTTGTCTTTGGAGATTTGTCTTTGTCTTTGGAGTCCTCCTTTCCTCTAGGTGTAGGGAGACCCACCCCCTCCTGGGAAGGTTCCATGATTCTCTTCAGGGTGAAGAGTGAGGGCAAGGTCACAGCGATCTTCATGCTTCTGCCATTTTCTCAAGCCCTCTCAGCTTAAAATATTCACTATGCCTCATGGCCGTATTTTGAAGTAGTGTGTCCCGAACCCTGTCACCGGCAATCTTCGGCCTGCCTTTGGCTGATGTGACCGTCCTCCAGACTCTGTCTCACCTTCTTCCCTTTTTCTGTGTCCTTTTCTGTTTCTTATAAGGACACTGTTGTTGGATTGAGGACCCAGCCAATCCAGTGTGGTCTCATCTCCATGCTGACCTTTTACATCTCCAAAGACCCTCTTTCCAAGGTACATGACATTCTGAGGTTCCAGGCAGATGGGACTTTTTTTTAAAGATTTATTTATTTATGCGTACAAGCTGGGGTACAGGCCAGAGGCACGGGGCAGTGAGAGGGTTCACCAGAGACAGTGGGGAGCAGAACAGGCAGATTGGTGGAAATACACTGCTGAGGGGAGCAGTGGGTGAGGCAGGAGAGATCTGCACGCCATGTGTGAATCTCCCTGGCCGGGCGTCAAACTCGCGTTACTGCTGCTGACAGCTCCACAGAGCAGCGCTTAACCGCTGCGCCACCGGGGAGGCCCCAGATGGGACTTTTGGGGGGTACTTATTCAATGCCATCCAGAGTTGTTGTAATTAAAGATTATGGCTGCAAAGCATGGCACCACCTATTATAGAGGAAAATAGATCTTTTTACTGCTAAGTGAGTATGAAATTTCAAATGCACCACCCAACTCTTTTTGGAAGTTATAATATAAAAAGGAGAAATACTCTTTCTGCCCTTTTTATGCTTGTGTACTTGTAGTTTTGTGCATTTGGTTCTGTAATTGAATTAATCCCGAGGATTAAGCCTGGGGAACATTAGGTGTTGGATTTGGGCAGTATCGTTAATCTGTACTTGTGAAGGGATGTTAGAAAAATTCTTAGATGTCCACAGTAGAGTTGGGCTGGATGTTCTGCTTGGAATCCTGCCCTTTATAAGAACTTCCTGAAGCAGCGCCTCAAGCCTCACAGGGCCACAGCTGATTAGTCTGAGGATGAACCTGATCCTGACCTTTCAGATCCTCTTTCAAAGACTCTGGCCCTTGAGCTGCAGTGTAGAGAGGGGATTCCTGGAGCCCAGCCTCATCAAGGCAGCCTGCTGCTCCCTCCCTGCCTGCCCCAGGGCAAACCCGGATCTTTGCTATTTCTCTGTACCTTGGATGTGTGTCGTCTGGGGCAGGAGACTTTCAGCAACCCAAAGAAGCTTGGCTGATGGGATACTGGTCTCAAGATGGTAAATCGCACATACACAGGACAGCACACAAAGTACAGGTATCTGCTTTCATGTTTCCTATTTAAATAAACATACTCATGTAGAGTTCTGGTCTTGAAAACCTTGCTTCATAACACAACCCTGATTTTAAAACACTTTATGGATAAAAATGAGCACATTAAATGTGCCAGTACAACCAAGCCCTCTTTAGAAGAGGAGTTCTGAATATCAAGCCTTCAATGGTTCTGAGTTCTGAAAGGTGGAGCTAAAGGGGGGACAGGTGTGAATGGGCTTGGTGTAGACACAGTTCTGCTCAGGTCTTTCTTTTTTTTTAAGGTTTATGCATACAAGAGCTGGGGTGTGGGACAGAGGTGGGAGTGTGTGTGAGAGGATTCACCAGAGACAGAGTGGGGAGCAGAACAGGCAGAACGACTGAAATACACTGCTGAGGGGAGCTGCGGGTGAGACAGGAGAGGTCTGCTGTACCATGTGAGAATCGCCCTGGCAGGGGATAGAATTCGGGCTGCACTGGCTGCTGATAGCTCCATAGTGCTGAGACTTAACCCCTTGCACCACCAGGGAGACCTCTCAGGTGTTTCCTTTTACTACCTGTTATTTGACTTGAAATTCTGTGGCCTGGAGTATAAGAAAAACAAAACAGAATGAAAGCTAAAATGACCCTATCTAAAGTTATTATTTCATATTTTCTCTACTTGGGACCAAGAAAATTAAAGAAGAAAAAGCCACACTCAGGATTTCCTTCCTTAATATGTGTGCTTAAAAATATTTGTCACTGAAGTTTGACTTATTCAAGTCATTCAACATATTTTTTTTATTGAGGTAACACTGGCTTACATTATTACATAACGATAGTATTTTTGGTAGTATTTTTAGTAGAATAGGAATATAGTTTTGCTTTGGGCACATATTTCCTTCTGGTATCTCAGAGTGAGGGGAGGGGAAAGTGTGAAGAATCAGAAAATTCTGATGTGTGGAGAGCAGAAACACGCTTCCCCTCAGCTAGTAGTGCCCTTGAGAATGCCCCTCGGTCAGGAACTCTTCCGGGATTTCACCTGCTGCTCAGGGCCACCTGGTCTATGGGATGGCATTTCCTGCACAGTCAAATATCTGTGAGAGACTGAGGTAAAGGTATACGACGTCATTCTGTCTAAGCATCTTCCAGCCTTTTAAAATTTGGTGCCTTATCACATAACTTACACTGAATGCTTTTTGGAGATTATAAGTGACTTTCTCACATTAGTATTTAATCTTAATCCTGTCTACATGCTTTCATATTTGTTCCAATAAATAAAACTGTTTAGCCACCTTGTAGAGGGGGGTGATGGGGGGGTGGAGACTGAGGATGCCCCACTGCACCAGAGGGTCTAGAAGGTTTATGGCTCCCACAGTGAGAATCTGGGAGAGCAGGGCAGCTCCCACAGAGGTCCAAGAATGGCTTCAGGGAGCAGAGGAAGAGACTGACTCTACTTTCTTTGTGATTGAGGGGTGAGGTTCCCAAGCGAGCCAGACCTGGTGTGGCCTGAGAGCTGTTGGCAGTCAAACATCTCAAATGGAGACAAAATAACAGACTTTTAAAATCTTATGCTCATTAATAGTAAACTAGACTTTATTATATCATTTCTGTTGATGTTCAGTAACATAACAAACCATTTAAGCATATTAAAATTTTTTTTAGTAATTGAGGAAAAGGAAAATATTTGACGTGGTATAAAAGAGTTTAAATATACAATATGGAAAGAACTTTCAAGCTGGCTTTTTTTTAGAATTTGACCAGTAAAAATTTACTTTTTTACTTTTTGTATCTTTTAATTGAGATAACATTAGTTTACAACACTGTTAATAATTTAAGGGTATAAGGTCACACCTTTGCAAGTGGGCCTTACCACACCATACCTGCTACCAGCACACCCTTGGGGCCCCTGACCCTCTACCCCTCATCTCTACCCTCTCCCTTTGGTCGCCTCAATTCTACAGTCATATTTCTAGGCTTTGATTTGGTTTACAAATTGTATATATTGAGTTATATTAGTTTCTTTGTTTTGCTTCATTATATTCCACATGAATAAATTCTTTTTTTTTTTAAGATTTATTTATGCATATAAGCTGGGGTACAGGCCAGAGGCGCAGGGTGGCGAGAGGGTTCACCAGAGACAGAGTGGGGAGCAGAACAGGCAGATCGACCGAAATACAGTGCTGAGGGGAGCAGAGGGCGAGGCAGGAGAGGTCTGCTGAGCCATGTGGGAAGCTCCCCAGCCGGGCATTGAACTCTGGTTGCTGCTGCAGACAGCTCCACAGAGCAGCGCTTAACCGCTGCACCACCAGGGAGGCCCCACATGAGTAAATTCAACTGACATTTGTCTTTTCTTTCTTTCTTCTTTTTAAAAAAAGATTTATTTGTTTATGCATACAAGCTGGGGTACAGGCCAGAGGCGTGGGGCAGCGAGAGGATTCACCAGAGACAGAGTGGGGAGCAGAACAGGCAGATTGACAGAAATACACTGCTGAGGGGAACAGCGGGTGGCAGGGGAGGTCTGCTGCGCCATGTGGGATTCTCCCAGGCCAGGGGTTGAACTTGCATCGCCACTGCCTACAGCTCCACAGTGCAGCGCTTAACCGCTGTGCCACCAGGGAGGCCCTGACATTTGTCTTTTCAAGCTGGCTCATTTAGAAGCTGCTTCACCCCATATGTAATGTGTCCATCTTTGCAATCTTTTCATTACAAAAAACTTTTCACATTAAAAAAATGAACAAGTTTCTCAGTCTATTATCTTTCTTTTTGGATGCCAAGTTTGAGCTCTCTGCGTTAAATCCATTGCTGAGGGTTAAACCTACTACCATGGGCCTTGTCTTTACCCCATTAAAATGAAAATCCCACCAGAAATGAGACTTAGAGATTCCCTTGTTCACTATTAAATGGCACCTGGCTCTTTGCAGACCCCTGATAAAATATTGGATGGCTGGAGCCTTGGACGGGGTTCAAGTGATCTGCCACTAGATGGCGCTATGTACTTGGGTTTATGCTGCGATCTTCGCAGCCTCCCAAGAGTCCCAGGAAAGGTGTCTTGGTATCAGGGGGTCACATCAACCACTTGAGGTCAAATATCATGGATCCAGCCCTCTAGGGCTAGAATTTCATTTCTCATCAAGCTCTTCAATTGCCCAGGATTGCAGAATCATGAGATTTTTGTCTACTCTTTGGGTCTCCCGGCTTCCCATTGGGTTCAGAATAAAGTACAGACTCCTGATCACGGCCTCTAAGACTCTGCCTGATCCTCTAGCCCCGTCCTCGTCAGCATGGTGCTGTTGGCCCCCAGGGGACACTCGGCAGTTTCTGGAGACGAGTCTGGTTGTCTACAGCTGGGCTGAGAAGAGGGTATCACGGCACGCAGTGGATAGAGACTGGGGTGCTGCTAAAACTTCCCCACTACAAAGAAGCATCCAGCTCAGCATGGCAACAGGCCAAGCCTGAAAAACCTGCTCTAACCTCTTCTGCTGCTCCCCTCCAGTCTCCTCTCACCTCTTGTGACCCTCAGAATTGCCAAGGTCTGCACCTTCCTTGCTCAGCACTGCCTTCCCTCACCAGAAACTCCTCTGCCCACCGCCCTCACCACCTCTCACCTCAGAGGCACCTTCTTCAGATAGGAGACGGGGTCCCCAGTGGCACCACAGGGCTCTCTTGTTACCACCTCTCATGGGGTCCAGCACACTCTCTTGGACACGCCCTGTAATTCGCAAATCCAGAGTTGTTCAAATGTTAACATATTCGTTGTGTTTCTTTGTCCTTATACTATAAACTCCCTTCGCCACATCCCCACCAACTGGCAATGTGCTTAGCATTTTGTGGGTGCTCAGGTGTGCTGCAGGGAATCTGTGATGTTATCTGGGAGATAAGGCCTTAGTTTAGGAAGTTGAAATCCCAGATATGTGTAAAGGGTCAATTTAATGGCGGTTTAGTTGCAGTATGTGGTATCTGTCATTTATCTTGTCATTGATGATCCCCAATTTTCAGTCCTGAAGTTTTTTTCAGAAACTGTCTTATTATATACTCTTTGCTTTGCCGTGTAGATTATCACATTTAAAAAATTGAGTTATGAATGAAATATACATAAAATCTAAGCATCTTTTCAGGGAGTTTCTTGCCCACCCCACTGCTCCTGCATATAGCCTTGCTCACCCAGCCCTGACAGCACCCTGCTGTCTCCAGCCCCCGAAGCCCTGGGCTCACTGCCCTCCAGGCTTCTCCCAGGTTGTCCCTGCGCCTGTCCCATCCCAGACCCCAGAGTTCTCCCATGGTTCATGGCTCTTACTTCAAGGCTCAGCTGAAACATTAGCTCTCCTGGAGGGTTTTCCCGACCATCCCTCTGGAGGAATCGCTGCTTCTTTGTGCACTGTCTCTCCAGCAACAGTGACAGCTCCCCTGGGGGCTCTTTCTTCTTTGTCCAGGCTGCAACCCCAGACCCTGGAATAGGGCTCTCAGTTAGTATTGTAATGATTGATGAATGTTAAGAGTTCTGGGATGCAGAGGAAGGGATACAGCACCAGTTTTAACATGCTCCCCTTTGTCTCTATCAAAAGCCCTTTTCCAGAGGGGCAGGGGCAGGATGTACAGTTTCCTCCAGGCCAGGTGCTGCCACGTCTCCCCTTGGAAGAGCATGCTCCTCGTCAGCCTCGCACATGTCAGGATCAGTGAAAGAAGTTGCTTGAGCCTCTGGTGGGGGAGCCAAGGGGACGTAGCTGGAGGCAGGTGAAATACCTCCTATTCAAGCCCTTGGCCAGAGGATAGGCCTAGTCCTCAGAACTGTAACGCCCTCTTGGGCATCCCTGGTGGCTCAGCAGTTAAGTGCTGTGCTTTGGAGCTGTGGCAGCAGCAAGACGTGAGTTTGACCCCCAGCTGGGGAGATTCCCACACGAGAGTTTGATGCCCTGCCAGGGAGATTCCCACATGGCGCGGCAGACCTCTCCTGCCTCGCCCGCTGCTCCCCTCAGCAGTGTATATCCGTCGATCTGCCTGTTCTGCTCCTCACTCTGTCTCTGGTGAACCCTCTCACCACCCCATGCCTCTGGCCTGTATCCCAGCTTATATGCAAAAATAAATCTTAAAAAAAAAAAAAAGAACTGTAAAGCCCTCTGACAACTTTCTTTCTGTCCTATGCAGAAAGACTTGACATACCAGGGAAATAGCAAATTAATTATGTCTGGTTCTGAACCACGTGGAAAAGAAAATGTTTGCAAGAGGGTGTTAATGGATCTCACTGTAATACCAGTGTATGGAATAGCGTTGGAAGAAACAGGAGATAATTCTGCAGTGGCTTCTAATCATCCAAGGTACTCTCTTACTTTCGTTACCAATGTGCAGTATCATCTCTTCTGTTCTGGTTGCCAGATGAAGTGTTTTGGTGCAGTACATTCCCATCATCATTTCTGTCCAAATTGACCTCAGTCCAGAGCTGGAGGTCATATAGGAAGTACTTAATGACAAAGACAAGTACAATGTAAGTGGTTGTTAAAAAAATCTGAGACATTGTGAAAAGTTACTATTTTAAAAAAACACCTAAAATTCCCTGAAATATTTTGACCTTTTGTAACTGAACTACAATTACATGGTTTCCTATTTATGATGAAATTATGTTCTGAATTGACTTCACAATACTTTTAGTTTCCGTTCCAGAATGTCGTGATCTTTGTAGCTATATTAACTAAAGGAAAGAAGACTAAAAATATCACTAAAAAAAAGCTTGTGCTTTTTTTACTTTAAAAACCCTTACAAACCCAAGCCATCACTGCTAGATTTTGCTTTCTCACCACTAGAAGGTGCTAACAACATCATTCAGCAAACGTTTGCTATTTGATTATTTTAGTATTTATTATTATTTTTTAAGATTTATTTATTTATGCATACAAGAGCTGGGGTCTAAGACAAAGGTGGGTGGAAGGAGGTGAGAGGATTCACCAGAGACAGAATGGGGAGCAGAACAGATGGATCTACTGAAATACACTGCTGAGGAGGGCAGCAGGCGAGACAGGAGAGGTCTGCTGTGCCATGAGGATCAGCTCCCTGGCCAGGGGTTGAACTCATGCTGCAGTGGCTGGCGATAGTGTCATTATGCTGAGACTTAACCCCCTGCGCCACTAGGGAGACCCTGTTTGATTATTTTAAATGGAGCAAACAACTTGAAGTAGCCCGGTGAGCCACAAGGAAATATATTTATTTTTGTAAAATCAACGGATAGTCTATAACTTCATTTGAAAACACAACATATAAAGGTCTATTTTCACTCTAATGGGAAAGTACTTAATCATTTCTCTTATTAATGTTCAATCCAGAAAAGTAGTATAATGAAACAATGCGTACAAATAAAAAATGCAATGCAAATAAATGAAAGGATCTCTTAGTCTTTCAAATATGTTACAGTAACCCAAGTTGTGCTCTTGGCCTCAGTGATGATGTGTTTTAAAATTTCTATTAAGGTTAAATTATATGACAAGAGAACAAAACGTGAATGGAGTGAGTGGCTAAGATGTTCATCTCTACACTGTTTATAAAATCATTAATGTGATATTTTTTGTATGATTATATTATGGTGTCTCCACATAGTGGAACATTGTGTAATCATAAAATAATGGTGTAGAGTTGCGGTTTTGCCATGGAAAGTGGACATATAGTATTATTAAGTTAGAACTTCTGGTTACAAAGTAGTGACTTAGTATCTCATTTGTAAGATTTCATGATAGAAAATGCATGGAAAATTTTCATTGAAATGATTGTCTCTTTGACAGTGATGATGCTTGTTTCAGTTTCATCAGCAGCAAAATGGATCCATTTCGAAGTGGTACTTTATAATAATCTATGTGAATTATGCACCACATAAGTACTCACAAGCATAGCTGTCATAGTCACTACCCTAATTGTGTTTTCTGATTTTTATGACTATATGTGTTACTGCTACAATCAGAAAAATCCTTTTTAAAAAAAGATAGTTCACATGTAAGAGGAGGGAATCGGATTTATTTCCTTCTATAAGAATAGCAAATCAATTCCCAGAAACTTAAATGGTCAGATCTTTTTAATGTTTAATTTTCTAACTATTCTAAACAAGAATTCACCTGCCCTCTAGGGTTACTTTCAGCACTAGTTTCTTAGTGTTGATTCAGGCTAAGTGTAAAAATTAAACATTATTAAGGCTTGGCAGATAGTAAGACCTCAAAATGTGCTATAGGTATAAAAAGGGCAATTTAAAGATCACCTGGGCATTGTACCCCCCCCAACCCCCCCAGCTCTTCGGAGGTGACAGGTGAGTTTTGTTTGGAGTAAAGACACTTAGGAAATTTGGTTCAGTGGTGGATACCAAATCCTACTGTCAGTGCTTCACAGGGGGAAGGAACTTGGTGTTCTTCTGTGTGAGGGAAAGATGAGAAGCGGGGGAAGTTGAGGGGAGTAGAGGGGAGCACTAGAGGGAGAGGAGGGAGGGAGGCCCTGGGTGAGGACTGGAGAAGCTTGCTGAAGACTTGCCTGGGATGTCCAGGTCACACTGGACAGTGGCATGTGACTGACCCCAACGATCTGTAAGGTCACTGTGGTTAGTGGGAAATGATGAAAAGACTAGTTTTTTGCATCAAGTATTCTTGAGGAATAAGGGGGTCATGAGATGGCATAAATTTCCAGAAATTCATAGAAATCTTGGACAGCTCCAGGCTCTGAAAGTTGGGCTCAAGGCATTCTAGATTTCAAGAGACAAGGTTGGAGTACCATGGGGCACTCCAGGTAGCAGCAGTTTGATGATATAAAGTGAGTGTGTGTGTGTGTGTGTGTGTGTGTGTGTGTGTGTGTGTGTGTGTATACTTGGGAGGGAGAGGGGAAAGGAGAACTGGGGAACGGAGAGAGAAATTAGTTGTGCTTATGAAAAATGCAACTACATTTATAAGTTTGGTCCTGTAATTGTCTCACTTCATGCAAATGTAGAGCCTTTCGGGTTCCCATCCTGCTTCCAGTTACTGAGTGTCTTGCTCAGCGCTCCCGTCGGGGACATCTTCAGTCATGGGACGCTCAGGACATTAGGGGAAGTCCTTTCCATTTTTGAAAACTTCGGTGTTCTTCATATTCAGGAAGTTCTTCATATTGAATTAAAATTTTCATTTATTCATTCACCTAACAAAGATTTAGTGTTTGCTGTGTGCCAGGCACTGAGGTAAGCACAGGGCATGCAAAGTGCTTGCTGTCAGCCATGGCGATGGGTCACGGGTGCTGGGGTGGTAGGATATTTACAGGTTCTACACCTGAGGGGATAAATCAAATACTGCACAAAAAGGAACTTCAATCTAAAAAAAAAAAAAATAAAAGGAGAAAAAAAAGTCCTTGCTCTCCTAAGTCTAACCTTCTACTTAGTGCAAAGACTAAATGAGTAACAAGTATATCCTACATCATCTGATAGGGGAGCAAATACTAGGAATGTGATACTGCCCTTGCTAAGAGCAACATGAGTCACCACGGTAGAAGTATGAACTGGAAGTAATTAGCAAGCTGTCAGCACATAAATGTCTTGAGAGGGTGAGGGTAAATGGATGGGAGAAATCACAAGGCAGCACCCCAAATTAACATTGCGGCGATGTGAAGAGACTAGCAAAATGGATGTGAAGTTGCAGAAAGGAAGTTGCAGGGAGAAAACAGTTTAGATGTGAACATCAGTGTTCTGAATGCTGTGCATGGCTGCCGGTGCTCAGTCCAGGCACCACCAGCACCACCAGCGGGGGCAGTGACCGAGGGCACAGCAGTGCCGTTCAGTGCCAGACACCGAGGCCACTGGGAATAAGGGAAGCCCCTCTCATTTTCAGGGTGCTGTCCAGGGGAAGGGATGTGCCTGGTGCAGCCCCAGTAATTACAGTCACAAGGCGCGGCTATCATCATGACCCACTTTCCTGGAACATACACTCTGTGCCGCCCACCCCACCCAAGCCGGTGTGTCAGGTTAACATAGGTTACACCGTCATCCACACCTCTGCACGGCTCTTCTTAGGTTGTTTTATGCCTTGGAGAGGTCAGTGTAAGGCACAAATCTCAAAGATTGGGATGTTGAATTCCAAGACTATTTTACCAGCTGTCAGTTCCAGATTTCTGCCATTTGTTAAAGTGTTGAGTGTTGTCTTCATCCAATCCGTTCTTAATTATATTCACTAAAATATGCAAAGGGCAGATTTGAGACCCGACCCTGAGGCATCATCTCTTTAGCGACGTAAAAGTCCACAGGGAGAAGAGAATCTGACCAACATCAGATTGGACTGAACATCTGATACAAATGGATGCCCACAGTCCACCATCCAGCCAATCTCTGCCCACTTTACACAAAGATAACACGAGAGGCATCGCCAAGGGCTGTGATGAAATTCAGACATCTGCAGCCTCACCACTGTTCTCAGAAGTTTCTCAAAACAGGAAGAGGGCTTCCGGCTCTGATGGGTCCTTCTGATTACAAGCGATCTTGTGGTGATGGCTTCTTCTAAGCTTACATATCACCTTTTGACTGATTCATACTAGAATCTTGCTTAAGGTGGCTATTAAAATATTTTTAAACTGTGGTATTATTTTGGTGGTTGTTATGGAGGTAACAGTAGTTCACAACACTGTGTAGGCTTCAGGTGTGTAGTTTCTCATCCCAGTGCCTGTGTGTGCTGTGCCACGCCCACCTCCACATGTCCGGTGGTCATTAAATGCATTTACTTTGAGTTGTCAGCAGGATTTCCTTTCTTCCCTTTATTTTTTTTTTGAACATTGGAGTGTTGGTTCAATTTGAATTCTTCCATGTTTTTGTGTGATTTTCAAAAATCCTGTGTCAATGGTTAAGTAACATCTTCTGTAAACTTTTCTTTGGGGGGGAAAGTTATTTGTCCAAGACAAGAAACAAGAATTAGAGTGGCTACCTGCTTTTTCACAGTTTCCTTGTTTATCTTGACCCCTGTTTACTTCTGACTATGGTTGCCCCCTCCTAGTCCCACCTCCTCGGGGAGTCATGCTGGTGGAGAGGATGGGGCCAAAAAGCCACAGCCAGAACATGGCGTGCCAGCGGAGAGCAGGGACAGCCAGCAAGCTGAGCCTGCGCTCATGTCCATCAGGAAGGAAGAAGAGTCGAATCAGAGCAAACAGAGCATCAAAGCTGGGGTTGAAAGGCAGGCCAGCATGAAGCAAGGAGGGCACAAGGCTACTGTCCAAGTCCATAGTCACTCACCACACAGGCTCCACACACAAAAGCACTTGCAATGTGCTCAGCTAGCACCCCTGACCAACTGAATTTTTTAATTTAAGTCTAATTTTAATTAATTTTTATTGAAATTTAAAGATTGAGGGGGCCTCCCTGGTGGCACAGGGGTTACAGCCTCACTGCTATCAAGCTATCACCAGCCACTGCAGCATGGGTTCGATCCCCGGCCATGGAGCTAACCCACATGGTGTAGCAGACCTATCCTGTCTCACCCCACTGCTCCCCTCAGCAGTGTATTTCAGTAGATCCACCTGTTCTGCTCCCCACTCTGTCTCTGGTGGATCCTCTTACCCCCTGCACCTCTGGCCTATACCCCAGTTCTTGTATGCATAAATAAATAAAATAAATCTTAAAAAGAAAGAAATTTAAATATAGAATCAGAGCAAAATATTTGTCCATTAAATTCAATCTCATTATTTAGATAAGACTATATTTCACTTCATCTATTGGATCCTGTAAGATGTTATTGTGTATTGTATTCTGTGTTTTGGACATGAACTGTTTCTAAAATCACCCATAAACACACATTATTAATCTAGTAGGTGTCAGCAAAGTGTTTTTCCCTCTGCACCCATGTAACATTGTAACATGATTGTTTGAATGTTTTATGCAGAAAGCACAAGTGACAGGGATACCTACATAAATGGCAATTGGCAATTAAATGGAAATACTGTAATTATAACATAGTAGTATTATTGTGCTAATTTAATGACTTTAAGTATGGGTAAGATTTTAAGTTGAAAAGTAAGTGATGTGAAATTGAATGGAGATCCAGAAGCCAGTTCTACAACCAGAACAGTAAAGAAAAATAGTAGAAGGTATGTCTCAGATTTCACAATGATGGGTAATTGCAATTTCGCTGAGCAAAACAAGCAGCTTGTTTTTTTTACGATAAAGTAAATCATATTAGAGTAAATACATAGTGAGCTTAATAAGAGATTTCCTCTCAACAGTCAAAAGTGTTTTGAAATGAATAGTTGCTTGAAGTTAGAATTAAATACTCAACGTTTAAAAAAGTTGTGTTTAATTGGATCTGAGCTTGTGTGTTTAACTAGCTAGTAAATGACTTAGATAGGAGCACGCAATAAGTCATTTTTAGAGGATGACATGGGAAAAGTAATTATTTTAGTCATGGAAATGTTAGAAATGTTTAGGAAAAGAGTAAAAGGTGATATTTTATAAGAAAATGTCTTCAGTGAAGCCACCCAACAGTTTTCCATAGGATACAAGCCCTTTGAAAAGTATCAGGGAATCAGTTGATTGAAGATTTGAAAGATTGCAATTATTTTTCTTTAGCTTTAGGTGAGTTGTGCTCAATAAATACTGTTTGGTTCATCTCAAAGGACTTCCTCATTGGTGGAATTGTCAACCTGTAAGTTAAAAGACAAACCTATGGCATAAATATTTAAACTTTTATGAGAGTCAAGGAAGAATTTCAGCTACATGGCAAAAAATAGCTTCTATCTTGATAGAGGCACTTTTGTTTTTAGGTTAAAAATCTGGGTTTATAAGAATTTTCAATGAGGTTGGTGTTTCCCTTGTTGCTCTGTTCTGCCATCTGATACACATTGAAAATATTGGTGCTTAGTTTTTGAGTCAGACTCATGGAGAGTGTCTGGATGCAGTTATTAACACTGTTCAATAAATGCAGGCAAATGCTGTGAGTGCCAGTTTACGGAACTATTCAAAGAAATGGAAGACACTGCTTTCAATCACTGGGCGTTGTTTACCAATGCCTTTCACTGAGTTGTCAAAAAGATTTGGGGGAAGGTTTACTTTATTATTAACTCCAATTCAAGATTTTCTTGAAACAAACGAATGATTGCCAAATTTTCATAATCAAGGATAAAATGAGGCAGGATGATTTATGTTTTCTCACTCATATCACACTGGATATAAACACTCGTGCAGCTGTGGAAATGCATATGTTCTGCCAATTGAGAGGGTAATTCAAGTTCAAAGAACAAGCAGGCTTGTCCATTTAATCACGCTTAAAGTTTACGAAGGGCGTCTTACGCACAGGGTCCTCGGGGCAGGAGGTGATACACAGGACTTCAGGTCGAGGCATGATTTCCTCCTTCCCCACAGGGGTTTTCTTACACCTTGCTTAGTATGAGTGATCATTCTTCTGTGAGACTAATGACACCTGAAGTCCCTGGGGACATCTCACATGTGTCTTTGTTCTACTGAGATCAATAGAGTTGTGTGTGGATCACAAGTGCTGGTTAATATGCATGAAGGAAAAAGTGGGGGAAACTGGTTGTCCTCTCAGTAGGGAAATACCAGTCATGGGTCTAAGAGTCAATACAGCATGAACTCACTTTGATTTTTCTACAATAAGCAAAACTTCAAACTCCAAGGAACAGAAAGGCTTATTTGGAGTCTAGCTGTATGAGTATGAGAATTCATGTTGAAAGTGAACATTTTCATAATACAAGTCAGCAGTGATTCTGTCACCAGAGAAGGGTGGGTCCACCCTTTAGCAGCACAGGTGAACAACTGGGAGCACATAGGCCCTGCTCACTGCTCCACCCACCAGGAATAGGGGGGTGAACCAGGGGCCTTGTTGCCAGGCCGAGAAAGGACTCTTTGAGATCCTTGGTCAAGATTAAATAGGACTCCATAAACACTTGCGAGGGCAGGAAAGGAGTCGGTGTATATTGGTTAACCAATGAGCCAGAAAAGAGCGCTCAGGGAGACCTCTCTTGCAAGAGACTCTCCCTGAGGTGCCAGAGCTAGGGGTCTAGAGGAGGTCTTAGGGCTGGGTATTGGGCACAAAGCAATTAAACTTTATTGGTTGAGAAGGCAAGGACTGTGGACTGGGGTGAAGTCCGTTTGTCTGTCCGAGTGTGATCTATTTATTGCTGCTGACTGTGAGCACCAGTCAGCCGTAGCTCCATGGTGCTGCAGAACATAAGGCTGTCTAATGGGAGACGAGCTCGTGGAGGCTGTGTGCCCGCGGCTCCAGTTTGAGCCAGGCTGATCTTAGGGTTTGTAACTCCCTTCCTTTGCAACTGCCATCTTGATAAGCTGTAAAGAGAGTTCAGAAATACACAGGCTGGGAAAAAAAATACTTAAAAAAAAATAGTTAAAAAAATGCACCAAGGAAATTTATGGCAGCAGGTGTGCAGGCCTAGAGTCATCAGATGTGTTTTTATTCTGTTTTATCAGAACAACAAAGTTCTGTCCTTGACTTCTGTCCTGTTTTTGTCCTGGGACCTTGTTATTTTAATTTAATCCATTTTTTTCCTAACATGAATTAATATGCAAAATATTTTCATCACAATCAAAGGTAAATTGGCTAACAAAACTAAAAAAAAAATGGAAAAAAGCTTTGGTACTAATAAGTTTAGAGTTGCTGTTTTTTCTGTGGACAATTTTAAGTCCTTCTATTGCATTGGCTTGCAGTTTGGCTCTGGCACACAATTAACAATTGGCTGTCTGAAGTGAAAAGCCCTGTTTTGTAGCATAATCCAGTTTCCATGGTGTAGATGCTCCCACCAGGGCCCATTTCAAACTTGCAAGATGACCTCCCTGGGAGTTGGGAAAAAGTGCTAATAACTGCAGGCAGTGGCTGGCTCACCATGAGTGAGTACACGGCTCCCTTATTGTGGCCATGAACTTTTGTTGTTTCTGCAGTATCTTGCACAAAAATCAACAAGGAGTAAGTTCATTTTACATATTTGTTGAATGAATGAAAGCTTCTAGTAGTTACAAGTCTCCTGTTGGCTAGTTCTTTCTGAATCCTTCAGTCTTTCTGAAATGTATGTTCCTATAGTTGAGGGCAGATGTGTGACTATAAGATGACTCCTTTTGCTTGGCCACTATAATGAATGTGTTGTCTGCTCCAGCTCCTTTTGGCTTTGAGCCCCACACTTCCCTGCCTGCTGGGGGTGGTGTCTGCTGATGGCACTCAGCTGAGGCTGTCAGAAGATTTTGTAACAGCCTTTAAGAAGCTGTCAATGCCTGGTTTCCCAGGCAACACCCGGAGTCTGATGATGGAGCAGTTGGTGTGTTTCTCCTGTACAGTGCCATCCCCCATTTAGAGGGAGATCTGCCGAGACCTCTGGTGAAACTGCCTTTTGATCCCTTTGATACCTCTGCTCAATCTTGCTTCTTCCATTCCTTCCCAGGCATTGTCTCTGAAAAGGCAGCTCACCACCCACCTCACACAAGCTCCACCCAGGGCTGTTTGCCAGAGAATGCAGTCTACATCCACAGAAAAAAATATCAAAGACAGCAGTACTCCTTTCTCTCAAGGTCCCTGCTAATTTTTTAGTTCATCAATCAAGTCTTCGTGTTGGTTACAAGTGATGGTCAGATCTTGCCTCTTCCTCTGTGTCATATGGGATAACATGTATCAATCAACAAGGTACGTCAAAAAGCCACCTTCAGAACATTCCTACAACTTTTCATTATGGGTGCATTCCATAGTATGGGTTTGCAGTCTAAATACTTGGAGGTCCCATAGCTAGTATGTCTCACTATTTTTGGTTCATTACTTGGAAATTTGTGATTTTTTACTGTGTCACTGCAGTAACTACTTACTTATTGGGATGAGTGACCTCAGTCACACTCAGAGTCTTTTCCCACACCAGCACAGCAGGATTCATTGCTGAAGCTGAAGCACTCCTAATCAGATTAGATGAGGGCTATTCTCAAAACCCCCTTATTGACAAAAACTGACACTCACGTACTCTGTTTCTGAGTCAGTATGCTGTAGTTTTAATTTGTAGAAAATAGGCTTTCCATTTTAAGAGAAAATGTTTCTCTAAATAACAAGCACATTTATTTACTTTTCTCTTTCCAAATTCCTGTTCTCTTATAGTAACTTGAATTCTACAGTATAAAAATAGGGTAGTCAGATAATTCTATTCAATTATTGCACAACTTCTAAGTCCACTGCATGAGGTAGAATTATTTATTTTCTTTAATAATGTCCTTTGCTCACAGGTTAGATTAAATTGTTTTTTCTAATTTGATCTGAAGCTCTATTTTCTGACCTTTATTAATGGTGAATGAATACTACCTTATAACTCTCATGAATAATGAAGTGTTTTGAATAATACCCCATAACTCTAAAATATAGTCATCAAACATCCTTATTTATTATAAGGTTTTTCCCCCATAGTAGCTGATATGAGAATATAATTGAAAAATGAAGGTCAAAATATTCTCCCTAAACTCAATTTATAAACAGAAAAGCTCCAAATATGATATTTACTCTCATTTTCATAATACGCTTCTGGAGAAATGAAAGTGCTTATGAGTAGTTGTAAATTATTTTTTCAAAACATCTAAGAGATACTCTGTTCTTTAGTATTCACTGGTGACTCCAGTTTTTGTGGTTCAGTGAAACAATGCCACCTTAAGTTACTGAATCTGAGGCTAAGTGTTTTTCCACATTTCTGAGAGCATCTCAGGCACTGTCTCTCTATATTGGACTCTCTTTTTTCTCTTATCTTTGCATCTTGAATTAGACAAATACAGAATCTTTCTGAACAGTTTACATTTTTCCATTTATTCTGCAATCTCATTGTTTCAGTAGGTCACTGATCCAGTCCATCAGTGCTCTCTTCATTAGCAGTTTAATTATGGCATGAAGGTTTCAATGTCAATGATTATTCTTAAGCTTCTAGAAGTTCTATGTTTTTCTTTTACAAATATACTAGCTTATTCATAATCTCTTGTACCTTACTCATGTTTTCAGTTCTCTCTTTTTATTTCATTAAACATAGTCAATATACTTCTTTTATATTGATTCTAATATGTTTTATGGCCTTGATGTGGGCACATATTCAGTGCGGCTGTTGGATGGAGTTTTGAGACCCAGTTTCAACACACATTCCTCTAGGGGGAATTTGGATGTGCTTCTTTCTGGTTTCATATTATTTTATGGATAGCTGTCTAATGTTCCATGGTCTAGACATACAATTTATTTAATTGCTTCTCTACTGACAGAGACAGTGGTTGGGCATAAAAGTGTGTAATTTCTCCTATTCCCATGGCTGACACTGACTTTGTTTTTCTCAGTTGTAGAGATGGGTTGTGAAACATTGATACAACTTAATATATTCATGTGAGTAATGTGAAAAACAAGATACCCACTTGACAGAAATCTTTTCCAAAACAAATGTATTAATTAGCCATTCTGGAAATATAAAGAACTGCCACATCTCTGTGTTGGGTGGCAACAGATACAATATGAACTGAACTTACTGGGCCTCACCGGTGGGTGGCACAGTGGTTAGGCACGTTAGCAGCAGCGACACCAGGTCAACACCTGGCGGGGGAGCTTCCCACATGGCGCAGCAGACCTCTCCTGCCTTGCCAGCTGCTCCCTTCAGCAGTGTGTTTCGATCTGCCTGTTCTGCTCCCCATTCTTCTCTGGTGAACCCTCTTGCCGCCCCACGCCTCTGGTCTCTACCCCAGCTTGTATGCATAAAAATAAACCTTTAAAAAAACAGAACTGAACTTACTGGGCTCTCTCTGTGTGTCACATGAATCAACTCACTGGATCCTCACTACACTCTTCAGGTGTGTGAACGACTGTTTCCATGTTAGAGCTGAGCTAGAGGGTGTGTGCGGGGGCACTTGTTAAGGGAGCACTACCGTGGGCTCTCACCGCATAGATTAGCACAGGGATCCAGCAACTCACCATCTGTTGAGAATGTGCTACGGCAGGTTTTCCAACGAGATAGTTTCGTTCAGTGTCATTTCGTTGTCACACTGATGAGGAAACAAGTAATGCCAGCTGACTTTAACCAAATGTTGTCCAAGGAGTTGGTTTTCATAGACTTTGTTTTGCTTAAAGTTGCAGTTTCCAAGAAACTCTTGAGGATGTTAATTAGGACTCACCTTGCTCTTCAGGAGAGTGTGACGGGATTAGTACAGCAGGACCCCACCAGGAGATGAGCTGAGCAAGGAAGGGGTCTAGCCTTAGCCTGATCTCCAGGGCACAGGGTGGCCCATGGCAGTGGTAGCTGCTGGAGCAGAGGTCTCAGACTTCCATTGGCCAAAGGGAGGCTATGAAGTAGGTCCCAGATGTAAGCTGTCTGGGATTTGGGTGCCCAGGAGGGTAAAGGGTACCTGTACTGAGTGTCTGCTGCAAGTGCACAGCAAGGAAGGGAAAAGCCAACTCATCCAGCTCCAGAGATGCACCGCTGCCCCTTATAGGGTTTGCTGTGAGTTCTGTTGTAGCTGCCTGCAAACTCCTCCAGCACCACCCACCAGCAAGCCCTGCCTTGTCAATCCTACTGCTGCCTCCATTTTTCTAGAAAATTTTTATGCCATTTAATTCAGAGGTTGGAAGACAATTCAACAAAAATTATTTGTTTCTATTGCTTCCAACTCAGAAACACCTTTTTAGTGCACATTTTGCACTTGCCCAGGGCCAACGCCCTGAGACTG
Organism: Scalopus aquaticus; assembly: GCA_004024925.1. Taxonomy (NCBI): domain Eukaryota; kingdom Metazoa; phylum Chordata; class Mammalia; order Eulipotyphla; family Talpidae; genus Scalopus; species Scalopus aquaticus. The sequence goes on from PVIJ01000149.1 coordinate 121,672, forward strand.
AGTGCCTCTTTTGCCATGCCCAGTGTCGATGAGAGAGGGCCTAGTCTCCTATGTGCTCTCTCTAGACAACAGTCTTCTCAGCCCTAAGAATCCTGGTTTTCCCCTATCTTCTTATTTCTTTCTTATCAGTGGGAGAAATGGTAGAACGAGGAGGTAGGCATCTGAAATTGGTAGTTTCCGCTTTTAAAACGTCTGAGTCTTGGGAATGGCCTCAAACCTACACAGGCCCACAGTCAGTAGTGGAAGGCTGGGAAGCTTTGAGAATGGGGAAATAGGTCAGTACAGTCCTCGTGTATAAGACAGCTTTTGGGTGTTATCTCTCTCTTGCAACCTCTTCCTGTCTTCTTGGCCCAGTTCCTTTGCTCTAAACAAGCTTCCCCTGATCGGAGAGTACTGTTTCCCAGCCGGTATGGATACCGTTGGTTCCAACATTTTCACCTTCTAAGGAATCATATGTTCAGCTGGCCTGGCTCCTGTCAGAACTGGTTGGGTCCTGGGGAAGGCTCCACGTGATTTTCAGTCTGCAGTCATGAACTGGCTTGCTTTATCTCCCAGGCACCAAGTCCCAAATGCTGGGAGAGCTGCCAACTGCATATACCTGTGACCTACTGCAGAGACTTGGCCTTGGCTCATGAGATTCTCAGACCACTAATACAGTTGCTGCCATGGCTAGGAAATTCTGTTAGTAATACTTCCTTCAAAGGATCACAAGTAGTAGGTATTCTTTATGATGTGTTTCTCTGTATTAACTGCAGAGCAGCAGTGTAGAATATAAATTATTGATTTTTATTAGTTGTTATCTCCTCTACCCAATTTAAATATATTGTTCTAGTGATGGTCTGTGTTGTCTTGGTATCTCAAGTGTCTATTTCCACTTATTATTCTCTATTTCCACATTCAACTCAAATCCTAAACTAAGTAATAAAAGTCAAATCTAGGAACATATAATAAAGATATTGCATCATGAACAAGGAATGCAGGGTTAATCTAGTATTCATGCATCAATCAATACAATTCTCCATATTAATAGAAAGGTAGATACAGCTCCATTTATTATTAAAAAAAAACTCTTAGTAAGCTAGTAGTAGAAAGCAACTTTATCAATCTGACAAAGACTACCTATGAGAAATCTGTAGTTAATGTAACTTTTCTCCATCAGGAATAAGACTAGAGGATCAACTCTAGCCAGGTCTAACCACTGTCCTAGAAGTCCTGATTTGTACAATGAAGAAAGAAAAAAAGAGAAAGAAATCAAACTAGGAGAGAAAGAAATATAATTGTTTTTATCTGCATTTAACATGAATAGTTTACTAAAGAAAGTTCAAAAGAATCTAAGAAATGACTGCAATAAGTGAATTTAATAAGGTAACAAGATAAAAGATCCTTATACTAAGATCAGTTTTATCTCTACATGTTAACAACAGATAATTAAATTTACAACTTAAAAACACTATTAACAATTGAAAATAGGGGCCTCTCTTGTCTAGGTTAAGTCTCAGCACTATCACCCCTACTGCCTGAGTTCGATCCTCGGCCAGGGAGCTAACCCACATACAGTGTAGCAGACCTCTCCTATCTCACCTACTGCTCCCCTAAGCAGTGTATTTCAGTAGATCCACCTGTTCTACCCCCCACTCTGTCTCTGGTAAATCCTCTTATCCCCCACACCTCTGGCCTACATCCCAGTTCTTCTACACAAAAATAAATAAAAATCTTAAAAAAAATGAAAGAAATTTTAAAAGACTAGAATAGGCCAAAAAATGTTGAAAAATGCTGGAGGATTTAACACTATCTGGTATTAATGCTTGATACATAATCAGTAAAGAATGGTGTTGGCAAAAAGATAGATAAGTAGATTAATAGAATACAATAGTGAATCCAGAAAGAAACCTCCACATATATATTCAATAGATTTTTGACAAGGACACTAAAGCAGTTCAGTGAGAAAAAAGGTCTTCTCCATAAACTATGTCAGAATAATATTTAGAGGGAAAAAAATGAAGGTTGACCCTCAACTTCCACCATGTGCAAAAATTAATTTGAGATGCATCATAGTCCTAAGTGTGAAAGCTAATATCACAAAACTTCTAAAAGAAAATTTAGAAGACAATCTTTATGATGTTGGGGTGTGTAAATGTTTCTATAATAGGATATAAAATGCACAACCCATAAAAAAGAAAACAAATAGCTAAAGTGGACTTTCTTAGAAAAAAATCTACCCATAAAAGCAACCATGACTAAAAAGCAAAAGGCAAAACTCTAGCCGGAAGAAAATATTCACAATGCACATATCAATCAAAGGACTCATATTTGGAATCTATAAGACCTTAACTCTCTTTTTTTTAAAAAAATATTTTTATTTAGGGCCTCCCCGGTGGCGCAGCGGTTGGGCGCTGCGTTGTGGAGCTGTCGGCAGCGGTGACGCGAGTTTGATGCCCGGCCAGGGAGAATCCCACATGGTGCGGCAGACCTCTCCTGCCTCGCCCACTGCTCCCCTCAGCAGTGTATTTCTGATCTGCCTGTTCTGCTCCCCGCTCTGTCTCTGGTGAACCCTCTCGCCGCCCCACGCCTCTGGCCTGTGCCCCAGCTTGTATGTATAAAAATAAAAAATAAATCTTTAAAAAAAAATATTTTTATTTATTTATGCATGCAAGAACTGGGGTGTAGTCCAGAGGTTCGGGTGTGAGAAGGTTCACCAGAGACAGATTGGGGGAGGAGAACAGGTGGATCTACTGAATACACTGCCGAGGGGAGCAAGGGCGAGACAGGAGAGGTCTGCTGCGCCATGTGGGTTCATGCCGTAGTGACTGGCAATAGCTTGATAGTGCTGAGACTTTAACCCCTGCACCATCCAGGGCAGCCCCAAGACCTTAACTCTCTTAAGTGAATCACATTAAGTCAATCAATTCAATTTATAAATGACCAGAATATTTAAACAGGCACTTCACAAAAGATGATATCTGAGTCATCAAAAAGCATATGTAATACATATATTCAACATCATTTATTTATTTATTTGTTTGTTTATTTATTTATTTTAAAGATTTATTTATTTATGCATACAAGAACTGGGGTGTAGGCCAGAAGTGTGTATGTGTGGGGCGGGGGAGAGGATTCACCAGCAACAGAGTGGAGAGCAGAACAGGCAGATGTACTGAAATACATTGCTGAGGGGAACAGTGGGCCAGACAGAAGAGGTCCACTATGTCATGTGGGAAGCTCCCTGGCTGGGATTGAACTTGTGCTGCAGTGGCTGCAGATAGCTTCATAGTGCTGAGACTTAACCCCTTGCGCCACCAGGGAGGCCCTATTCAACATCATTTATATATAAATATACAATGTCATTAATCATCAAGGAAATAATAAAATAAAAATGAAAAGCATAGTGAGATCATTATATACTAAAAAAAAAAGAGCTCTAATTGTAAAAGTTGACAATACTAAGTGTTAGGAAGGATTTTAGCTAAGAATTCTTATAATGGCTGATGGTATATAATACAAACATTTTGCAAAAGTTTTTGGCAGTTCCTAATTAAAATAACACAACAGAAATGAATCCTTAGATTCACAAAAAACTTGAACTGAAATATTGATAGTTTCACTCTTCATAAGGTGGCAAACCAAGAAAAAACCCAAATGTCCATCAGCAAGAGAGTAGGTAAATTACTCATCCCTCGGAATACTACCTGGTGACTAAAAAGAACAGCGTACTAACACAATGTAGGTGGGACCAGAAATATGGGGCATGAAAGAAGCCCTTAAGAGCAATACTCTTATGAGTCCATTTATATGAAGTTCTAGAAAAGACAAACCAGATTTGTGATGGTAGAAATGGTAGTGGTTGAAACGGGGGTGAGGGATATAGATAGGTATTGACTTGGAAGGAGGCATGAAGGAATTTTCTGGGGTGGTGGAATGGTGTTCATCGTGAGCTGGTTGTCCCTGAGTATACACATTTGCTAAGATTCAGGTGCTGAGCCTTGAAGACGTGGGCTCTGTGGACAGTGTGAGTTACTTGTCATTACAGTATTGTCAGGGCAGAGAAATGAAGAGCAAGTCATCATGGCAGGGCAAGGCAGCCTTCACCAACACGCAGGACAGGCCTGTTGGAAGAGCTGCTTCTTCACTGGCATGTGTTCAAGTTTGGTCTCATTGTGTTTTAACTGCAAGATAAGAACTTGGCAGACTGGGGAACTCCCAGCATTTGTAGTGAGTCTCATTTTGACTCTGGATTCAGGACGGCATGTTCCCTCTGCTAGGTTCCACTTTTACTTTCAGTTCTGGATTCCTGGGTAGAATCTTTATTTCTTTCATTAAACATGTAAAAACCTTAGGGTGAAATAGCATTAGTCTGGAACGGAAGTGGTCACGGCAGTATTATGATGTTAAATTCCCTCCAGAGAAAGAGTATTTTTGCAGATTACCTTAAAAGGAAGAAAAAATACTTTTAAGGTGATGATTTAATAATAGGATCATTGAGAATACAGCATTAGTAAGAGTTATCAAAGTCCCAAGACCAAGATGAAAGTCCTGGGTCATACTACTCAGACCTCGCTTACATGCAAGAAACCTGGGAAACCTAAGAGCATCACTGAGTCAGACAATTCTTTGCCTGTCTCTGTCTTTCAGAGTGTGTTTGAAGAGAAAATATATTTAGGTACGTTGGATGCTGGAAGGAAAAGTGGAGTGTCTATATAAAATATTTGGGGCCTACTAAAGATTAGAGTGTAATATATGTTTCGCTGTTAAAAATGTGTGTTCAACCCCAGATGGCTGGTTGCCGTCAGGGGCCGTGCCTTTTAGTGAAGCAAGCAGGAGGTTGCTGAAAGGTGAGCCTGCTGCATCCAAAACGACAGCTCAGACTAGGCCAGGGAGAGCATTTCTGAACTACAGACAAGGCACAGAGGTGCCAATGGGCTAATCTGGAGCCAGGAAGAAGGAGCCAGGCTAACATGGGCCCTCACTGGCCTTACTCCCAGCACACATCATCATTGGAATGCCTAGGAGTGGAAGGCTGGGCCCAGGAAACAGGAAAAGGAGCCAGGAAGGAAGAATGCCATGATCATCTTCCTCCATAATCAGCACTCCAGTCATTTTTGCCAAAAGAGTAGGAAAGAACATCCAGGGAGCATCTTGAAGCCATAACAGCTAGGGCCAGAGACCTTCAAGCACAGGAGGGGTGTCTTCATGAAGCGCCCCAGTCCTAAACCAAAGCCAGCTGCAGCCTGCTATGTATGCCCAGGTGGTCTGTCCCCAGCTGCTCCACACCCCATTTGAGTGTCGTCAGGCCACTGTGCTGAGTTCTGCTCAGACCTGAACAACAGGGAACAACTCAGAATGGCCCCCTGAGTCTGGGCCTGGCAGAAGCAGAAAAACATCAGCAGGTAATGACTGCAATCAGAACTAAGTGGGAACAGAAGGACATACCCATGCAACCCTTTGAAGTTTGGACCAGTTCCTCATTTATCTTGTTATACTAGAGCAATCCACATTTTTGAGTTAATGTGTGAGATGGAATATGGGTACAGACTCTACCTTGGTTATCACTGAAAAATGGAAATAGTTATTCTCCTCCATATGTGTTTAAAATAATCCTGATCCATCCATCCATCCATCCATCCATCCATCCATCCATCCATCCATCCATCTATCCATCCATCTATCTGAAAGTCAAACCCAGTTCCCCCTTTTAAACCAGTCCCTTTAGTCTCATAAACAGTTTGAGTAAGCCAAAACCTCCAGAAAAATATTGGCCTTTCTTCCTAAATTATACGTGTTGAGAAATCTCTTCAAATCGCAACACATTAAACAGAATCATAGATCGAAAAAAATAAAATAAAACAGAAATGTGGGTTCACCAAAAAGAGATGACTGGATCAAGAAGATGTGGTACATATACACAATGGAATACTATTCAGCATTCAAAAATGATAAACACATGCAATTTGAAGCAACATGGATGGAGTGAAATAAGCCAAAAGGAAAAAAAAAGTGAACGGTTTCACTTATAACAGGAATATAAGGGAACTAAATACAAGCGAGACATTCATCAAGAGGGGGAAGGACAGGGGCTCAGAATGGGGGAGAAGGGAGCATGGGGGACAATGGTGATGGTTCACGGGTGATTTGGTGGTGGGAAACCTACAGAGAATACACAATAATGTAAGAGACATAAGTAATAATAACAATAAAAATTTTAAAAATGTGGGTTCAGGGTGGGAGGGAAAGGGGGAGAGGGTCAATCTGATAGTGGGAAGTGAAGCTTTTACACAAATACAGGTATGAAGCTGTACACTCCCAAATTATATAGTACTGTAACTCAACCACCTTTTATTTAGCAAAATTAAAGAACATAAAAATTTGCATATAGATTTAGAACAGAGAAGACTCACATGGATAGATTGACTCCATTTGTGTGAGTCAGGCAACCAAGATTTATTGAGTGGCTATTGTTTGCAGGTACCCTACCTGTGCTAGAATGATACGGTGAACAAAATACAGTCCTTGACCATGCATAGCTGAGAATTTATATAGGAAAAAACAATTGCTTAAAAAAGAAAATCAATGAATGTTGCGCAGGAGACCTGGTCTGCTCCCATCTCTCAGTACTAGTATAAAGAAGTTGGGGACCCCTAACCCATTTAGCACTTCTTAGGCTGAGGTCTTTAAACTGGGATAAGTCTTTCTTTGAGCAAACTTACCAGATCTTTACAAAGATTTACTCGTGGGTAAGTGGGGTCTCAATTTTTTTAAGGAAATTAACAACCTGACCATGAATTTCCATATGTAGCTTTTCCTGAAACTGATCATCCAAAAGAAAACAGGCTGGTAAGGTGGTCAGGCCTGTTCTTCCTTCTCATCTCTGTTTTCAGAATGGTTATCTTTTCTTAAAAGACACCAGCTCAGCTCTCACCTGTCTTGGGTTCTAAAATGGTGTACTGCCCCTGAGTGTAAAAATCTTCCGGACAATTAGGAATAATTGGTGTTAGTGTTGAGAAAATAAATGGCTCTGGTATTTCGGTAGAGGGTTGCTGTAGATAAAATACAGGGGCATCCATCCAATGAAACTTCAATTTTAGATACTCATTGACTTTTCTATCAGTATAAGTATGTCCAAAATTTTGCATGGGACATACTTATACTAAAAAATTATTTTGTTGTTGATCTCAAATTTAAATACGACTAGGTGTCCTGTATTTTAATTTGCTAATTCTGGCAACCCTACCTGGCTAACAAATGTCCCATCTGTGGTTTCCAAGTCACTGATTGACTTTTTTTTTAATTGCAAGAATGTAAAGAATGTAATTGAGCAGGATCCTACTTGAATACAGCAGTGTCCAACCAGAAGTGGTTAGGAGCATTTCACTGACAGACCCCACAGTAAAGACTTCTGTAAAGAAGACTTGGAAACACAGCGAGGAAATAATTTGATTGGTTATAGTTTAAATGGTTGCCTTATTTGGGAAAGCCTTTTTGGCTGTGACTAGTTGTCCTCAGGTTTAGATTCTTAGATTTGCAGGATTTTTTTTTTTTTATGAGGTAAAGTTGGCTTACATCATGTACTTACTTTAGGGGTTATAGGTTCAAACCGCTACAAATGTTGTTTTCGCACTTTACCCACCTGGGATCTGTAGGTTTAGGGTTTTGGTTTGCTTATGTAGTTTATGAAGGCATTAAAGCCACCTCAGGTTAAGGTGGCCTCTTTGTTTAATTAATTTAATGGAAAATAGAGAGCTGTGGCATGTGAGGAAAGAGAGGGGAGAAGATTGGGAGGGTTGACAGCAGGTCTATGTTCTGAGATGTCACCATGAACCGGAGTCACATCTGGCTGTGGTCCAAACTGCAGAGTCCAGTGGCCGTGGCATGGTCAAAGAGTCAAGGACAAAGTGAAATGGAAGGCTTAGCTCCTGGTCACAGGACACTAGGGGGCTGGAGCCAGCATACCCATAGTGCAAAGTCCAAGGTGCAGGAAATGAAATGATCATCTCTAGCTGCACACCTGAGCCTACGTCGCTTCGGTCAGCATTCCAGAGGACAGTCTGCGAATGTAAAAGCAAAACATGGGTACAGCAGATAGCATACACTCTAAGTGCTCTCCAAGTACTTTTTAAAAAATACCTGATGATTTTACTTATGGGGGGTTCAAAACCATGTAAAATTGGGAAATACATGTAGTTATGAGTATATATGTATACGTATATATACATATGTATATGTGTATATATATATATATATGAGTTATATATGTGCAGTCTTCCCTTGTGTCCAAGGGGGATTGGTTGCAGGACCTCCCTGCCCGCACCAAAATCTGGGGGATGTTGAGGTTCCTTATATAAAACGGCATAGTATTTGCATATAACTTATGTACATTTTCCCGAATACTTGAAATCATCTCTAGATTATCTGTAATGCCTACTACAATGTATACTATCTTGCTGTACTGTATTGTTTAGGGAATGATGACAAGAAAAAAGTCTACCTGTTCAGAACAATCATCATAGGTCTGACTGCATAGTACATACTTTTGTACTCCCAGCCCCTGCTTTCTATATTACATATTTACTATATGTTTTATACATATATACTATATATTTTATACATATATACTATATGTTTTATACATATATGTTTTATATATATAATTGACTAATTATTATACCTGTAGTTAATTTAACTACTCTTTTAATCTTCATGCTTGCTTTAAAAGTGATTGATCCACCTTTCACTATGTAATTACCTTTCCAGTGATATTTTTCTCCTTGTGTGTTTTCTTACTGTTAGTGTCTTTCTTTTCAGTTAAAAGAAATCTCTTTAACTTCTTGCAAGACAGGTTTAATGGTGATAAATTCCTTTAACTTTTGCTTATCCAGGGAACTCTTAATCTGTCCTACAATTCAGAGTGTTAACCTTGCCTGGTAAAGAATTCTGGTTGAAAGTCTTCCCTTCCAGCTCTTTCAGTATGTCATGCCACTCTCTTCTGGCCTTAGAAGTTTCTGTTGAAAATTCTGCCAATAGCTTTATTTGGTTTCCCTTTTATTGACATGCTGCTTTCCCCTTGCTGCTTTTAAGATACTCCCTTTATCTTTTTAAAAATTTATTATTAATAAATTTTATTTTATTATTATTTTTTTAAAAAATATATTTTTATTGTTATTTATATCTTTTACATTTTGTATTCCCCTTGGGTAGCCCACCACCAGTTCACCCGTGATCCATCTCCGTGGTCCCTTGTGTTCTTTTCTATTCCATTTTGTGCCCTTTTCCTCCCCACCCCCCGCCCCCCGCTGATTGTCTCCTATTTGGTTTCCTTATAGTCCTGTTATAAGTGAAACCATTCGATATTTTTCTTTTTCTTTCTGGCTTATTTCACTGAGTATGACTCCCTTTATCTTTAATTCTGTAATTTTAATTATAATGTGTCTTTCTATAGATGCCTAGGTTCCTCTTATTTGGAACCATCTGGACTTCCTGTACCTGGATGTCTGTTTTCTTCCCCAGATTAGGGAAGTTTTTGGTTGTATTTCTTCAAATAATTTTCTGGTCCTTTTCTCTCTTTCTTTTCCTCTGGGACCTCAATAGTGTGAATATTGTTCATCTTAATATTGTCCCAAAGATTCCTTAAGGCGTCTTCACTTTTTTAAATCATTTTTTTTCACTTTGCTGGTCTGTGGATGAATTTTGTTGTTTTTATTTTCAGCTCACTTACACACTCCTCTGCTTCATTCAATCTGATATTGAGCCTCTCTATTGTATTTTTTCAGTTCTATCATTGTATTCTTCAGCTCTATAACTTCTGTTTGGATCTTCCTTAAATTTTCTAGTTCATTCTTCTCCTGAGAGTTTGGTGGGCAACTTTATAACCATTACTTTGAACTGTTTCTTTTTATGATCTTTTTCAGGGATTTTGTTGGGGACATGTTCCTCTGTCTCCCCATTTTTCCTGATTCTCTCTGCTTGCTTCTATCATTCTCAACTCCATGACTCCTACTGATCTCCCATGAATGATCTTGGGCAGGTGCTGTCTTGTGTCCAGAAGCACAGTTACCCATGAACACCGGGGCTCCAGATGTGTGCGCTGGGCCCATACTCCTGCTGTCAGTGTGCTATGTCAGTGTGACTGGTATGTGTGTCTGTTGGCCTTACCTGGCGAGGACACAGTGGCCAAGGTATGCAACTGTGGTGTCTGGGTCACAGGATGGGCAGTGCCAACCACTGTGCATGGCACTGTGAAGTCCCCTGCCTATCTTGGCAGCAAACAAACTGATTGTGGGGTACAGTGATTATCAGGGTAGCTGCAGGTGCTGGCCTGTGATATGCAGTTACATTGGGTAGAGCTATCTGTGGGGCTTGTCCACAGTGTATATTGCATGGGGGGAAGATTCTAAGATGGTGTCTGCAGCAAGTTTGGATGAAGGTGTTAAGATGGCACCCATCAGTTTGCTGGGGATCTTCGCAAAAGCTTTCTACTACTCAGGCAGACACTGTAAGGGTGATGGGTAAATGGGTTTCTTTACTAATGATCGGGACACTATTCAGGCTGTTACTGTACTGGATCCTGGGATCAGTGAATCTGTATGCGGACCCTTTAAATGCAGGTTTCCAGTTCTCTGGGGTTTTTAGAATCTTTTGGGTGTTTTTCCCATCGGCTCTCAGTGCTGGGAGCTTAGCTCTGCTGTGCAGAATTGGAAGGTTAGGGCCCATGATAGGGGGCACCATCCTTTCCTCTCCCCAGGGAGAAGTTCCACACCTTCAGAATCTCTCCAGGCCATGAATAATATGGTACTGTACCTTTGTTGTATCCATGAGAGGAGGTAAGTTTATGCCACCAGCTTGAATCCTCCCCCCCATAAGGGATTCCTTTTTTTGATTGAAGATTACTAAATGATTTAATAGATTTAAGACTGATGTCAACAAAAGCGAATATTTCTTCTGTGTCTGTTTATGTGAATAAGGTTTTTTAATATTTATAATCTGTAGAAATAAAAAAGAAGTAAAATCCGTGCTGAACACTCATGTTTCATTAATAGTTAATGTTTGTGAACACAGTGGTGGAATGAATTGCTTAAAATATAAACTACAGCCCTCATTAAGATTGTAATGGATTTTAACTTTAACCTTTTCTTTTAGTACTGTGATTATTATACATGGAAACCTTATTTATATGAGGCTTGGAGCCAGAGAATGCCCACACATTTACAAATCAGAAAACACAGGACTCAACATGCCTTGTGTCTCCCACCAAGGTTGATACTGTTTTCATCATTGTCAGAACTGAGTGGGGGATCCTCCACAGATTATGCAGGGGTTTTTAGCCTTGGATTCAGGAAGTGCACAAGGGAGTTACAATGAACACGCTCTCCAATCTGGTTTCTCTTCTGTTCTGTTTCCAAATAAAATCATTTTGTTGGAACTTTATTTTTGTTTGAGGTCAACAATACTCATCAACATTCATGCTATGTTTATATATTTAATGTTCTGACCAATTATATAATAAGTTCTAAAAGCAGTATAAATGATAATACAATCAGGGAAAAGTTTTTGTCCTATGATTTCAGGGGAAAATTAAATTTTAATTTATACGCATATTTGTTTCAGAAATATGTGACAGTGTGATTGTAAAGATGTTTATCATGAACACACTAAAATTCTATGGGCCATTTAAAAATGTAATACATTTAAAATCTATGGGGGAAGTAGAACATTCAAGATCTAACATGGATGGATCTTGAGCACATTATTCCTAGTGAGATGTCATTCATGTGTGGAATCACATGATAGTATCTATATGTGGCATCTGAAACAGCTAAACCTGTAAAATTCAGAGAGTAAAATTGTGTTAAGCAGGCCTTAGGGGAGGAAGGTAGGTATATATCATGGTGTTTAAAGGTACAGACTTGTGACAAATAGTGAATAAGCCTTAGAGAGCTACTGCACAGTATAGAGCTAGATAATCCTGTACTATAATTTATGTAATGTGATAAAATTTGCTACGTGCAATGATAATGTATAAATGTATCAAAATACCATGCTATACACCTCATACACAGTATTACATGTCAAATATATCCAATTTTACAAAGAAACAAAGGCAATGATAGTTATTTTCAATTAAAAATGAGCCTATATATTGTTAAATAGATGATAGCAGGTATCAGATGGTTATGTATTTGTAATCATTGAGTACATTTAAGAGAGTCTTTGATCAATTTTATTAAAAAATATCTATATCTGCATTCCGTTGCAATTATGACAACTGTTATGCTTTAATGTTAAACATGTGAAGGGGAATGTGGTTTTTCAAAAATTTTTTGGTGGATACATGATCACATGTGTATAAAGGCAGAAAGTGTTTCCAATCACCTCAAAGGTGAGTTGAAAATGCTTATAAAGTTTCGAATTAAGCAGGCTCCAATGTGTACTGAAGTCTCCACTGACAGATAAACAATCATTTTAATATAATTTCAGTTGGAACGCTGCTTTTGGGACGATGAAACTTGAAGAATGCCTTTGGTTCTTGAATACCTTTGCTGTCCTGGAAGACAGGAAACTCAGGTGAACTCTGGCAACCCACCTGTTACCCTGACATGTACTGATCTAGATAAAATTGCTCAAATCTACCTCGTGGACATGGGAAGTGGAGAAAAACTGGGCAATGTTGTCAGACTCAGACTTCAGGTTTCCATGAGAACATCACTATAACTTAGAGATATCCCTGCGAGACTAAAGGAGGAAACTCTTTCTCATAGGCAACTCCACCCTCGGTATAAACACAACCACCCTCGCCTCCAAACGGTGTTCCTATAGAAACTATATTAAGGTAATGCCAATCTTTAAAACAGTACGAATAACCCCCTCCAGATCCACTCATGTCTTACTATCTCCATTAGAACAAAATGTAAAAATAATCACAAAGATTTCGCCAAGGTTCGGCGTTTCTTTTTTAAAATGCGCGTGCTAGCCCCTCTGGTCTGGCTGATGCATCCACGGTCATTTTCTCTAACAGGTGATCAAGTTTCCCTCTGACCCGACAGTGGAGCCAAAGCCTGTCAGTAAGTGCCACACTGAAGAACCCGTCAGGCTTTCCGGGCGCTGGAAATCCCCGCGTGGGCTGGCAGCCGCGGACGGTGGGGAAGTGAGTGTGGTTATTGCGTGCGGTTACAGCCGCTGGAGTTCCCCTAAGTGACGAGGAAAGCACCGAGCACAGGCAAACGCTGAGGGGCGGCCGCCGGGCGGGGCGGGGCGGGGCGACGTTCAGTCAAAAGGCTGCCGCCGCCTCCCGGGCGCGCGGAGCGGTGTCGCCAAGAAGCCCAGGGCCTCACGTACCGGCTGGCAGCCTCCGCCAGGGCGCAGCAGGTTGGAGACCTGGGGCCGCGAGGGGGCGCGCGCGTGCGGGTGCGTGCGCGCGCGCGCGCGTGCTGATTCGTGCGTGCCCGCGCGTGCGTAGGCCCCCTCAGCCCACTCCCACACACACCTGTCACGCGGGTAGGAGCCGAGGCTGCAGTCGGCTGGGACGCTCGGGGTCAGTGGCGGGGACGCGCGGCGCAGCGGGTGCACGGTAACCCAACAACGCTTGGGGCCCAGGGCTCGGCTCCAGGCCGGCAGCCCCGTGGGTTAGGGGTGGACCGGGAGTGGGCCCCGCGGGCCCGGCGCAGGTGCCGGGTGTGCCTGCAGCCGCCGCCGCAGGGACTTGGGTCTCCCGCACCCCGGGGTCCCCGGGGCGCCGCCCTCGCCTTCCTGCTGGCTGCTTGGTACCTAGCCGGCATTACCGGTGTAATGGGGAATCTTTGAATTTGATTGCCAAGGTTACAATGGGTTCTTGGTGCCAAGTCAGCTTCAGGACCAAACTTACAGGAGAGGACTGGAACAGTAGGGACTTAGTAAAATCTTTATTTAGTGAACAAGTGGAGTAATAAGCCCAAGCGGTGGCAGAGGCAGGTATTTGGTTATATTCCTGGTGATGAGCATAGAAACCAGGCGGTACTCTTGAGTTAGTAAACCGCTGGAGGCACTGAGGCTAAAGTAACTAATACTGACGCTGCTATTATTTAGTGCTTAGATTGGGTGTTGCTATAACTATCTACTGGCACTCCTCTGAACACTTGCGGTTTTTTTTAGGTTTGATTGTCACAGTTTTAAGCAGCTATTATAATTATCTCCAAAGAGGATGCAGGTTCATGGAGATTTACTTAGCTCAGCGTCACACCCCTGGTAAAGGGAGGCTGCTTGTAATTGAAACCTGAGATTTTTGACTCCAAAGCCTGGTTAAACCATCACTGAGCAAACTCTGTCATCAGTGTTAAATTGATGTCCTTAATGTCGTGTGAATGAAGGTATTGAGGTCTGCTGGACTCAGTCAAAGTCACTGTCATTCACTTCCTCATCAGAAAGTCAGTCTGTATCATAGGCCAGACCTATGGTAGGGAAGGGAGGGCTGGCACCCAGCTGAAACTGAGTTGTGTTCTGAGGGAGCTCACAGTCTAGGGGGAAAAGACCCACTTCCCCCTACTGCTCCAGGATCAGGGGGGTTGCCCACTGGAAAGAATACAGTAAAAAGAGGTGCTTGAGCTATTCCCAGTAGCAACCACAGAAAGGAAAGAGGAATTTCATAGAGTGGTATTGGAGAAGCCATAGGACTAGAGTATTTTTAAGAGGAAGTGGGTCTCAGGGTCAGATACAAAAATTTCCACTGGTTTTGGTGAAGGAATTATTGGTGGTATTAATATTGAGAATAGTTTTAAATGGTGTTGGCTAAAGCCATTTGTAATGGGAGACCTTAACTACAGATGCTTGTTCAGTTGACTTGGCTGAGAAGAGAGGATGAGATTGGGAGTAGTTGTGAAGATGTAAAGTGGGATCTAAGGAGGATTTTTTTTTGTTTTCATTTGAAAGTGGAGACAGTTGAAGGAGACGAGCCTGTGGAGAGTAAAATTTGAAAACTGAGGGCAGCAGAGTTAAGAGCAACATAACTGAAGAAGTGGGAGAAGTAAAATGGGGAGACAGTTGTGTGGGAAAAGGGCATAGATATGAGAATGTGAAGAGATGACTGCTCAGTGATGCTTTTTTTCTTTTTTTAATGGAAGGCAAAACAATCTACTGAAAGTGAGCTGGGGAGTGATGGGACAAATTTGAGGACGGGGCTGAAGGTTTACAAGTGTGGGGTGACACAGTGGGCTAGGGCACCCACAGGGTGAGTTGAATTGCAGCCAAGGTGAGTCCTGCAAAGGAGTCTGCCAGCTTAGTGATGTTCCTCAGCAGCCTTTGGAAGTCTCCATGTTGAAATGGTTCAGACAGGGTTTGAACTGATCTGGTGTTAGCATCTGGTATATTTTTGTACCAATGTTGCCTAAATTTGCACAAACATGTGCCTTGTTACCACTTCTTTAGGGAAGGTCTGTGGAAGAGTTTGTAAACTCATCTGCACAGAGGGCAGGTAGGTGATAGAAATGGACAGTTCTGTGTCTCCTTTAAACAGAAATGTACTTTGTTTACATATTTAACATGTAAATATTCTTACACAAAGAAGTATAGTCCTCTCATTTTTCCCCCCCACATGTGTCCTTTTTTGCCTTTCATTTTTGTTGCTTTTGGTAGAACAGAAGTATTAGAGCAGATTCACGTTCTTCAGAACTCTAAGTAAAATAATAGTGCCAGCTATTGTCCTCAATCTCCCTACTGGGGAGTCAAAGTTCAGTGCCCGCTGGAGAGCACACACCCTCCATAAAGGGCAGGGCCTCACTGGGAGCTACTGGTCATTAGCACCCAGGAATATAGCCCACTATTGCCAGATCTTCTAAGTTTTTAAAGAGAAGCTTGAAATTTAGAATGTTATGAGGAATCTCAAATTGTTGGCAGTTAGTGAAAATGTTTTAAAATACTATGGTCCAAGGGAAAATGTCTTTGGAAAACTGGTGAAATGCAAAAAAGGCATGTAGATTAATTACGGGCATGGCATCAGTGTTAATTTCCTGGTTCCTGTAATTGTGCTGTGACTTTGGGGAAGTTGAATGCTGAGTACAGGGGAACTCTGTTATTTCTATGTATTTTTATTTTTATATTTTTGTATTTTTTGAATTCAAAGTAAAAAGGTTAAAAGATTAGTAAAATACTGTAGTCCATTTCTGTGCATCAACCATAATACCTCTCCTGGCTACTACTTTGACACCTCCGGTTCTTTGTGGGATTTCTTGGCCACTAGAAGTTTCCAGTAGAAACCAGTGTTCTATTCTGGAAAAAAAATGTTTTTAAAAAGTCATTGTGTTACATCTATGAGTTATTTTAATTTTTTAAAACTTTTTTTTTCAGGTTTTACAAAAGAGGCGAAACGTTCTGCTTCTAGATTTTACCCTTTTCTTTCTATAAATCAAAACATCTCAAAATGGAGGCCTAAAACCTTTAAAAGGGACTTAGTCTAATCTCCGGGAGGTAGTTTTGTGCATGAATAAACAAATTAAGTAGGTACCTGTAGTTTTTTGGTATCCAAAGAATGTTAATTTTAAAAATACAATGTATTTTTATGAGGTGTAACTTCTGATTTGGATTTTGAATTTCACTTGTGGGTGTCGGAGAGAAGTGACTAGCTGGGACAAATTGTTCAAGCACTCTTTTCAAAGTTGACCATCTCCCTCTGACCTCTGTGTAGAATAGGAAAAGTACCTGTGTTCAGTAAAAATTTTAAAATGAGTGACAGGTGTCTAGAACAAAGACTTAATATTCAGCCCTGGGCCAAATTAGAGAAATATGTAAATAAGATCTTTGACATGTTAAAAGATTTCTACAGTGAGAAAGAAACGTTAAGAACAAAACTCTTTGATGGTTACACTGAATTTAGAGAAAGCAGGAAAGATAAACATGATGATTGGTGAAGAAATTAACCATTCATAAAACTGTTGATCTTATAAAAGTATAAAATTTAGTTTGTTCAAATGGGTTATTTTCTTAGAGAATGATGGCAGCATGGCTACACTTTGATAAATGAACAATCTTATTAGGAGACAGAAATAAACAGTAGGGAAGTTTTTCTAAAGATGTGTAAAATTTTTGCCAGGAGTACTGAAAGGAGTACTGAAGTCAGATACATTAACTCCACTCTGAGATTTAATAGTCACTGGTGTTGAGATATGTTTCTTATGCTACCTGGTAATAAAGCTTTAAACTCTGCAGTAGTAAGCCCTAACCTCAATGGGTTCAGGAAGCCATGCTTGTAAATCATTGCTGGAAAAAAAATCCGCATGACTTGATTGGTCCTTGCTAATATTGATACAGAACCTGTTCACTCCTAGCTAGTCATAATTGAGAAATTCTAAATTTTGATAACGTCTATGCTATTTTAAAGGAGCGGATTGTGGCAGAGTAAATTTACTACTAGTTTTTGTCACGATAAAGTTTGGTTTAAAGTATGCTATCTGTGAAAAATTTCTGACTCAAGCCAAATTTGTGCAACTTGATTATCCATCTTAGCCTATAGCCTCAGAACTCTTTTGACTATTTTTAAAAATATAAGCATTTTCAGAGTAGAAGACTTGATGTTGGCTCTAAACAGCATGAAGCAGAACCTGAAAGAACAGAGCAAATACTCTAATCTCTGATCATTTACTTAAAATAGAATGTTTAATTTGCTGAGGTCTAATGGTATCACTGTGACTGAGTCACCAGGTTCTTGAGTCTCTATGGGAAGTAATTATTGTTTAATAAATCTTGAAACTAGGCTTTAGGGTGTATCAGCCAACTCTGTTACCACTTGATCTCTTTGAGGAAAAATATTGTTTTGTTCTCCCTATTAAAATGATTGTAGGAAGAAAAATTTTATTTGAGAAAGATTTGGGATATATTTCATTGAATCTAAGATGTCATCAATTGTCAGACACCCCTAACTTATGTACCTCTGAGAAACAAATATGCTGCAAATGCTATTAATTCTAAGATACCTCTCCAAGCAGCGGTGTTAAAATATGCACCTTTGATTTAGTGAAATATGAAAATGCATTCTTTTCCTTTTTTGAGGTAGATGTTTCCTGCCTACCAAATTGCACAATTTCAAAAAAGCACAGTAAACAGTTTGAATATTTTTCTGCATTTTCTGGAGAACACTTGTAGAACACTGTTTTCCACCTGAGTCATGTGAGTCAGACTTGTTATCTTCAGTCTGGTGCTTGCCACTCAAGCTCTCTAGTGGCCTGGGAAAGTAACACTGAATGACATCTTGATGACCTCAGCACCTGATACTCCCAGGAAATGTTTTGATTTTCATCACAAGGTAGTTGTTTACATTACATGTATAAAGATTATACAAAGATGGAGTTTTGCGTATAATTGTCCCTTAAAATGCATCAATGTATGACTTAGCACCTCACCATTCAGAAACCCTCAATGGTCTACAAGTGAAAAGAACAAAAGATTTCCACTTCTAGGTATTCAGCCAAGTACTAAGATGAATGAAATCAAAAGTCGTGCACAAAACTACCTCCCCAGAGAAAGACTAGTCCCTTTTCCTCCCCATTTGTTTCATTATGAACATAATAGAAAAAAGTGAATTCTTATCAAACTTGATGAAAAGTGCTAACACATTTGAATTGAAATATGATTTCTCCTGTGAACTGTACCGCATGTCCACGTATTCGACTTTCCCTGCTGGTGTTCCTGTCTCAGAAAGGAGTCTTGCTCGTGCGGGGTTTTATTACACTGGAGTGAATGACAAGGTCAAATGCTTCTGTTGTGGTCTGATGCTGGATAACTGGAAACAAGGAGACAGTCCTATTGAAAAGCATAAGAAGCTGTATCCTAGCTGTAGCTTCGTTCAGAATCTGAATTCAGCTCACATGTTGGGAGCCTTCTCTCAGCCTACTTCTCCTTCTTCAGTAACACATTCCACACATTCATTACTTCCAACTTTTCAAAACAGTGGATATTTCAGTGGTTCTTATTCAAGCTTTCCGTCCACTTCTGTAACCTCCAGACCAAATCAAGATTTCTCCACCTTGAGGACAAGTCCCCACCATTGTGTAATGAACACTGAAAAAGCCAGATTGCTTACTTTCCAGATGTGGCCCTTGGCTTTTCTGTCACCAGCAGATCTGGCAAAAGCAGGATTTTATTACATTGGCCCTGGAGACAGAGTGGCCTGCTTTGCCTGTGGCGGCAAGTTGAGCAATTGGGAACCGAAGGATGATGCCAAGTCAGAACACCTGAGACATTTCCCCAACTGCCCATTTGTAGAAAATCAGTTTCGAGACAGTTCACCTTACGTTGTTTCTAACTTGAGCATGCAGACTCAGGCGGCCCGCATGAAAACATTCTGTAACTGGCCCTCTAATGCTCCAGTTCACCCTGAACAGCTTGCAAGTGCTGGTTTTTATTATACAGGTAAGAGACTTAATCTGATAATGAGGTACTCAGTATTTTTATCTTAATACGTTCTTAGTGGCCAGATTATATGCATTTGTAAGTTTTGGTTTGATTAATTTTAGGTCACAGTGATGATGTCAAGTGCTTTTGCTGTGATGGCGGACTGAGGTGCTGGGAATCTGGAGATGACCCGTGGGTGGAACATGCCAAATGGTTTCCAAGGTAATTATTTTGAAATTCTCTTTGCAAATGTGTGTAATTATCATGAAGTGGATTATGTAGTAGTGCCCCCATTTTTCCAGGCGGGATGAGTTCCAGGACCCCATGATAAGCTTGAAACCACAAATACTGTTTATCCCAGTATGAACATGCATTTCCCTATACATACATGTCTTTGATACAGTTTAATTTACACGAGGCACAGTCAGATATAATAGCAACAACTATTAATAAAATAGAAGAGTTATAATAGCATACTGTGATAAAAGTTACATGAATATGGTCTCAAAATATATTGTACGTGGTATTTTCAGATTGGGATTGATAGCAGGTAGCTGAGAAAGGTACAAAAAGTGAAACTGTGGCTAAGGAAACACTACTGTACATATTTACCTTGTAATTACTCTTCCCTTTAGTCTACCTTTTATCAAAACTATGTTTGTGAATCAATTTAGGATGGGTTATTTAGGGAAATAACCCTAAATCAGAATTTAAGACAAAGAAGATATAGGTTTGAGAATTTTTGGGGGTGTGATTGGAAGATCCATATGTATATCCGTTTATTTGAAATCATATATGCTTATAAAACCAAAATGATACATTGCAGAAGAGTACAGAGAAAAACATTTAAATGTCCAGAAATCTCATCACCTAAATAAGATGACCACAGGTGCCTTTTTAGTGAATATCCCTCCAGACATCTCTTTTTGTATATGTAGAAAAATGTGTATGATTGTATGTGAGTTAGATATTATATATACTGTTTTAAAACCTTTGAAATCATTATATATTGTTCATTTGAAATCATTTTATCTTATCCACTGTATCTTGGACATATATCCATTTATTCAACATTCAGTCATGTCAGTTGATCACTTATTTTCAGGCACTGTTCTACTTGCTTAAACTATTCAGTTGAACAAAACCTAGACTCCTGGCCTTACATTCTAATTTTATAGCAGGAGAGTACAGAAAATTGATAAAAATGTAAGAAATAATTTATGTAGCATGTTAGAAGATAATAAGTGCTATGGATAAAACAAAAAAAGGAGGATAAGAAACCTAGAAGCACCTGGCAGGCTGCAGTGTCAAACAGGGTGACCTGCTAGAGATCCAACTCAGCTTTCATTACCTCATGGTGTTTTATTATCATATCTTGCAATTTTGATTATTCCACATTTATTTACAGTTTCATCTAAATCAGGTGGCCCTTTTCATAATCAAAAGTTAGTGTTTTTAATGTTGACTACTGAACTTGGTGTCCTAATTTACTCTCATTATATGTATATTTTTATACAGTACTTATTTATAGCAACTTTGTGCTCCCAAAATATTTCAAATTTTAAAAATTATAAAGATTATGAAAAACACTTATATAGGTATTTTTCAAAAGTATTACCAGCTTTCCGTAATGATAATTTTGTGACTATATAAAAAGAATGGTAAATTTGCTTTGGTAGTATCATGAATTCATTTTGTACTTAAATTTGAGAGTGAGTGTACCTTACCTAGAAACTGCCAAATATCTATGATATTTGGCCAACTGTGAATATCTGACTTAGTAGAAAATGTATTCAGCTTCATCATTCTTTCTCTCTTGTCTCTCTTTGTATACTTTTAGCTTTGAAGTATGCAAAGCTTATGTATGAACAGTACCATTCATTAGAGAACTTTCTACCTGTCTCTTTGGCTCTGTTCTTAATATTCAGAGTGTTTTTAAGACTCTCAGAGTAGGACCTCCCCGGTGGCGCAGCGGTTAAGCGCTGCGCTGTGGAGCTTTCGACAGCAGCGACGCGAGTTCGACGCCCGGCCAGGGAGAATCCTACATGGTGCGGCAGACCTCTCCTGCCTTGCCTGCTGCTCCCCTCAGCAGTGTATTTCTGATCTGCCTGTTCTGCTACCCACTCTATCTCTGGTGAACCCTCTCGCCGCCCCACGCCTCTGGACTGCACCCCAGCTTGTATGTATAGATAAAAAATAAAAATCTTTAAAAAAAAAAAAAGACTCTTAGAGTAGTTGAGGAGAGCAACTGGGAGCTCTATGTATGACCCTTGTTGCCTTCAGCTTTGGCAGATGACCTATTGTTGGGGGTCCTCTGTTAAGGTCACCCTGCCTCTGAGGCAGTATCTCTGACCACTCCCATATGGTAAGTGAAGAGTCAGGTGGTTATGTGTATGCTTATGTTTACCTGAAATATTTGCAGTCTCTAGGTAACTGGAATACACTACCCACCCTCCTCCCAATTTAACTTTGTTTGCTTTTTAGGTGTGAGTACTTGATACGAGTTAAAGGACAGGAGTTCACCAGTCGGGTTCAGGCCAATTACCCTCATCTCCTTGAACAGGTAGGGACTGTTTTTAAGATCATTGGCTAACAATAGATAAGCTACTTTCTGATACAGAGAGTAATATTTTTGCAGAGGGCTAAGAATTCTGTGAAATTATATTTTCCTTTTTATAACACCCAACATGATCTTTTATTTGAAAGTACAACATGATCTTTTTTTTGAAAGTACAACATGATCTTTTTTTTGAAAGTACAACATGATCTTTTTTTGAAAGTACTATTCTTTGGATATAAACAGATTGAGAATTAGATACCTCCCGGGAAATAAGGTTTAACTTATGTTTCTAAGTTGCAATAAAAAAAATTATTTGAGGAATAAAGTTAGCTGGGATAATAGTCTTGAATAGCTTTTTTATATGAAGTTTTTTAAACAAGATTTTAGAAAGAGAATTTTAAGTATTCTAATCTGGAAAGGCAAATAAGAACTTAGGTAATAACTGTGTATCAATCGTTTCCTAACCATAGTTATTAGACCTGATATATGGTCCAACTTATCCCAGAGGATGACCTGGGAAAGGTAGGATTTTGGGGATGAAAGACAAATAATGAATATCTCATAGGTCATTGAAAAGAGGTAGCCCTTTTCCTGCTTTAATGAAAATGGAATTTATTTTTTAATACTTATACACAGAGAAGCTGCATTGTTTTATGGCCTCTCTAATTACTACTAAATATAAATACTGCTTTTGACATTAAAAATTATTTTGCCAGTTGGCATGTCGGCTTGCAATAAGTTGAATAAAATTGGTCTCTTGATTTTGTTATTACAATGACCAGAATGCGTTTTATATTTTATTTATTTATTTCTCTTCAACTTTTAATATTTCTTATTGATAAGGTATTCAAAATAACTTTTTGAAATAAATTTTCAAAAGATTCATATTTTAATTTATATGCTATTTTCCCCTGTAGCTATTATCTACTTCAGAAAACCCAGAAGATGAAAATGGAGAGTCACCAAGTATGTATAATGATTGTAATTACTGCACTAAAATAGGACTATTTGGTACTGTTAAGATCAAAAATTGATAATTATGATGTACATTATGTACATATATGTAAAAATGTTAATGATTTATAATTTACATTGCATTTTCAAATATCTTAAGTTGGTATTTCTCAAATTTTAGTGTAGATTATAATTGCTTGAGGTAGTTTAAAAAATATTACAGGTTTGTAGGCTCTGATTCAAACCTGCTGAGTTAAATCAGAGTTATATTTAAGAGTAGGGCTTGAATATCTATAGTTTCAACAAATTACCAACATCCAGCCTAGCCTTTGTCCTCAGACAAGTGTGGGAAGAGATGCACTTACCACTAAATTGTTACATATTTTCTTAAGAAGTAGGGTAGAAAATGGTATTCCCATTCTTTATTAGGGATCCTGAGGCTCACAGGGGTTAAGTGATCTGCACATCCCCTTAAACCTAAGGGTGATAGAGCCAGTACTTAAACAAGCTCTTCCACTCCATCTTCTGGGGTTCACTTCAATCTAATATTTATCGTCTTTCTGCTGTTCTGTGGAGAGAATAGGGAATAGGACAAATATAACTCTTTCTCTCGTGTGCCACTAGTCTAAGGGACACAGATAAATCTACAGGTAAGAGAAGCAGAGATGACAGGGAAAGTGAAGTATGTGAAGAGAGTGCATAAGGGACTGTTACCTCAGACTTGGAAGATCAGAAAAGGCTTTCCAGAGCAAGTGTCTGTCTTAGCACAGAATCAAAGGGAAAAGTAGGCGTTAGCCAAGTGACTAGAGGAGGAAAAGAATATTCCAGGCAGAGCGAACAGCATGTGAAAGACTTAACGTCTCAAAGGAGAACAGACAACTTTGAAGAACTCATCAAAACTGTATAATCGGATGAACAGGATCTAGACTGTGTAAGATCTTGTTACATTGCATTCTGGCTTTTATCATAAAAACGATGGAGTTGTTGATTGAATATGAGTATGACACAATTAGTTTTGTGTTTGAAAAGTCACTCTGGTTGTAATGTTGAGAATTAGAAGGGTGAAATATTGTAGGAGGCCATTGCAGTGATGGAAGTGAGTGATGACAGTGGCCTCTTTCAAAAATCTGAGATCCATTTGATTTTGAAAGCTTATTTGTACTGGCAACATGGGAAAGAAGACTCTCAGTTCTGGTGGGGGTGATCCCCGACTTTCTGCATCTTCCCCCCACTCATATTTGGCCAGATAATGCATATTTTGTATGAATACAATACAATATCTTATTTTAGAGACTCTGTAGATCATTATTTTTGAGTTTGCAGAACATGTATATCATTTTCAATTCAAAAAAGTTAATTTAAAATTGTGCGTATCCTTTTTTGGAGTTTGTGTATTTATATTGTAATACCTTTCAATTTGAAAAAAAAAAAAAACATAGGCAGTGCTAATATATTTTAAATTACTCCCTCCTATGTAGTTATCCATTTTGGACCTGGTGAGAACCACGCGGAAGACGTAGTCATGATGAACACACCTGTGGTTAAAGCTGCCCTGGAAATGGGCTTCAGCAGAAGACTGGTCAAACTGACAGTTCAGAGTAAAATCCTGACAGCTGGAGAGAATTATAAAACCGTCAGTGATCTTGTATTAGATTTACTTAATGCAGAAGATGAGATAAGGGAAGAGGAGAAAGAAAGAGCAGCTGAAGAAAAAGAATCAGGTACATATGTGACTATAGTCTGTTTCCAAAAGCATTTACAGTTACTATATGTAAATTACTGAAAATATACTCAGAGTTGATTGAGTCAGATTTTTCTTATGTTTAGTATTCTGATTTTGAATTCTGAAAAATGTCTTTACATCTTAATTGCTTGGTAAATTAAAAATGTATATGTTGGATAGCTGGCTGTTATTCATGGCACATTTTTGATCCCAGGCTAGTGGCTGGCTCCAGTTTCCTCAAATTGGAGTGGGATTGTCCCTAATTCTTAATTAAATGCCCCTAAAATGAATTAATTTTAATAATAGCATCACAGTATGTCTCAGCTTGTGACCATATGTTAAGGTACAAATTATGATTAAGTTCTTTACCTGCCCACACAAGAACTGCTCTCCCTCTCGGCCTGTCCCTCTGTTATTTAGTGAGTCCTTCGATGTTGTTCTACATGCTCTCAGACAGGTGACCCTGCATGCTTGGCCTTGTCTGCCACTCTCTTGCCCATCTCAAAAATCTCTCTTCCTCTGAGCATGTACATTCTCATCTGGTTCTTCTGACCATTATCTATGCGCTGACCTAGACAGAAAAATGTGGATCTTTGCTTTCCCAAGTATGGATGAGACCTATAAGTCCTTTAACAAAGCCAAAAAAAGGCTGTAGCTTTTAGCATGTTTTTACCGGAGATTTTGGGATAACAGAAGAGAATTATATCACAGATGACAGTTGACAACTGCATGTGGCCTCTCCTGGTATCTCTAAGCTCTGCTCAGGAATCTGTCTGCCTTCTGGTTTAGGTGTTGGTATAGCTCTGGGCAGTTTACGCAAATGACTAGTAAAGTCCCAGGCAAGTATTTGCTCTTCAAAACTCAGGCACCAGAAAAAGAGAAAAGTTTGCTCCTAATCCTTGTCCAAGGCCTTCTGGGATTCGTTTCTTCCCAGAATGATTGACAGTGATATTGTCCACTCCACTTCTGGATAAACCTGCTGCTAGCCATGAAAGTGAATTTATCTTACAGCCAACCCATATCTGACCATAAGGAATAAGCATCCTATACTTATCAGAGTGTGAGTTACTCAGTTCTACATGCCACAGCATAGTAGCAACACAGTTTAAGTGCATCTTTGCTTAACTTAGTCAAGTTCATGAATACATATGTCCACATACGTATGTGAGTCTGCATATGTATGTCTGGTCTTCTCAGACTGAGCTGTTGGTCATCAGACAGCAATTACTCATGCTCACCTGTACAATTTTTCATACATTCCACAAAGTCTAAAGCTATCCAGATAGAAAATATTTCTATTTCTTCCGAAGAAAATCAACAGTCTCAGAGATGACTAATCAATATATATAATAATCTGCATTGTCAATAACATTCCTTAGTGTCCCAACCTCATTGTTATATTCATTGGCTTGACTTTTTGACTAAGTAATAATTTTTATTCTTTATTAGGTGGTTCTTTTTATGTGTGCTGTTACTTGACAGTCAGTCATCTTCCCCTAAACAATCTTCTCTCCCTGAAAATTGCTTAGATAGCTCAATTTCTGTCATTATTTTATGGAAATAGCTATATAGAGCATAGTAAAACTATATGATGATTAAATTCATAAGTCATTTTCCAAAGAGATAACAAAATTTTCAGGGTTAAAATATATCTATATATAACAAAATATAAAATATCTTACCAGTAGGTACAAAATCTAGGTCTTGATGGAGGTTATAATGATCTTGTAGGACAGAAAGATATCATTGACAAGTTCTACTTATTTTTCAAAATGTTACTAGTGCCTTTACCCCTTACTTTAAAATACTTATGTAATGGCAATATCATGTCTAATGTGGGGAAATAATGAAAAGTTCATCTTAAAATGAAATTTTAAAGAAATTTTATTGGTGAATGCTAATTTTAGAAAAGCATGTTTTATCTTTTTAATTCTGTTGATTTTACCTTTCCCCGATTTGACTAGATTGCAAGAAAATTTAATTTTATTAGATTCTAAATTTTATTTGGTTAGAGGCTTAGCAGTACTGCAGAATGCTTGAGAACACAGACTGTAGCAATGCCTGACTCCCTTTGACTTTCTGCTTCAGAACTTACTTGCTCTACAGTGTCCATATTTTCTCAGTGTTAATAAGAGTAGTAACACCCACCTCAAATTACGGATGTGAAGGTGATTTTAATTGAAACATGTGAAGTATTTACCACAGTGCTCAGTGTTAGTACTCATCATCTGTAGCATTGTTATAGGGCCCGGGGATCAGGAACCCTTAAAAGTTAGTAGTTGCCTTCTGATTATGAATTTGTTTTCATACAACTATATGTACCAATGGGGAAGGAAGTGTGTGAACAGAATTTGAACTTGTTTGTTTTCTTTTCTTTAAAGATGATCTATTATTAATCCGGAAGAATAGAATGGCACTTTTTCAACATTTGACATGTGTCCTTCCAATGCTGGATAGTCTGCTAACTGCCAGGGTGATTAGTGAACAAGAACATGATGTTATTAGACAGAAAACACAGATATCTTTACAAGCAAGAGAAGTGATTGATACTATTTTAGTCAAAGGAAATTTCGCAGCTGCCATATTCAAAAACACTCTTCAAGAAACTGACCCCACATTATACGGGCATTTATTTGGTAAGTACTGAAAATTTATTCTGGGAACTTCCTAGGTCAATTGAAAATATGCTTTTATTGATAATTTTTGAGTTATTGAAAATAATTCAGTTTAATTATAAACTAATTGCACAAATAAGATCATAGACTTTTGTTGCTTTGATATTATGACAGTAATATATAATATTTGGCTGGAATCTAAACTGTTAGTTGAAAGTATACATTCTATAACTAAATATTAACCTTATTTGTCATAGTAATTCTTTTTCCTTTTCTCTCTAGTTGAACGGAACATAAAATATATTCCCACAGAGGATGTTTCAGGTAAAGTAGTACTGATAATTTAAGCCAGTAAAAAACTATTATTTTCTAGGAATTTCATTGGAGAAGTAGCAAATTGCCTTTTATTAAAAGTTCTTTTCTCTTGTTAGACCTATCAATGGAAGAACAATTGAGGCGACTACAAGAAGAAAGAACATGTAAAGTGTGTATGGACAAAGAAGTGTCCATAGTGTTCATTCCGTGTGGTCACCTGGTAGTCTGCAAGGATTGTGCCCCTTCTCTAAGAAAATGCCCTATTTGTAGAGGAACAATTAAGGGTACAGTTCGTACATTTCTTTCATGAAGAAGATCCAAAATTTGTTCTAAACTTTAATGGATTGGATGTAATTTTAATTTTTATAGTGATTGGTTTCTTTAATATTTTTAATTTATTTGTAATTCTGAAAATTTTATTTTATGTAAATATATTTATACCTGTATCTAAAACATGAAAAAATATATATAGATATGAAGAGACTGATAGATTTTTGTTCTTGTGAACAAAACATAGGGATAGCACTACAAGCATAATACTAAATCAAAATTTCAGCACTATTGAAATTATAAATAAAATTTAAGGTTTTTGAGTTAACCGTTCAGAATTTTACATATTTTTATAGAGTTATATTAAGAACCTGGAACACAGAATCTTTGCATTTTTTGACCAGTGCCCTATAATTGTGGGTCTGGCTATTTTTGAGTTACTTTTTAGGGAATGTTTTGTAAAGAATTCTATGGAGCACTTTGTAATAAAGCAATCAATATCACTTTTGTTCTTAATATGTTTATTTCTATGATATCGAATAGTTTAGTTGGTATCAAGTTCCTTTCATACCTCCTTAAAGACCTCAACATTGAACTAGGGATTTGATACCTTTCCATAAGCTGCTTCTTGGTTTATAGCTGCCAGCTCACCTGGCTTTGTTCTGTAGGATTAGATGGGACATTTGAGATTAAGTCACAGTCTTTTAAGTAAGTTTGTCTGTTGTTTTGTTCGGGGGTTCATGTCAGTTCTCCCCATTGGGAAAAACCCCTAGTGTAATCTTACCACTTTGGTGTTATTGCTGGGACTTAGCAGCCCTTGCAACCAACAGCTTGTTTGACAAATAAGTCTATCGTCAGCACTACTCCTCCTGCACTACTTTCTGGTACTCAACATGTCCAATTCATAATTCTTTATCCTTTTTTTCCTTTAGTCTTGTTAGAGCTTTAAGATCAGACACATGTAATGGAAGTACATGTGTACTGGGAACTATTTTGGGAGGACAGGCAAAGACCAAGCATTTAAACCAGTTCTAGATGTCACCTACAGTTCTGCAGAGAAAGAGTAGGAGCCACAAAAGGGAGAGAGAATCCCTGTATCCTTTCTCATGCTTTCAGGCTGTTTCTTTGGGATGCAACTGATTTTGCATCCCATCTCTGGTAAAAGGGTCAGGTGTCTAGCCATTGTCTTCCTGAGATGAGAGGCTGACTTAAATGTAATATTGTTTGGGTGCTTGTAACACAGCTTCAGGAGAAATAATTTAGACAATATGTACGCTTTTGGCAACATTTCTTTTTGGATCTGGTTTTTGTTGCATACTGTATGTAGTATTTGAACTTTGCCATCTCCACTGTGAAACTCCTGTTCATTTCTCATTTTAGTAATATATAGCAAATATAACCAACTAATTTATTAAAATAATTTGTTATTTCCTTAAGTGTTAGATTGATTTTCATTTGCTGATATGTCAGGCACCATTTTTAAATTTTTTGTGCTTGACATACATTAATTCACTTGATTTTTTATAACCTTACCTTCCATCCAACCTAGTCTCAGAGTTGGCCAGAAAATGTAAACCTCAATATACAACGTGTAGTAAGTGTTAAAACTCAGAACTTTGCGGTGGGCTTAATGTCATATTCAAGGCATTTGAGTTTTAAATTTCAGCTGCTCTTTTGCTCTTTTTATTCATTTCCTTTTGTTATTAATCAGTAAGATCCTTTGTGGTTACAGGTAATGTCATTCAACAATCTTCACCTCCTTTTGACATCTTGCATATTGTACTAGATAGCGTGGATATTTACTAAGTAAATTCCAGAAAAAATATTAGATGTGATGTTTAAGGGAGTCATTGTTTTAGAAGCAAGGCTAATACCCTTGAAACAAAGAATGTCAGTGCGTCAGCATGACTCATTCTTTTTAAGACCATGCCCATTCACACCCCTCTTGTCAGGAAAAGTTAGGCAAGGTCTAATTTCCAGTTTGTAATGTGCAAATGATGTTGTTTTTTGTCAAATTGCACAATCTACCTGTTCTCAGCAGTGTCTGACCTGGCCCTGTGTAATTTTCATTGTCAATTTCTGCTACTCTCCCCATTGCTCACACTATTCCATGTTTTGGCTGGAATGTTCTTTCACTCTTTCTTTAGCACTTTTCTTTCCTTCTGAAGGTTTCAGATTAGATACTACTTCGAAGCTCAGAGGAGTTCTCTGACTTTCCCATCAAAATTATATCCCAGTAGACTGTCTTTCTATTGGCCTTCCCCCACCCCCATCCCCCAAATGTGTCACAATTTCTTTTCACATGTTTGTTTAATGTCATGTGCTGTTGTCCAAATTTCCATGACAAAAAGAATCATGTGTTTCATACATCAGGATATCTAGCACCTCACACCAAAACTGACATAGAATGGGCCCTTATTAAATGAATGGATTAATGACTTTCTGGGGTGGGGAAATAAGAGGGGTTTTCTTCTTCATTACCACTGTTGATAAGGTATGAAGGCATAATCATTGATGGAGAATCATAAGCCAAATTCTGCACTTCTTTAGCTATCTAAAGGAATTTTTGGCGAGGAAAGATCAACCCAGTTAAAGTAAGATTCATGTAAGAGATGGGACTTGGTACTGTGCTCTGAATGATGAAGCAAGGCACTTCAGTTTAGGAAAGAGCAGTCTAAATAGTCAAATATAGGCATTATTATAATCTTATTAACTAATAATATTTATTGGACTTGCATTTACTTCGGTGTCTATAGACATAATCTTGTTTGAGACTCACTGTGATTTAAGAAAGACAGTATAGCACAGGGGTTAAAAGGGCAGGTTTTGGGTTCAAACTACAGCCAGGTAACATCTGGCAAATTATTTCATATCTCTGTGCTTTTGTGTGCATCTGTGTGAATGAGGACCATACAGTGACATCTTAGAACTTAGGTCATGACTGAAAATAGCATCCTGTATATTGTGTTAGGCCAAATCCTATTCAAATTAGTTCACACATATTCTGTTATACTATGATATGGTACTACTTATACTATATCTGATTGTACATGATGTATAATTATATTTAAAACATTAAAAAGGAACGATAAAATATTTAAAATAGTACCACTGGGCATGAAGGGAGGAGGAGGAAGAATGGGGATTTTTCAGTGTGAAGGAAGGGAATTACAGATATATGATCAATGAGGTTAAATGAAACCTTGATTTTCTGAATTTGAATTGGAAGAGTTCATGATAAAAACAAAACGAGCATATTACTGAGGTCTGTTCATGCAACAAATAAGAAATACAACTCAATGCCAATTAGCATCACTAACATTCAGATTCTGAACCTAAAAAAGATTATAGACCTAAAAGAAGCAACTGGGGAATTTTGAATAAATGGTTTACAGGCATGGGTAAGAAATGCTCAAAACCAGCCTGGAAAGTAATCAAAGACTACTAGGACTATATCAAAAGTACTGAAGAGCCAAGGCAAAAAAGCCCCCATTGGGCTAAAACAACTTGAATATTAATAATGACAGTCACAGCAATGGATTATAACTCAGTTTTTAAATCCTCTATTAATAAAGACAATTGTAATTATATAGTAGGAATAGCATTGGGGGAGCTTCTTTCATTTAGTTCCTTTGGCCACCCTGTGCTAATACAATCCTGTTTTAACTAAGAGGGCTTTATTATATAACTCATTTGGTGCACAAATGCCTTTAATCTTATTTCTTTTCCTCAAAATTACCTTGGATCTGTAAATGTTTTTTCTGTAAGTACATCAAAAAATATTAGGAGGGCAAACTGGGTAGAATTATAGACCCTATTATTAAAAGTCATCAGCAACTCTACACTGGAAATATGAAAAAGATTAACTGAATAAATGGGCAGCTGAATAACTTAACACTAAAAAGTACAACGTTGTATAAAATAAAGAGAAATATACTTGAATATTATTTCGGGGTGGGGAAGGGATAGCTCAGGCTTTTGAGTTTTGGAAATCAAAATTTTCCCCTAAAATGAGGTTTATTCATTATCTTACTTTTTTGGTCAGGACAAGAACTGAAAAAGAATAATCTTGAATTCAGAATGAACAATTCTTTCTATATACATAAGGGAAGTTCTGTAACCTTCCGAGAAATCGTGTCTTGAACTAAATACTGAACCAGTACTAAGACGCATGTGCGTATTTGGAAGTGTTTAGTCATTGGGATCCCCGGCATTTCTTTCCTCTGTATCACAAATGGTTACAAATACTTTATTTTTACTCTTCGCCTTACAACAGAAGACCTCCAGTTTTGTGACTGGCGGGCAGAAATGACAGTGGCAGGAAATGGGAAATAGTTCAGGGTCCTGGAATTCCCCTGGCTGCCTAATTAAGTGGCTTGTTATTTGGAAGTTTTTGAAATGTTTGCCCCCTGGAGTTCCCCTGAGAGAAGCAAACATCTGGTTTTATTGACAAAGTGTCTTTGCCGCAATACAACAAATATTTACCGCAGGTCACTGCTCCCTCCCGGCAGTAGCTGCGGGAAGACAAAATGTCCACGGCTAGTAAAACCGAGATTTTTAAATGTAAAGCCTTTCAATTAGCTACTTATGTAAAATGTCATTGATAAGTGGGCTTGTCTGTGGTTCATTACTGTTAAATACACACACGTGTGCATGGACGCGTTCCGTTTGTCACACAGAAACAAAATGGGGGTGAGGTTTGGCTTGAGACCCCCGTTCACATCCTTAGCGATGACTGTTAGCTATGAAGACACTTGTTAGTGCCTTTATCTACAGGACAAAACCCCCAAAGTTTAAAAGATACAAGAGTCGACGCTAAAATCGGCACCATCCCTAGAAGATGATAAAGCCAAGCCTTCAAATCAATACTCTGAAGCAGGCGGACTTCCCAAGGGCGGCTTTCTCCACTCCCACGCCCACCCGGTGCGTGCCGGAGCGACGCAGCTGCGCTGGGCAGCAAAACGGCCACGGCAGTTGGAGGCCGCGAGCCGTTGAAAAACGGCTACAGCTGTTGACTATTGAAGCAAGAACGCCGGCGCGGCGCCCGCATCTTCTGCCCCAGTCAGCTCCGCCAGGAAGGAGGGTTGGGGGGGTGGGCAGTGATGCCTGGTGACGCGGCAGAGCAGCAGCGCAGCGGCGTATCCGCCGCCTCCCCTCCGGGGCGTGAGGGGCGCAGAGGACATGCTCCTAGGGCTCCGACTTGCCGCCGCTTCCGGCTCGGCGGCCGCAGACTCCCGGGCGCCGCGCGGCGTGAGGCGGCCCAGGCCCGGCGCATTGACGTCACCGTGCGTCGGCGTGGACGCGGCGGGGCGGGGGCCGGCGGAGCGTGGGACCCATGTTGGCGCCGCAGCTCGGCGCTGTGCGGAGACCCGGGCAGCTTCGTGTGGGCCGCGCCGGCTCTGCGGTGAGTGCGCCGCGTCCGGGACCGGCCGCGCGAGGAAGGGCGCGGGTGCCCAGCGGAAACGGCTCGGCAGCCGCGACTTCCACAGTCACCGCTCAGGGCCGTCCTGGGTGCTGACCGCTTCCCGGCCTTGGCCTGGGCTCTAGGGTTTCTGGGTATTCGGCTGGGTTTCAGCTTCGGCCTCGGTGTTCAGTCCCGGTGGACGCGGGGCCGCGGCGGGGCGGCCGCATCTCCCCCCGGCCACCGGGGGTCGTTGGTGGTGGGCGGTGAGGACAGAGTCGGGACGCAGAGGTACCTCGCTGTTCCCGGCCCGGCGATCTGTAGGGGTGCCCAACGCGCAGCTGCGCTTGGCCGAGTAAAACGCTCACAGGTGTGAAAAAGCGGTCCAGGGCGTTACTTCTTGGAAGCTACACTGCCATGCAGCTATGGTTTGCAGAAAGCAAAATCCGCGGGGGCGTCGCTAGTAGATACAAATCGATCCGTGACAGACGCGGTGCCAAATCCTGGTGAAAGAAAAACGTTGGTGCATGAGGCCAGTGTTGCACAAACCCTCGCCCTGCGTTTTGTGTCCATTTGTTTTCTCTGATGATGT
The DNA here is from genome assembly GCA_004024925.1 of Scalopus aquaticus. NCBI lineage: Eukaryota > Metazoa > Chordata > Mammalia > Eulipotyphla > Talpidae > Scalopus > Scalopus aquaticus. The sequence goes on from PVIJ01000149.1 coordinate 155,443, forward strand.
GCGGGGACTATAGAGATTAAGGGGCTCGTTACTAAGTTGCTGATACATTTTACTCGTACAGTCCTGCAGAGATTGGTTGTTTAAAAATGTTACTGTTCAGTTACTGCTGTGCAGTTGCTGATGGGGTTTAGTCTTCCATAACGTCCCCCTTGGCCTCTCGCAAACTGCCGGAGATACTTTCCTTGAACTGTTAAAAGTTGTCACTAAAAAAGGGGCAAGAGGCCAAGAACAAAACGTTTTCCCATGTAGAAATGTCCATCAGTCTGAAAAAAAAAAAAACTTGTACATTTAAAATAGTGTGTAGAGGCCTCCCTGGTGGCACAGGGCTTAAAGACATAGCACTATCAAACTATAGCCAGCCACTTCGATCCCCGCCAAGGGAGCTAATCCACATGGTGCAACAAACCTCTCCTGTCTCTCGTGGTGCTCCTCTCAGCAGTGTATTTCAGTAGATCCTCCTGTTCTCCCTATTCTGTCTCCGGTGAATCCTCTCACGCCCCCCGCCCCCCAACTCCCCCTCCACCTTTGGGCTACACCCCAGCTCTTGTATACATAAATTAATAATTAAAAAAAAAACCTTTGTATTTAGTACTGAGGTGATAGATTATATTTGTTTTAGTTTTAGCTTTTTTTTTTTTAATTTTAGCTTTTCCAGTTAGAAAGTTTGGGTAACAGAATGCTGGAATTAAGATTATAAGGGCTCAAAATGCGGAAGAGCACAAGAGACGATGGTGATGGGTCACGGGTGAATTGGTGGTAGGTTACCCAAGGGGAATACACTAAAAAATATAAATTAAATTTAAAAAATTTAAAAAAGATTTGTTTATCTGAAGTGTAAGTCATTTTATTGAGTAAACTGAACTATAGCTTTTTTTTTTTCTTTTCAGATCTGCAGCCCTGAAGAGTCTTCTTTTTTCCTTTCACACCCCCTTTCTCCCCTACCCATCACCTCCCAGTAATAAATCCCAACTTGGACACTCAGAAACTTTATAAAGGGATATAGTTTGATTCTGTGGAGTGTAATTTTGTGTATGAAATATATTGTTAAAATTTGAAGGGTTTTCAGAAAGAAAGCTTCTACTGCATAAACTCTAATCCTGTTGGTAATAGAGTATTTTGTTAGCTATTTGTGATAGCATTAGAAAGGACAGTAATTTGACAAAATGATCTTTCATTAAAAAATGAATAATTGAGATCTATGATCCTCAAATAAAAGGTAGGTTATTTAATTTTTAAATGCAGCATAAAATTTCTGCTGTGGAACTTTTATGGTTTACTAGTTTATAGAGAAAATAGCTTCCATCAATCAAGTATAATAAAGTGGTATGCAAAATTTGGAAGAAAGACAACATAATGATGCTGTAGGAAATGGAAACAGCAGTTTGTGAACTTTAAAATTAATTTCATTTGACATATAACAGCTGTTTAGTTCAACAAATCTTGTGGGTGTTAACATCCTCAAAGGTTGTTAACTGAAGCTGGTGTATTCCATTTAAGTAGATGATGATAAGCTGTGTGAAATTAGCCTTTAGATAATGTGACTCTCTGAACACTAATTCTTATTTACTAGGGTAAAACAAGATACTTTTTCACATCAAATGCTTGTAGAGAAAGAAGCCTGCATATAGATTTTTTTCTTGCAGCATAATGAGTAATTGTTCTAATAGCTGCAGTTTGTAACCAAAAGAAAAAGGCACAATTTAGGTATTTTATGCTTTAGAATTTTAAACCTTTGAAATTCCAAAGGGATTACAAACCTTTTGAAGTACACCAACTTCTTCCCAGCCTTTAGGATAGAATTATACCAAAACAAACCCGGCACTTGAGTTACCTAGAAGACTTAACTATAATCCCAAAGAGTACTATCTTGGTATTTTAGGAGAGAGATTGATCCCACCTGAGTGTAAGCTGGACCATGAATCCAGAAAAAGTAGGTGTAATGAGTTTTACTTAAGTAGGAACCTATCATTTGATTCTGTTTTGTGGTTAAAATCTAGTGTGAAGAAATGAGAATTTTCATGTGGAGGTTTTTAGCTGTCAAGAAGTAAAATCATTCCATGCACAAAACTACCTCCCAAAGACTTGTCTAGGTTCTTCGTGTCAAAAAATTAAGAATATAATGGAAGATAGCACACTCTTGTCAAATTGGACAAATGACAACAAACAGAAAATGAAATACGACTTTTCATGTGAACTCTACAGAATGTCTACATACTCAACTTTCCCTGCTGGCGTTCCTGTCTCAGAAAGGAGTCTTGCTCGTGCAGGTTTTTATTACACTGGTGTGATTGACAAGGTCAAATGCTTCTGTTGTGGCTTGATGCTGGATAACTGGAAACAAGGAGACAATCCAATTGAAAAGCATAAACAGTTATATCCTAGTTGTAGCTTTATTCAGAATCTGGTTTCTGTTACTAATCTGGAATTCACCTCTAAGAGTAATTCTCTAGGAAGAACCAATTCTGCACATTCGTTATCTCCCACTTTGGAACACAGTGGCTCACCTAGTGGTTCTTTAGCCAATCTTTCACTAAACCCTATTAGTTCTAGAACAGTTGAAGACTTTTCTCCAGTGAGGACTAACCCCTACAGTTATGCAATGAGTACTGAAGAAGCCAGATTTCTTACTTATCATATGTGGCCATTAACTTTCTTGTCACCATCAGAATTGGCCAGAGCTGGATTTTATTATCTAGGACCTGGAGATAGGGTTGCCTGTTTTGCTTGTGGAGGGACGCTAAGTAACTGGGAACCGAAGGATGATGCTATGTCAGAACACCGGAGACATTTCCCCAACTGTCCATTTCTGGAAAATTCTCTAGGAACACTAAGATTTAGCATTTCAAATTTGAGCATGCAAACACATGCAGCTCGACTGAGAACATTTTCCTACTGGCCATCTAGTGTTCCAGTTCGACCTGAACAGCTTGCAAGTGCTGGCTTCTATTGTGTGGGTAAGAAGCACACTAACACAGAACTGTACATTTTATCTGGTTCATTTTGATTTACGTACTGGAACTGATATGTATTCAATTGTTTTCTTCTTTAGGTCGTCATGATGATGTCAAATGCTTTTGCTGTGATGGTGGACTGAGGTGTTGGGAATCTGGAGATGATCCGTGGATGGAACATGCCAAGTGGTTTCCAAGGTAATTATTTTTGGAAGGTATTCCTGCACAGAAGTCTGCTTAAGAGAAGTAGGCATTCTTGCAGGATTGTTTCGATTTCAGTATAACAAAGCTTTCTCTTATGCCACTGGGGGATTAACCTTTATTTTGATGAAAAATGTAGAGTGCCCTGTGTCATCATCTTGTAAGCCATGGATTCAGGATATAAGTTAGCTTAGTTCTGATTACTCATTTGTAATTATGGTCATACATTTCATTTATATACCTCATTTTTCCTTAAAGAAGACTTAAGGATTAAAAGATCTATAAAATAGAACTCAAACAGGCCATAAACTAGAAAAAGGCAAGGAAGGAAACAAAGTGGATATAGAAATAAGACATGAAAATTCATATAGTAACATTTCATTAGGTTTGATTTATAATTGTAGATTTTTCCTGTACAACAATCTTGTGATAGGTCACTTATCTTCTTTTAGTCACTCTGTCCCTAGCAGTATCTCTTACCTTTTCTATGGCCTGTGAAGAACGTAGCAACAGTGTTGTTACTGAAAATAGAATTAGAAATTAATTCTTTGTTATTAAATAGCTGTGTGAACTTGGGTAAATCATGCAACTTCTTTGAACCTCAGCCGGTAAATGAGGGTGTTGAAGTAGGTAACTTTTAAAGAAAATTGTAAAATACGCATAACATAAAATTTACCATTTTAACTATTTCTAAGTATACAGTTCTGTGGCGTTAAGTACATTCACTTTGTTCCTCAATTATTACCACTATTCATTTCCAGATCGTTTTCACCTTCTCAAACTGAAACTTATACTCATTATACTAATTCTGCCTTTGTCCCTCCTCCAGTCCCTGGCAGCCACCTTTCTACTTTCTTGGCATTTTCACTACTGTGGGTGTCTCATTTAAGTGGGATTGTATAATACAGGTAATACTTTGACCTGTTAGTTCCTTTCACAATAACGAGGAGTCTCTGGAACCCATTCAGGACTTTAAAAAATCCTTTTTTTGTTGTTCCATGATAAATTTGATAAAAATATTATGATTCAGTATATTGTTAAAAGACATTCTTGAATTACATCTTTAATATTCATAATATAGTGACATGACTTTCTAATGCTTAAAACTGACATTTTGTTTTCTTATTTAGGGAAAAGCTTACTTTATTGTTAGAATTTTAAATGACAGCTAAATCTCACTTTCAGAAATTACATATAATTTGAAATGGAATTAATATGGTATTAAAAAGACAAAGCCAACTTTCCAATTCTAGTGTATGAGTTGCCACATTTTGTCCTCTATAAAACAAAACCAATAAATCTTGTTTTATTGCTGTGGTTTGTATTTTGTTTTAGATAGTTAAATAAGGGAAAAGGTTTGGGATGCTTTTTATAGAAAAACACTTCCTAAAATAACAATTTTCAGTTGTGGATGATCTTTAACCTCAGTAGATGAAAAACTAAAGTGAGTAATTGTTATCATTACATCTTAACACAATTCATTTATCAAATATTTGGGTGTCTACTGGATCCTATTTCAATGCTGGGGATATGTCAGCAAATAAGAGACAAAAATCTATGTCCTGATAGAATTTATTGGAGAATGGGAAATTTGGGCCAGCCAGGGTTCATTATACTTCCTTTCTCTAATTATTATGAATATAAATCAGTCCCAAAATAAATACAAAATTGTGTAATGAGAAAACTCAGTGATAACTAGCTGTGTTATTGAGGTGAGAAACAAGTGTTGAGCTTGCTTCTGTAATCTCTATTAATAGCCCATTCATCAGGTGAAGGACACTGGGATGTTACCAGCATGGAGCCATAATGAATAAAGCCGCTGGAAACATTGAACATTGTGTGGACGTATGTTTTCATTTTGCTTAGCTGAATACTTCAAGTGGGATTGGTGGGTTATATGCCCAATTTTGTTTCAAATTTATGAGACACTGACAAATTATTTTCTGAAATGGCTGTATCATTTTCAATTCCCCCCCGTTTCCCACATCCTTAGCACTTGGAATTGTCAGTCTTTTTGATTTTAGCCTTTCTGATAGGTGTGTGGTGGTTTAATTGTGATCTTAATTAGTAAGTCCTTAATGATTAATAATGGTGAGCATCTTACTTGCTTATTTGCTATCTGTACATAATTGGTGAAGTGTCTGTTCAAATCTTTTGACCATTTTTAAGTTTTTAGTAACTTTTGATTTCTTAACATATTCTGGATATAATTTCTTATTCAGCTGAGTTTAGTGAACTTTCAGACCATGGCTTTTCGTTGTCTTAATAATATCTTTTGAGCAATAGAAATCTTAAATTTTGGTCTCAGTCTATCAGTTTTATCTTTTTTATGCATTATGCTGTTGGTCTCATCTAAGGAATCTTAACAAGGAGATTTTCTCTTCTAGGAGTTTCATTTTTTTAGGTTTTACATTTAGGTATAGGGTTCAATTTTAGTTTATTGTTGTATATAGTGTGAGCATAGGTTGAGGTCCATTTGCTTTTTGCTTGTGGAGAACTAGTTGTCTAGTACCATTTTTCGTAAGCAAAGGGAATGGGATGGAAACAAATACTGTGAATTTTCTGGAAGACCTTTGTGAAGACTTAGTAGTTACCAAACAAATACTTGGGGAACACTTTATATCATATATAGATGAAAATACTTGATTCTGTATTTTTTGAAGGGAAATTTTCCACTTCAAGTATAATAGAGGAAGGGACAGTGGAGAAAAATGAAAGTTACTGTGAAAGATCCCATTTCGGAATACTGAATTACTGTTTCTGATAGTGTTAAGTCCCAAAATTATATGCCTAGTACAACATTTTTCAAGTCTCAGCTTTTGTTCTTTTATAGGTCCAGGCTCATTTGTTATTGTGTTAATGGAATTATATGGGAAATGTGCAAATGCATCAACACATACCAAGACTGTACCTATTTTATGAGAGATTTGTTTCTGTTTGACATGTGTACATGGTTGTGCTGTAAAATGTTTATACCATGAGGTACAATCAGAGTTCAAAAGCCATTTTTCTTTACATTCTTCTTTACATTATTGGTCCAGAAAGAAAAAGAAAAATATTGAATGGTTTCACTTATAACAGGACTATAGGGAAACCAAATAGGAGAGACACTCAGCGGGGGTGGGGTGGGGGGGTGGGGGGGGAGGCGCGGAGCGGGGAGGGGAAGATAAGGGCACAAAAGGGAATAGAAAAGAATACAAGGGACCACGGAGATGGGTCACGGGTGAATTGGTGGTGGGCTACGCAAGGGGAATACAAAATGTAAAAGACATAAATAACAATAATAAAAAATAAATAAATAAAATAAAACAATTTTCCTTTGCTATTTCAGGTGTGAATTCTTGATACGAATGAAAGGACAGGAGTTTGTTGATGAGATTCAAGCTAGATATCCTCATCTCCTTGAACAGGTAAATATATTTTTATTGTTGCAACATTGAAGTCCCCTAAATGATAATTACAAACAATGTTGTAGGAAGTGATATTTATATTTGCTTTCTTTTTAGTCCATAATAATGACACCTTTCATTTTAATTTTTATAGCTACCTTTTTTTGTTCAGAGCTTTTCAAACAAGATTTTTGTTTCTAGATTTTTGAAAAGTCACTCAACTGCCACTGTGCAAGTGTGTGGTGGGGTTAGAGGAGTATCTTTGCTGTCTTCCATCTTTTCCAGAAAATCAAACAAATAGTCACTTTTTAGGAGTTTGGAAATTCTACGACTTTCTGAATGGAATGAGAAGCCATTAGTACTTTCTTGAAACCTGGGAAATAATTGAATTTTAATTTTAGAAGTAGGTGAAGTTCAAGGAAATTTTTATGTTAAGATAAACAATGCAAGATGAAGTATGCAACTTACTTCATTTTTCAGAGTATGTACATTACTTAAGGTAAACTTACTTTAATATTTCCCTGCTGTGGTTGCTTAAGATTTCTGATTTTACTACCTTTTTTCTGTTTCATAGCTGTTGTCAACTTCAGATACTCCTGAAGAAGAAAATCCTGATCCACCAAGTATGTATAAAATATATCATATATTAAGAATGAAATGATGTAAGTTACTCTTACAGTGCTGACATTCCAGCTGGGGAGACTAGAAACAAGTGTAGGAAAAGCAGCCATAATAAATAGCTCAAAGAATTCTAAGTGAGTTGCAAATAATAAACTCTTCAAAGAGGAAAAATTTGCTGTAAGCTCTCATGTTTGAAAATGCCCGGTTCACATATTAAGAATTGGGCTAGACAGATGTTCGGTATTTTAGTGCCAGGGTAGGAAGTTAATCTTCTGAGAGAACTTAATTTTAGCCATATCTGGCATTTAGTTCATGTTTATAACTATGTAGTTATGGTGTCTAGAATAGCCAAGGTAATAAATAGTCCACTGTTTTCTGCACTAAGCACATATGGAAAGGGATCTTCTTTTGTTGGCACACACTTTCAAACAGATAATAGCAGCTCTGTAACAGAACCAGAAAACAGTGACTGATGTGTATAAGAATTCAAGAAACCATATCTGAGGAGGATTGTCACGGATATGCTGGCATTTGACTTGGAAAATAGTTACATGGGTACATGGTAACTATCACCTGTGTAATAGAGCTGAGGAAGATAGTACCGACCATTCTTATTTTACACTTATAACCCCAGTTTTCAGATCAGAGCTGCCCTGCTATAAGTTCTACTGCACTTCTCTAATAAAATCACTTTTCAATCTTCCAAATGATTTTCACATTTTCTCTCTATAAGTTTCTCGTTCCTTATTCTCAGCTCATTAACTTTACTGAGAAAATAAAAACAATCAAAAGAGTACTTCGTTTTCTTACCACTGTGGCCAACAGTATTGTTTTCTGTCATTTTATGAAGGATGCACTGTCCTCGCCATTATCTGAGACCACCTCTGCCACTTGACTCTGTCCTCTGAATCGCGTCCTCTACGTCAATTTAAGAACTTTGCTTTGGCACTGATGAACCCTTTTTCTCTCTCATCATTTTTCAGTCACCCCTGAATCATTTCTTTTACATATGTAGCATATTATTGCAATGCTAAGAAAACCTTTCCTTTAACTTATATTCCCACTCAACTGTTTGATTTCTCATTACTCTGCTTCCCTTTATAACAAAATGCCTAGAAAGAGTTATCTGTGCTTACTCTCATCTTCACCTTCAATTCTTTAACAACTTCTAATAAAAGTTGTTCTTATTTTGGGCCTACCTGATGGCCTAGGGGTTAAGTCTAAGCGCTATCACCACTACCATCTGAGTTCGATCCCCGGCTAGGGAGCTAACCCACATATGGCGCAGCAGACCTCTCCTCTCTTGCCCACTGCTCCCCTTAGCAGTGTATTTCAGTAAATCTGCTTGTATTGCTCCTGACTCTCTCTGGTGAGTCCTCTAACATTCCACCCTTTGCACCTCTGGCCTAGAACCTAGTTCTTCTATGCATACATAAATAAATCTTTAAAAAAAAAAAAAAGCTGTTCTTGTTTCAGCAGATCCACCACTTGATCTCTTAGCAGCATTTGGAAATGTTGAGTACTTCATCCCTTCCAACCTCCAGCTTCATGGAGATGTAATTGACATGTGATATTGTGTAAGTTTGAGGTGTACAATGTCATAGTTTGATAAACATTTTGTAAAATAATTACCACATAAAGTTAATAGATTTGTCATCTCTCATAATTACAATATTTTTAGGTAGTGAGAATATTAGGTTTACCGTTAGTATATAACACAGTTTAGTTAGTTAGTCATCATGATGTATATTAGATTACCAGAATTTACTGATAAAGTCCATCCATGTTGCAAATGGTAAGATTTCCCTTTTTATGACTAAGTAATATTCCACCAGTTATATAAAACCTCATTTTCTTTATATGTTGATGGACACTTAGAGATTGATTCTTTCATGTATTGCCTGTTGTGAATACTGCTATAGTGAACATGCATTTCCTTTTGGTATATACACAGAAGGAGGGTTGCTGGAACTTAAGGTAGTTTTATTTAGTTTTCTTAGCACTGTCTGTACTGTTTTTCATACTGGTTCCATCAATTTACATTTCTACCTACAGTGCACAAGGGTTCCCTTTGCTCCACATCATCTTCGACACTTATCTCTTGTCTATATAATAGTCATTTTAACAGTTGTGAGATGATATCTCATTGTGGTTTTCTTCTGCATTTCCTTGATGATAGTGATGTTGAACATTTTTTCATGTCTTTGGAAAAATTTCTGTTCAGTTCCTCATTTTATTTTTTAAATAAAGTAGAATTGTTTCACATTATTTTGGCAGTATAGGATTTTCCCCTCAGGTGTGGTCTCTGTAGCTCTCTCACCACTGGAGCACCTTCCACTGTAGTGCAATGTGCTCTTTTTCTCACATCTTCCTCTCCCTCACATAGCCTCCTTTCCTCACAACCATCCTACCCCAATCACTCAGTTGTATGATCAACTTAATTTTAATTGGATTGGTTGTTCTTTTGCTATTGAGTAGTATGAGTTCCTTTTAGATTTTGGATTAACCACTTATCTGATAGATGGTTTCCTAATACTTTCTTCCATTCTGTAGGTTGACTCTTCATTTTGTTGGTTGGTTGTTTTACTGTGTAGAACTTTCAGTTTGATGTTTTCCCTTTTGACTTGGATTTTTTTTTTTTGCTTTTGTTGCTTATCCTTTTGGTGTCATGTTGGAAAAAATCACTTCCAAGGGCAGTGTCAAGGACCTTCTTTTTCTGTATTTTCTTATAGTTTTATGTTTTCAGGCCTTACATTGAAATATTTAATCCATTTTGAATTAATTTTTGTGAGTGCTATAGAATAGGTATCCAGTTTTATTCTTCCATGTGTGAATATTTCCTACCATTGTCTGTTGAAAAGATCATCTTTTTTAAGTATTCTTGGCTCCCTTGTCAAATATTGGTTGCTTTTGTATACATCTATTTCTGGGCTCTTGATTCTGTTCCATTGGACTGTGTATCTATTTTTATGTCAATCCTGTACTCTCATGGTTGCTATAACTTTATAGGATAGCTTTGAAGTTAGGAAGTATGATACCTCCAGCTTTATTCTTTTTTCTGATGATTTTTTTTTTTTAATAGAAGAACTGGGGTGTAGGCCAGAGGTGCAGGGGGTGGGATTCTGGTGAGAGGATTCGCCAGAGACAGTGGGAAGCAGAACAGGCAGATTAACTGAAATATACTGCTGAGGGGAGCAGCAGGCAAAACAGGAGAGGTCTGCTGCGCCATGTGCTCCCTGGCCAGTGATCAAACTCAGGCCATAGCAGTGATAGCACTGAGACTTAACCCCTAGACCATCAGGGTTGGTGATTTCTTTGGCTGTTGTGGTCTTCTGTGTTTCCATATTAATTTTGGAATTATTTTTTCTATTTCTGTGAAATATGCAATATTGGTTGAGAGAGTTAACATTGAATCTATAGATGACTTTGGATGATATGTGTATTTTAAGAATATTATTTGTTCTCATACTTGGGTTCTTTCCATTTGTGTCCTTCTTTCATCATTATCTTCGCGTTTTCAGTGTACATTTCCTTTTCCTCCTTGGTTAAATTTTTTTCTCAAGTTTTTTTTTTTTTTAAATTAAGGTATGTAATTGGCTGTCTTTTATTGTTTTTGGTGCTGTAGTATCTGGGATTTTTTCCTTTTTCAGATTTTTTTTCATTAGTATATAGTGAACTGATTTTTGTAGGTGAAATTTTTTTTATCCTGAAAATTTTACTGAATTCATTTATAAGTTCTAACAGTCTTTTCAGTGGAGTCATTAGGGTTTTCTGTATATAAGTTCATGTGTATAAGATCATGTCCTATCAATAGAAGAAACTTTTACTTTTTATTTTGATACCCTTTTTTTCATTTGAGTATTAATTCAACTGTGGGTTTGTCATATATGACATTACCTTGATTGAGGTATATTCTTCTCTACCCAGTTTTTGGAGAACTTTTATCTTGAAAAGATGTTGAATTTTCTCAGACATTTTTTCTACATCTATTGAAAGGGTCATGTGATTTATTTTTCCCATTCTATTTAATGTAATATGTCACATTTACCGATTTGTGTATGTTGAAACATCCTTGCATCCTAGGGGCTTAATCCCGCTTGGTCATGGTATGTGGTCCTTTTAATGTTCAATTTGCTGATGTCTTGTTGACAATATTTTTTATCTGTATTCATCTTTTATATTGGCCTATACTTTTCTGATTGTGTCCTTATCTGGCTTTATTATCAGGGGAATGCTAACTTTGTAAAATGGGTTTGAATTTGTTACCTTGAAAAGGTACTGAAAGTAATTTGGGAGTTTGAGAAATATTGATAGTAATTCTTTAAATTGGTGGAATTCACCAGTGTAATCATCTGGTTCTTGACTTTTCTTTGGAGGTTTTTGATAACTTTGTCATCTATCTACTGATCTGTTCTGATTTTCTATTTGTGATTCAGTCTTGGTAGATTGTATGTTTCTAGAAATTGATCCATTTCATCTAGATTATCCAGTTTGCTAGGATATAATTGGTCGTAGTGGTCTCTTTTGATTCTTTGCATTTCTACTGTTATTTATAATGTTTCTTTTTTCAGTTATAATTATATTTAGTTGTGTTCTCTCTTGGTTCATCTTGTCAAAGGTTTGTCAAATTGGACTTTTCAAAAGATTAACTATTATTGTCATTGATTTTTTGGTGGCTTTTGTCTGTAAATCATTTATTTCTGCCTTAATCTTTCTTTTCTTGCTTCTACTTGCTTTTGTAATAGTTTGTTCTTTCTCTTATTTGCTGAGGTGTAAAGTTAGGCTGCTTATTTGAGACCTTCCTCTTTTCTTTATATAGATATTTATCACCATAAACTACCCTCTTACAAGTGTTGTTGCTCTGCCCCCTAAGTTTGTTATATTGTGGTTTCATTTTTGCTTAAGATTTTTTTATTCCTTTTGATTCTTCTTTGATCCTGAGGTTATTTAGAAATGCATTGTTTAATTTCCCCCATGTCTGATCATTTTCAGTTTTCTTTCTGTTACTAATTTATGGTTTCATAGCATTCTGTCTGGAAAAGAAAAATCATTGTGCTGTTTTTCACAGTGGCTGCACCATTTACTTTCCCACCAACAGTATGCAAGGGTTCCCATTTCTCTGTAGCCTCATCAACACTAATCCTTGTCTTTTTGATTAAAAACCCAAATGTCTCCTTTCTTGGTGGTGTCCCATAATTCACACATGCTTGCTTCACTCTTTTTCATTCTTTATTTTCTCTCACTGGCTAACTTAAAATGACCTGTGTTTGGGTTCATTGATTATTCTGTTGTTGAAACTCTCTTGAATTTCTTAATTCTGTCATGTTCTTCAACTGCAGATCTTCTGTTTTATTCTTTTTAAAAAATTATCTTTTTTATTAAACTTCTAAATTTGTTCCTGCATTGTTTTCCCTAGTTGTCATTTTTTCTCTTGAATTTCGTTGAGCTTCTTTTAAGGTGATTATTTTCAATTTGTCATTGGGCAGTTTGTACATCTCTCTCTTTGGGGTTGGTTCCTGGAACTTTATTAGTTTCCTTTGATGGTTTGTCATATTTACCTGATAACTGTGGCCTTGCTTTAGTGTCCGCACTTTAAGGAGCAGATGCCTCTTCACTTACTGACTGGTTTCCTCAGTTCCCCTGGCTGATAGAATTAACTCTGGTTACAGTATTGTTAATGGGTCTGCAGTGGTTATTGTAGCAAACTCAGAATAAAATGTAAACTTTCTCCTTATTCCTTCCTATCATTCTAGTCTTTGTTACAGGGTTTCTGCATATGTTTGATCAAGGGAATCTGATGCACATTCCAGCCATTGTGCATTTATATGCTTATAACAGTTTTCCAGCAGATGGCAGTAAAGTGTCTTGAAGAGTAATGTTTTGGTTTTTTTTGTAGTTTTCACCTAAGTGCCATATGTGCTAACATTCACTCTATATAAATTGTCCTCCTGCCTCCTAGCTTGTTTTAATCACCTTATATTGCTTTATTGTCTTCAGCACATTTGTCACAATGTAAAATCACACTGCTTCTTCAACCATATATATTTTTACTACATCCTTGGATATTTTGCATGAACTAGTCTTCCATTTTACTTATTTTCCATCTTTTTTGATATTTTTCTCTCTGTTTCATGTATCCAACTGCCTGATCTTGCCCAACCTTTATGTCCAAACTCCAGTGACACCTTTTCCATGAAGTCTTTGTTGATTTTCCTCACTTTCCTGACTAAAATGAGATAATTTCTCAATTTTAAATTTGTTTTGCTTATTGTTTTACGAAACTGACTGTATATATTAGAGTGATTTGGGAATTTTGGATGGGTAAAGATCCCTCAGCCCCCGTCCTTAGAGAATTTCTTATTAGTGTAGGTCAGTGGGATGTGGTATTTTTAAAAAGCACATGTTGTTCTCCTCTCATTGCATCCTTATTAAGTTCAGTCTTTTGTGATTAGTGATATGGCTTATCTCTGTCACCATGATATACCAGAATGAAGGGTAGAGATTGTGTCATAGTCATTTTTTTTGCATGTAGCTGGCATATTTTTGGAATTTAACATTGTACGTGTCTTTTCAAATAGTTATCCATTTTGGGCCTGGTGAGAACCACACAGAAGACGTAGTCATGATGAACACACCCGTGGTTAAAGCCGCCCTGGAAATGGGCTTCAGTAGAAGTCTGGTAAAGCAGACAGTTCAGAGTAAAATCCTGTCAACTGGAGAGAATTACAAAACAGTTAATGATATTGTATCAGCCCTTCTTAATGCTGAAGATGAAAAAAGAGAAGAGGAGAAGGAAAGACAAACAGAAGAGAGGGCATCAGGTATCTCGGGGGTTGGTCACCTGCATAGAGATCTCTCTCACTGTAGCACAGTTAGCATCCTCACCTCTCCCACCAGCTGCCACTGGCATCGCCAGTCATTCCGAAGCCTGTTCCCTCCTCCACCATGGGCAGTATACACACCTCCTTGATAACCTTTGACTACAACTTTTTTTCTGTGTTTGTTTTTGGTAAGTTTCCCTGATTTATGTTAAACAGAAGGTGCTAGCATAACTCTAGTACTTGATGAGAAGCCACTGCCCAACCCAAGGGTAATAGAAAACTGACTTTGGTATTCATCCACATGTTGTGTCTCAGACTTCTAGCTCATGACCCTAGAGTCTTCATTCCTTCAGCGCATGTGTATTGAGCCTGAGTACTTGTGTCACTCCTGTGCTCATAGTGGTGCTAATTCTCAAGGTGCTAGTAGAGCAGCTATGCAGACTAGTGTGCAAAAGCATAAAAGAGTTCTCAGCAGTGAAGGTTGCACCTAGAGCGTATAAGTTGGGGTATTTGGGTTGGAAGGCACTTTTCAGTTAAAGCTTGTAAGTATAGAAATAGTTTAAGAGAATCTTAGTCTGTAGCCATATAACACAATGTAGAAAGTCTGATTTAAAATAGATTTATGTTTAAATCCTGGCTGTGTCAATTACTAGATAGGCAATTTGCTTAACCAGAATTCAGCTTTCTTTATCTATAAAATGGGGATAGTAATAGTACAAATTGCATGGAGTTGCTATCGAAATTAAATGAGATGTTGCAAATAATACAGGTTAGCACAGTGCCTAACACATCAAAAGTAGATGGATTTGGGAAGTGTATGGATGGGGCTAAGTGAAAGAAAGACCGAGGAGAGTGAAAAGATGTCAGGATTGTTAAGATTTCAGATGAAACCACTGTCGTAAATCTAGTTACCATAATTTGGTGACTTTCTCTTTCTTTGTGACAGACACTAGGTGAATAATATTATGCATTTGAAATTATAGAAAAATCAATAAAAGGTCAATAAGACGTAGAGAGGAAAAGCTTAGGGTGTTGTAGAGAAGATCATTAAAATGTCGTCTGGGATCCAGACTGGAATGGAAAGGAGCAGCCAGGAGACAGTTGAATTAGAAATGATGTGGATATCTTAAAAACAAAAAGCAAAGAACAGGTTTGCCAGCAGTGAGGTGAAATTTTTAAAAATTTATTTATTTATACATACAAGAACTGGGGTATAGGCCAGAGGTATAGGCCAGAGGTATGGGCCAGAGACAGCGGGGAGCAGAACTGGCAGATTGACTGAGGGGAGCAGCGGGTGAGGCAGGAGAGGTCTGTTGCGCCATGTGGGAATCTCCCTGGCTAGGGATCGAACTTGTGCTGCAGATAGCTTAATAGGCTGAGACTTAACCCATTATGCCACCAAGGAGGCCCCAAGGTGAATTATTAATATAGTATTTGTTGTGGTCAGAGGTGAGGATTTGAGGTGAATAGGATGGTTCACTTCTAGAAAATAGTAAGAGGGGAAGGAAAATAAACTTCTGGTATCATGACTTATTTCTCATTAAACTCGTAATGTAGAAATGTCTTAAGGCTGGAAACAGGCAATTAAATATTTTTGTGATTGAAATACCAAAAGAAGACTCTTCCTGAAAAATACCTTGGAATTCATGCTCATACTCCACAATACAGGAAATTTAACTTATTTTTTTTTGTCATTTGGGGTTAAAGGAAAAAACAGTTGCTTTAAAAAATATAGGCTTGATTCATATGCAGTTTTTTCAGTTGGTATAAACGTAGACACTTAAAAATAATAGTGCTAGCTAGCTAGCTATATGCCAGATACTGAGCTTAATACTTTATATATATTATCTCATGTAATCCTCACAGCTCTTTGGGGAAGGTACTATTCTCTCTATTTTGTAGATGAGGAAGCTCAGGTGGATGGAGATGAGGTGCATGGCTAATAAGGGGCAAGGCCGGTGTGGGATCTTAGTCTGTCC
Source organism: Scalopus aquaticus (assembly GCA_004024925.1). Classification (NCBI taxonomy): domain Eukaryota; kingdom Metazoa; phylum Chordata; class Mammalia; order Eulipotyphla; family Talpidae; genus Scalopus; species Scalopus aquaticus. The sequence goes on from PVIJ01000149.1 coordinate 171,405, forward strand.
TGACTGGACAGCTCAAGCTCTTCACCCCACTGCTGCTGCCTCAGCATGGTGTGGGGAAAAACACTCGTCCTGGAGCCTTGACTCTGCAACTGAGTCTGTCTGTCTGACAAGTTTCTCTTTTCTGAGTGTTTTTCTCCTCATCTGAAAAATAAGGAGCAAGCATACCTGCCTTGCTTAATTGACAGGATTTTTGTATCAAATGAGAACGTGCTATGAAAATAAAGTGATTTGATGCAAAAAGATGTCAGTATTGGGGCCTCCCTGGTGGCACAGGGTTAAGTTAAAGTCTCAGTGCTATCAAACTATCACTAGCCACTGCAGCATGAGTTCGATACCCAGCCAGGGCACTAACCCACATGGCGCAGCAGATCTCACCTGTCTCACTGGCTGCTCCCCTCAGCAGTGTATTTTAGTCGATCTGCCTATTCTCTCCACTCTTCTCTGGTACTCCTCACCCCATGCACCTCTAGCCTACACCCCAGTTCTTGTATGCATAAAAAAATAAAAATAATTCTTTAAAAAGAAAAGAAGTCAGTACTATGAGGAAAGCACAGAGGTGGCAATTTTTACTGTTCTCTAAAATACTCTGCTTGCTTTCAACAGAACAAAGGAAAAACTTCGTCCTGAGACATATAATAGGCTTTTAAAAGTGACACAAATAGAGCACCTCTGTGTACTAGTAGTATGTTTTAGCTAAGTCATCTCAAAATATTCCAAACAATAGCCATTAAAGTGCAAAGAAGTAATTTTTATCCACTTTTTTGAGCTCCTATTTATTTAGTACCTAAATTGTTAGTAGGATTGCTAATGACTATAATTGGAGCAGCTTAAAATCTAATGGATATTCTCTCTCTTTTTTTTAATAAAGATGATTTGTCGTTAATTCGGAGGAACAGAATGGCACTCTTTCAGCAGTTGACTTGTGTGCTGCCTATTTTGGATCACCTCTTAAAAGCCAATGTAATTAATAAACAGGAACATGATATTATTAAACAAAAAACACAGATACCTTTACAAGCAAGAGAACTGATTGATACAGTTTTAGTTAAAGGAAATGCAGCAGCCAACATCTTCAAAAACTGTTTAAAAGAAAGTGACTCTACGCTATATAAGAACTTATTTGGTGAGTTTTTTGTAAAATTACTTTGGAAATCCTTGGTATTATGTCTGTTGTTGTGTTTGACAAATCCAGTTGACAAGCTATAGTCTATATATAAAGTAGTTTCGTATTTGAGTAGTGTGATGTTCTTTATTTTTCTTTCCTCAGTGGAAAAGAATATGAAGTATGTTCCAACAGAAGATGTTTCAGGTACAAGAAAATTAAGACTTAAAAGCAACATGCATCTTTTTTTAAATGGGAGGTAAAGTAGAAACTGAATTTCATAGTGGTTTTCTTTTTTTGTACTAGGCCTGTCACTGGAGGAACAGTTGAGGAGGTTGCAAGAAGAAAGAACTTGTAAAGTGTGTATGGACAAAGAAGTTTCTATTGTGTTCATTCCTTGTGGTCATCTGGTAGTCTGCCAGGAATGTGCCCCTTCTCTAAGAAAATGCCCTATTTGCAGGGGTATAATTAAGGGTACGGTTCGTACATTTCTTTCATAAAAGATAAGCAGGCTGTTAGCCTGCTTATATAAAAGCCTTTGAAAAACTTGAGTATTTTGAAGCCATCTGAGGTAATGGTTCTTTAGTTAGTAACATTTGTGTTCCATATTGCTTGGTACTAGTAATCTTATTTAACAAAAATTAGATAGTCTTATGTGTCATATTTAATCCCCTTATATGAAAGGAAATATTTAAGTTTGATGGCTATATTAGTGTATATGTGTGAACATCTCAGTGCTATTATGTGTCATTTTACAAGTGACTTGATTTGGTTTTTTTCCTGAAACCTCTGAGTACCAAGTTAGAGTGCAGTTTTAAACAACTGGAAACCAGCAGCTTTGGAGTTTATCAAACTTACGGTGCCAAAATCTGTTCAATATTTTTCACTTGTGTTGTAAAAAACGGATTTTTCTCTTATTGGTAAATAAACTTTTCCCTGATTTGTGAGGCACATCTTAATAAAGTTCTTTAAAAAAACATCATCAAAAACTTTTCTTCTGCTCTAAAAAGTAATTTCCATATATCCTCATGGGGTTATAAGGATTAAATGACCTAATATATGTAACCATAGTACCTGTCACATTGCAACCACTTACATTCTAGCTATTTAAATTAATAAAATAATTTTTTTTAGTAATGAGGTTTATGAGGATTTCTTTGGATGAATACTCTGTCTAGTTTTGTATATTATAGAAATAAAAATCTGTCAAAAAAGTCTTAAATAAAATTAGGTATACATACATTAGGATTGTCATAAGATGGTGCAATCGCTTTGTTGCACAGGTGTTTGTGGGATGAGGCAGAACACAGCAATGGTAAATGTCTCCTTTTGACTGTCATATTTGATCTTTCTCGGGGATCAGAGGAAGACTTCTGAAGATATGCTGTAAGGAGGTTTAATATTAGACACTTCATTTTTCTTGTTATCCCATAAGTCCTTTAGAATTTTTTATTAGAAAATACTCTGGAAAGAATGAAAATCTCTCCTTCAGTCTCTCTTCTTGCCTTTATTTCTGTCCTGGTGTGTGTAATGCATTTATGTAATCCAAATGAATAGACATACAGGTGCAAGACCTCATGTCAGTAAGAGGAAATTTCTCTCTGCCATTGCAGAAGGAATGTGTAGTGGAAACTAAAATCTTTTTAGAAACCATGCTCTCATTTCCTTTCTACTCAGTAGTAGCTACTATATATTGAGGATAATCTACAATGTGCCAGGCATAATATTCTTTAAACAGTGGTTTTAAAATATTCTTTAAACAATTGAGATGAGTTACACTGGTCAACAGTGAGATCATAACTGACTTAAAAAGGCCCTAATCTGTAGTATCTTGGTGTGCTGAACATGAATATAACCCTGAAAATTTTTTATTAGCTCTCATTTTGAAGACATTTCATATAATCCATTTTATGTTTCACCATGTAAATTTATCCAGTAGGACTGCAGCAACATCCTAAATCAGCCTAGAATGATGTAATATTGCATCGCATTGAATAATACTGTCATGCACACATCATCCAGAGTTGATTGCATCATTTTCTGATGCAATGCAATACTACTGTCAGGCAGCTGCTGAAGTAAGCTGATGTCGGCAGTGCACTATATAAAGCCCTGGTGGAAAGATTGAGCATTGAAAATATTTCAGAATTTGTGTGAGACAGTTTAAGCTACTGTTGCATAGAACTGTTATTATTTTATCCATTTAGGCACAACACAACAGTAATGCCTCAAAGTGCGTTAATAGCGTGGACAATTTGTGCTCTATTTGTGGGGAAGTGACATTTGCCAACCAGAAGAAAAGTATCACTTCTCAAGTAAAGAAGGCTTATCTTTCCTTCGGATGCAAGGTTGGTGACCAAGACTAGCCTTGGGCCCCGCATATATGCTGTGCTACTGTACAACACAGCTTTCACAGTGGTTAAGTGGCAAAAGACCATCCATGCTGTTTGCAGTCCCCATGGTGTGGAGAGAGTCAGGCAACCACATAAAAGACTTATTCCTCCTCTTCCTGGTGGAATAATGAAGCAAAAGAAGTTGAGAATAGTCTACCCAAACATTCTGTCTGCAGTGAGATGACCAGTTCAACAATTTGCTGTAGGGTGATGCGAAAAAAGCATGGAATGCTTTTCGCCTGGTGTCTACAAACTTTCTTGGGAATGTTAGGGCAGAAAACTACAAGAAACTAGTAGGAGACATGCTGATGCATTATCTGAAACTTGGCTGCAATATGCCTCTAAAGATCCACTTCATTCCCACTGGATTTCTTCCCTGAAAACTGTGGTATGGTTAGTGATGAACACGGTGAACGTTTTCATCAAGATAACGCATCAGTGGAACAAAGATACCAGGGAAAATGGTCCACTACAAGGCTGGCTGACTACTGCTGGACACTCCCCAAAGATGTTCCTGAACAGCTGTATAAGAGACATGCGAAGGAATCTAAGTAGTCTATGACTTGATTTTTTACAGGTATTAACCATAGGCCTATTACTACTGGCATGCATTTTGTAATGTAACAATTTATTGCAGATTACCAAAAAAAACACGAGACAAAATTAGAATTTGTCATATTCGTGTTGAGCACATACAAATTGATAGGACATGACATTTTATTTCAGTAACATGACTTGTAAAAATTTGTTGACCAGTGTTAAGTGTTATGTTTCATCCCCCTGCCCCATTCATTTGTTCAAATCCTAATCCCCATACCTCAAAATGTATTTGGAGATAAGTTTTTTAGAGGTAATTGAGGTAAAATAAGATCATATGAGCCCTAATCCTATATAACTGATGTGCTACTGAAGGAATTAGGATCCAGACACCCCCGAGAGAGGATCATGTGAAGATTCCAGAGGAAGATGGCCGTCAATAAATCAAGGTGAGAAGCCAAAACAGAAACCAGATTTCTAATATCTTTATATTGGAATTCATCAAAACTGAGATAGAGTATGTTTTGATTGTTTAAGCCATACAGTCTTGATGCTTTGTTGTGACAACTCTGGCAGACTAATACGGAGTGCTAACTATTTTGAAGCATATTAGCTTTAATACTTCACAACTGCAAAATAAAACATGAACATGGATTTGCTAGCTTGTCCTTTTTGGATAAGTTGTCCTATTAAGCTGTATTAATATTTTAAAAAATTGCCTGGCCTGCCATCTGGCGTAAAAACTTTTATTTGTTGGAGTTTATCTTATTTGGCTTCATTCAGATAGTTTCAATAATGCCTTAGGATTTCTGTTTTCCTCATTCAGTAAAAATACTGTATGAAGTATAAATAAATGGAAATGTTTTAGCTATTTGCTGAATTCTTATATCTACCTAGATCAAAGAGTAGTTTTAGTCTCTCATCCTTTTTGCCCTCCTGGTAATTAGTGACATAACATATTCATCACAGTGAACAAACAGATGCATGTTGGGTGCTTCAGTGAAATAATACAGTTGTTGGAGATGATAGATAGTGGACTGAACTGTTTATGGGAGTGGCTCCAAAACATTTAAGAACTTTTAATTTTTTGGATAGTCTTTATTTTGTTACTTTTCCTACTCTGTTGAGAAATAGTGTTTATTTCTTTACATTACCATAAATGGGTGGAGTTGTATAATTGATCATTTGTGTTCTCCAAAGCCTTTATCAGTAATAAAGGTGATACTTTCATCTGTATGTGATGACTCCTTTCACTGTTTATTGATTCAGATTTATTTAAAAAGGTGTTATTAGATTGTTCCCTACTTGGTCTGTTGAAATTTGTGTGATTAGCTTAGCAGAAATGGAAAAACTATGGTAATAATTGGAAATTATGCTAGGTTTTTACATTTCTAGTTTGTTTTGGACAGTGATTCCAGAGTTTTTCTTTCTTAGCAGCTGGCAGTAATGGGTAGTAGGTAAATTTTCTTGTAAGCTACATGAATGTGTTGATCACTGTGGTGGAAGGAAAAGAATATGGAATTTCAAGTCCAAAGTCTTTGCCCCTAGTCTAAGTCCTACCATATAATAAGATTTTTGACATGCCCTTTATGACTCTGATTCTCATCTATTCTATGAGGGTCAGTTTCTGGTGTGGGACAGAACTGTGTGCAGGCTGTGCCAGTGACAGTGTCCTTGGTTTGATCCTCTAGTACCAGATACCGTGTTTTGTGTCCATCAGGATAAACTTAGATCACAGCATTGAGTGTGTGTGTCTGTTTTTAACAGCCAGGTAAAATTTGAATAGATACTTGTAAAAGATCCAGCAAGGTCAAATAAAATGTTTAACTTCTTAATTTCTCCCCACTACTTTGAATCTCACTCAGTGGTAGGTACTGGGTGTGTGGGTGTGTATACCTACAAGCATGTACATAGTTGTGGTTTATAAATGTTCTCCAGATTACTTTTTCACTTGACAGTGTGCATGGAAGGCCGCCTTCATCTTTCCATGTCAGTAAATAAATGTCCAATGATTTTTATATAAAATCATTAATCTCAAATTCAAAGAAAGAAGGAAACTAAAGGTTTTTCTGTCTTTATGTGCTGCAGATTTCAGTTGACTACATGTATAATCTGTTTCCACTAGAATTTACTCTCTTGAGGAAGCTTATCTATTTTGATGCTATTGTGATGGCTGAGTAATTTATCATTTAATTTGGAGCAATTGGGGTATATTTTGTAGACATCAAAGATGAAGAAGCATGGGGTTGGGATAGGTATGGAAATGAGTGATCGGTTTGCCCATGTGTAAACGGAGAGATGTAAAAGAGCAAACTTTGCCAGAGAACAGGAAGATCTATAAGTTAAAGCATGTTGCCTCTGTTTTATAGATGCCAGATACTGAGGCTCTAAGTCATTTTAATCCAAAGTGGAAAATAATTGCTGCAAGAGAAGTTCAGATAAGGTGCTGTGGAATGTTTTTCAAAGTATTGTGGCTAAATTAGTAATCAATGGAGGTATAGAGAATTAGATAGCATTAGAGTAGTCAAAGTTGGAGAATGGAAGTATCGGGAAGTATTTTCAAAGCAGATGAAAATTAAGGAAACAAAAGCATTTTGGGGGGAAAAGGAGTCATCATAGGGTCAATGAAGGTAAATAATGGGAAACAAAAGATTGGAAAGGTAGGATGGAGACCATGTGTGACAGAGCTGCAGATGATGGCCTTTGCTGTCTGGATAGTATCCTGTATGTAAAGATGAACTACTGGTTTTTAGCAGATGAGTGATGTGATCATAGCTGTAATTTCTGAAGAATGTAGTAGCAGTGTAATAATGTATTTAAATTTCTATATAGAAAGAGCTTGGGAAGTCTAGTGGATTGGGCTTGAAGTTGAATTCATAAAGCACCTTAAGTAATACTGAAAAAAAAACAAACACCAGTTGTGTCAAAAAACGGAGATGATGCAGATTATGGGAATGGCTAAGTTACCATTGGTGCTGCTGCCACAGGAGATGGTGGTGTGTAGAATGTACAGGAATTGCGGGGCTAGGAGTGAAGGGGGCCTCCACAGGGATTTGCAGTAATCACTTGACTTTAAATCTTCTCTCTTCTGATTTTAATTTCCTAGAAGAATTGTTACTAAACTGAGAAAAGGCCTTGGTTTCAGAGACTTGAAATTCACATAATATAAAATTAACCACTTAAAGTGTGCAATTCTGTAGCATTTAATACATCAATAATGTTCTGTAACCACCACCTTTATCAAGTTTCAAAACATTTCATTACCCCCCTCAAAGAAAATCCTGTGTCCTTTAAGCAGTCATTATCCATTCCCCTTTCCCCCATTACCTTTGGCAAGCACTGTTTGCTTTGTTTCTGTGGTCTTACCTACTTTGGCTATTTCATCTAAATGCTGTCATAAAATACATAGGTTTTTATATTTGATTCATTTAGCAGTCAGGAATGTGATGCCTCCTACTTTGTTCTCATGGTGGCTTTGGCTATTTGAGGCTGTTCTGGTTTCATGTAAATTTTAGGATTTTTTACTTCTGTAAAATATGTCTTTGGAATCTTGATAGAAGTTACAGTGAATCTACAGATGGATTTTGGTAGTATTGACATTTCAACTGTATTCTTCCCGTCCATGAACACAGGATATCTTCCCATGTTTTTATGTTTTTCATCAATGTATTATTAGTTTTTTGAGGAAAGATCTTTCACCTTGACTACATTTATTCCTGTGTTACTGTTTTTCATGCTATTGTAAATGGTATTTCTTTTTCAGATTTTTTTTTGTGATGCAAATGCTACTGCTTTTTAAATAATTGTGTATACTGCAGCATTATTGAAGTAGTTGACTAGATCTAAGTTTTTGGGTCAAATCTTTGGATGCTCTAGATAAAATCATGTAATCTACATAAAGACTCTCTTTCCAATACTGGTACCTTTAATTTAATCTTTTTATTGCCTGTACACCAGCTAGAACTTCCCGTACTGATGAATAGAAGTGGCAAACAGACATTCTCACCCTTTTCCTGAGCTTAGAGGAAAAGCATTCAGTCTTTTGCTATTGAGTATGGTGGTAGCTGTGGCTATGTCCTATGATCTTTATATGCTGAGGTAAGATCCTTCTGTATCTAATTTGAAAGTTTTTATTATGAAGGATGTTGACTTTTGGAATTTTTTTTTGCATCTGTTGAGATCATGGGTTGTTTTTTCTTTTCACTTTCATTCTATTATGTGATGTGTCACCTTGACTGATGCATGTTGAATCATTATGAAGACTTGGGTTGGAAAGGGCAGGGTTACAGCTTATTTTCCCCTGACAGGCACAGCTGGATAACCAGCAGCAAGGCTTTTTGTGATCTTGATTCGAGTAACCTGCATCTCAAGTTTCCTGGCCACAGAAGCTGGTTTTTGCTTAGCAGATAGCTGTCTGTTGGACTCTGCCTGAGTGTTGTTGGGGTATGTAGCTTTCTCAGGTGGCATCAGGGCTTCACTCAGTAATAGGCAGGGATTATTGTCTGAGGACTTGAACCAAGAGACCTGTCCCCACCAAGCAGAGCCACTGCTTGGGGTGTTACTGCTAGGTTGCTGTAGGCTGAATCTGGTGCTGGTGTTGCTTTCACCCCATACTCCGTCATAAGCATTTCCAGTGCTCAAACCCTAGAGGTTATTTAGCAATCCCTGTAGGGCGAGAGCCTCCAAGAAGTGACCCATATACTGGGGGAGCTGAATGTCCACTGGGCTCTCTCCCCATTGGGGTAACTATAGACTGGGGAGGACCCCTCTGCATAGTGCGCTGGCCTGGGGGACAGGTAAGGCTATCAGCCTGGAGTAGCTCCTCTTCTAGTGGGCTGTCTTAGTCTCTGTGGAACAGGGGGTATTTCATTTTTACCCTCATGTTCTAGGATTCTCTTAATGCTGGCTTATCCATAAATCATCTTGGGTTAGGGGAGGGGAGGAGTGAAATCAGAACAACCTATGTTGCCATCTTGGTGATGCCACTTGCAGTATTTTTTTTTTTTTCTTTAACAAATAGCTGAAACTTGAAAGGATCCCTTTTTCCCCCTGGACCAATGGGATAGTTACTACAGCCACTCCCATACCATTGGAACAGAGGCAAGACACACACTGAAAGCTTGATACTGGGTAACTGCCCAGAGGGAACAGAAAATAAGGGTGTGAGGAAACACAAAACTAAGAAGGTATTTTTCATTCTATAAAGGATTTCCTGAACTGTACCCTTCCCATTGGTCACCTTGAGTCATTTTCTGATGTAGTAAACTATATCCATTACAGGAAGAAAAGACTGTTGAAAACACTATTTTCAGTGCAGTTCAGCATGCAGGGACAGGTTAAAGGCTTCAGGTAGAAATCCTGAATGATATTTCTTTAACTTTGGCAATCTTCAGTGGGCCTGGGGCTTATCCACACTTTAACTGCCATAGTCACTTAAGCCCTAATTATCAGGCTTTTTAATTTGAGTGCTTAGTTTTATTTCTTTTGAGTGGGGTGAAATGAAGCAAAACCATATACTGAAACATTTAGATGGAAACAAAATTTTTATTCTAAAAATAGATCTCATAACAATAAAATACCAAAAAGATGATCATTATTAAAAAAAAGTTAACAGGAATTTGCTTAAAAATATTTTTTCTGAAAATACAAAATTATCACTATAACCTACTGCTAATCTTTGTTGAACATGTGCTTAAGTAACTCAGGTAACTTGCTATAAGCGGTTTGCATCATTGTTTCCCTCAATTTTTGGAAATAACCAAAACAGCCACTGCACTGAAGTACTAGTATTATTTCATACTCAAAGGACAGAAAACTTTAAAGGCAAATAATGACACGTGGTAGGTAGAAAACTTTCTATCTTCAAAGTGCTTAAAATCAAGTAGTCAAGAAAATTGCAGGCCTATGTGAGTTCCGACTGACTTGGAGCACTGAAATAGCAAGAATGTAGAAGACAAAACCAACCGTATTTAAAAGAACCACATTACTATAAAATGTCAAATTATTTTGCAAAGAAGTGGAAAATTCGTAACACACAATTTAACTGTTATCCACATCTCTCTTCAAAGTAATCTGAGTACAGTGCATGAGTCATGTTCTATATATCACTTCAGCTGCCCATAATACAAAATGGTTCTCACCCAAATCCTTGCTATATGGCTTTCTCTGCAAAACAGCTGATCTCCAAAGTTAGAAATGACTAAATAAGTCTTCTGTTAAAACTTAACCCTGAGTTTTGAGTGCTGCAGCATGAACTTAAAACACTCCAGTATACTAACAGTGGTGTCTGTCCCTAGAATACTGTGCTTTTTCTCCAGTATGTTTCATCCTGCAGCTTTAGTAGCCTGAGGGGAGCCCAAAGATCCCTCGCTTGATAAACACTGCAGTAAGCTATAGTTCTGACTATACAGGGTTCTAAATGTTATTTTGGAAAACATACAGGGTTTTTTTTTTGTTATATGTATTTACACTATCATTTCTAGATATTTAAAGCAACTGTACATCTCTCAGAATTATTTACTAAATAAAAAGTTAATAGCTGAATATGAAAAATTGCCAGTAGTAAGTGTTTTCACAATAGCAGATAATCTAAATTACTAATCTGTAATACTAATTTTTAAAACATTGTTAAACGTAATTTACTGAAATTACAGAGAGGGAATCAACTGTCATTGATAACTCAAAAGAAGTTAATAAAGACAGGCTCTCCAACAGGACTAACCCCAGCTGTAGGTACTATTAGGGGTTTTGTGATTTTGGTGGTTGCATGTGCTCTGTCTCTAAAGCAGTCACCAAGCTCTATAACGTATGAGAAATATTGATGCTTTCTGAAGAGACACTGAAAATTCTGCTGAGGACCTGGCTGGCTCAATTTGTACAACTTCTGTGTGGCATTAGTAATTAGGATTTGTGCCAAGCACTGAAGTCCTTTGTGTGATCAGCAAAGATATGCACAGTCCTGAGTGCTGTGACAAGTCCCTTTGCTGTGTGCCTAAATGGAATCACGTCTTCATTGTCATCACACATGGTCGTGGCCAGACGATCATGCCACACCAAAGGGGACAGGACTCATTTTACTCTATATTTGCTAAGTGTATGCTACAGATGGCCATTATAAACCAAACCATACCCATTTTACCTTAATATGCAAAGATTCCTCATGCTATACACAATACATTGTATATCATATGTATGGCCTGTTATCTTTTCAAGAACAGAGCATTGCTTTATCAATAAGCCAAAAGTGACAGGGCTGCGTCAGCGTCTCTCCACTGGGCCTGGGATTCCCTTAGATGATGGCATCATGTTCATCACTGTAATATAGCAAAAGTTAGAATTATTTTGTTTTGTATTTGTATCAAAACTTTTTTTTTATTTTAAGAGCATTTTATTTATTTATTTATTTTTAAATATAATAGATATTTATTTTTGTTATTCGTATCTTGTACATTATTGTGTGTTCCCCATAAGTTACCCACCACCTGTTCACCCGTGGAGCCATCACCATAGTCCTCCATGCTCCCCTCTTCCCCCCTCTTGAGCCCTTCGCCTCCCCTCCTTCCCTGCTGAATGTCGCTTTCTTATTTGGCTCCCCTATATTCCTGTTATAAGTGAAACCATTCGATAATTTTCTCTTTCTTTCTGTATCAAAACTTTTTGTGATCACAAATTTAACAAGAATAATTTCAAGCTTCAAAATCAAAATAACTTGTTTTGGCTTTGCCTGAAGTTTCTTAGGTACACTGTAGTGGTATTAAGAATTCAAATTATGGTTCAGGTTGTCAAACAGACCCACACTCAAGTCCTCTGCCTCTTAGTGGCTACTTCTCACAAGTACTTCATTCGTTGAATGGAGATACTTGCACCAGTGTTAAGCCGCACAGCCTTTGAGTCTGCATCTCATGTAATCATCGTGCCCTTAAGCCCATGGCACTCGATTTTTCCATTGTCATTTTCGCTAAGCAAATACAGAAACAAGTTCTATCTGCTCAAACCCCATCTCTTAATTGTTTCACTCCACTGTCTCTGCATGCATCTCTAAGGAGCTAACATTTTTATCAGTGTTATTATTCAATAAGTGAAAACTAGAAATGTTCATCACTACTAGATGTAATAAGTCTGTTTCTTGAATGGGACAAATGTGTTCTTATGGTGGGAGATGAAAATCTATAAATTACTCATCACTGATAACAATGACTTATTCTGATATTTTCTCATGCTATTTTAGATATAGATATAATAATAAAGTCTTGACTAGTCCAAACTCACATGGTTCTATACTGAATGCCTCTTCTTGCATAATACACTCTGCATCCAAAGTAAAGAATACATACTACTCCCAGTGTTAACACAATGCCGCCAGCAAAGCTGCCAATGTCAAATTTCGATGATTTACTGTCTTTGGAATTAATAGTTGCTGTGCCTAGAAGAAAACAAGAGAAAAAAATACGCTTTTTGAAAACACTGTAAGAAGATAAAACATTCTGATTTTGCATATGTGAACACTGAATTGGGATGAGGGGAGCTAAGCATAGGAAGTTGCTCTCCTGTTGATTTTCTTCAGTTTATCCAATGATACCTTCATAAAAATACCCCAGTGCTTGCAACCCAAGATCTTAATATCTTTCACAGTGCTGGACTTGATAGTTTACCAAAATCTGAGGCAGCAAAGTTAGGGGAATATTTTTTCTTCAGAATTCATGCCTTAACAAAATAGGTCCAGATAACACAGTTGTAAATTTGAAACTGTGTCCTATTTGAGTAAATGTTTCTATGTGAAATTTCTCCTTTTGATTAAATTGGGAATTTTATAACATCAAGAAATGTTGATTGATTTCAAGTAGAAATGTCTAACACACAAAGAAAACCATAACATATTCTAATAATAGCTTTTAAGACAGTAGATTTTAAATAGAACTTAAACCGTGGGTAACTTGAGAATCTAAGGTTTTTACCATGGTTTCACATGCATTAAAATTTAAATACAGAGTCCTGAGACTGAACTAAAACCAAAGTTCACCCATGATTTTGGTTTATAAATCATGTAGCTTGAGTTTGCCTAATTATTTTCTGTTAGGGTTAATTATTAAGTTGGAAATTCATTTAAATCACTTTAAATTTCTGTATTTTTGCAGAAAGGAATGATGATGAAATATGGCATTGGAAAACATTTCTGCATAGTAAAAATAGGTGAATTTTTAATACATACTTGTTACTGATGAAGAAACTGATGTCACAGAACTATTACGAGTTGTGGTCACTGTTGATGTTGAAGTTTGGGATGTGGTTGGTGAAACACTTGTTTTCTTGGTTGTAGATTTCACAGTGGTTGAAGTCGTGTTAGATGGTGTTGCAGGTTTCATGGTGGTAGTCGTTCCATTCTTCGGGACCGAGGAAACTGGAGTTGTGGATGTAGTTGTTAAAGGTTTCTTGGTAGTGCTTGTTCCGTTCTTTGCGACTGAGGAAACTGGAGTTGTGGATGGTTTCACTGTGGTGCTTGTTCCATTCTTTGATCTCAGAGCAACTGCTGCTGTTGGTGTCGCTGCGTCTTTTTTGGCAGGCCCAGGTGGAATACTCCCTGCAATGATGTCAGGAAACATTAACATTGTAGAGAAATAGGATCCCATTTCACTATGACTTTCATGGTGACATATGAGAAAGAGGTCTGACAAATACAGCCACATGAAAGACAGGGAGCCATTAATACTTTGTATGGCCACAAAATCTGACACTGGTAAGGTATACTCAATTGGAACCCAGACTATATTCATATAAAGTTAGGAATTTTTGTGAAGACACAAAAGAGAGAAAACCCAGAATACAGATTTCCTTCACTGCAGGACAGTAGCGTAATCCGCTGAGTGTCTGGCCTTACTGCTTGTCAGAGACTAGCTGAATGAATAGACAAAGGATTTTAAAATTAAAATGTTTGCAGTTTCTCTACCACCTCCTTCCAACATCCTTTGCATGTTTCTAATCCCCAGTAGGATATGAGATATTTCTTCCTGGTGAGGGTAAAACCAACTTTCCACAGTGTACCAGGAAGTTAGAAGAAATACAATGTGGCTAGCTGGTGATAAGGATATTTCTAAAACTATTTCTGAAGTCTTTAAAAATATATCTGAATCACATGTAGTGTTTAAACTAACATTACCTCAAGAAAAAAGTTACAAAAGCCAACTTTGTATGGAAAATTACTGAAGTTCACTTAAAAATCAACTCCTCCATACCTCAAATTGAATTTTTCCTTTTTGGTATGAAATAATGCTATGTAGACGAAAAGAACAGGTACTGACCATATAAATATTCCTTGTTTTCCTTGCCATTTGAAAAAAGGTTTTTTTATTTAAGAACTGTATACCATCTGATTGAAAGTGACCCTTCCTGTGTTAGTCTAATTTCATACTGTATGAGCTTTGTAACTCCAGAGCTTAACTGATGTACCACTGAAGGCACTTTAGCGCTTATAATTTAGTATATATACCCAGTCTAGGAGAATACAAAATGGTTATTTTTGTCTTTTTAATGGAAATACAGAAATGACCAGTCTTAGCATTTATTTGCCTGTCTACAGGTTTCTTATTTTGCCCTCCTCCCATTTTATGCCCAGTGGACTTACCTTTTCCTGCAGTGAGATCAGAGTGAGATGAGAGATCAGGTACCTGTCCCACCAGTGCTGTCCTGCACCAGAATGGGCATCTCATGTACTACTTCCCACAGTTATTTTGCATCTCGAAAGACTGCCAATATTTACTTTCAATTTAATAGGCTGATTTTAATAATGCTTTTCTACATATCAGCTTTTCCAATTCAAATTTCTGTTACCTTTTCTGTGTCTTTATTTTGTGGCCTCTTCTGTGTATTACCTAAGTTTTTTAAAAGGCCAAAGAATACTTCTGTTTTACATAGAATAAATTATAATTATTCAAGTAGATGATACAAATGCTATGACTTGAACGAATCTATTCAATTTGGAATGCTCTCTATATAGCTACATAATACACATTAAGCATTGAAATAAACACATTTTCAACTAGTGAATGAATCTACTGTGATGAAATTAAATACAGCAAAGAACCCACATTTATATTTTTTCTTTAGAACAGACTGATCTTTGCAGAGTAAAACAATGAACATAACGCTGCTTGTGGATTCAACACACAACCCACTCCCCTTTCTTGCCATAATGAGAAATGCCTCAGAGAAACTACCCAGAGTCACAGGGGCAAAAATGGGGAACTGTAGTAGGTTAGTTCTCCACTAACAAAATCCAAACATGTTAAACAACTAAGCAGCTAAAAATTTATGTTGAAATGTGTAAACTGAAACACAGGAGGCGCTCTGCAAGCTTAGAACTCATATCTGGTAACCCAACCCTTTGTCCATAATGCAAGTGGTTATTTGGGTTCCTTTTTTTTTTTTTTAAAGATTTAATTTTTATTTATACATACAAGCTGGGGTACAGGCTAGAGGCGTGGGGTGGCGAGAAGGTTCACCAGAGACAGAGCGGGGAGCAGAACAGGCAGATCAGAAATACACTGCTGAGGGGAGCAGCAGGCGAGGCAGGAGAGGTCTGCCGTGCCATGTGGGATTCTCCCCGGCCGGGCATCGAACTCGCATCGCTGCTCCACAGCGCAGCGCTTAACCGCTGCGCCACCGGGGAGGCCCTATTTGGGTTCCTTTACAAATGATGACACCCACCGCTGCCTGATGTCTTTTCTCTCCCTTAACTGTTTAGCTACTGACTGGTACCCCCAGGGGTGGCACAGTTAGCGCCCACAGAGACAGCAGCAGAACAGACTATCCATGCAGGACCTGCAAAGGGTCAAGCCCAATCTGCCATTGCCATGTCACCCACTCAGCTTCCTATATCCTCTGAGAAGCAGAAGTCGTAATCATGGCGGGGGTTGGGGGGGTGGGTCTGGGGGTGCTAATGGAATGGGTGAAGGTGGTCAAAAGGTACAAACGTGCAGCTATGAAAGTCATGGGGAGGGAATGTACATGATGTGCAGTTAAAAACTATTATTTGAAAGTTGCTAAGAGAACAGATTTTAATTTCTCATCACTTCATAAAAATGTGTTAACCGTGCATGGTGATGGATGTTATTACTGTGGTGGTCATTTCACAATGTGTAAAACATCAATTATATCTCAATTTTAAAATGAAAAGAAGCTCTGCAGGCTGGAAGAAGGCATGTTACAGGAGAGTGTCCGTGTGCTGTGTGCCCACTCCCACTTCTGCCCAGGAAAGGAAAGACAGCACTGGCTCCCACCTCCCCAAGATGTAAAGGCTTCAAAATGGAACCACCTATAGAGCAGAGCTAACATCTCCTACACTTGAGTGGTACAACAGCTGGGATCTGATGCAAGCCTAAAAAGTGTCTCTACATGTAATATGCTATGACTGACTGAGCTCTCTCTCCCTGGCAACAGTTTGGAAGGCTGCAACGGGAACAGAGTATTTCTACTGGCAGCAAAGGTGCTTGTTTCCCACGAACCATATCAGGCCCCATGGAAGACAGCCTCGATGGGGTGACCTTAAAATATAGCCTTCCCTGGCTAGATTAAAAGGCAAAATCCAACTATGTGTACCTATAAAGACTCAAGGTATAAAGACAGACACAGACTTAAAAGTGAAAGGGTAAAGAATTGGCACTTCACACCTTCAATGGCTTCAATGGAAACTTAAGCCAGGAAGTACTACATGTACATAAAAACAGACTTTCAGTGAAAAAAGACAGTAAAAGACAAACACTGACATTATATAATGATTCAGGGATCAATACGGTAGGAGAACAACACTTACCTATATGCACCCAACATAAAAGCACCAAAATGTTTATTAATGCAAATATCAGACCAGAAGGGAGACACGGAGAGCAACATGCTTATAGAAGAGGACTTGTAATGTCTCACTTTCATCAATGAACACATCATTCAGACAGAAATGACCAGTTAGATGGGATGGACTTACAGATATCTAGGGGCATTTTGCCCCCAAATCCCAAAATACATGTTTTTTTTTCAAGTGTACATGAAATATTCTCAAGGATAGACCATAGGCTAGGAAACAAAAGCTTTAATTTATAAAGACAAATCATATCAGGCATATTTTCAGATCATGATAGCAAACTAGAAAAATCAGAATGTGGGGGAAACCACATATATATGCAGACTAAACAACACACTACTGAACAACTATTGGCTCAGCAAGGCACTAAAATAAAAAAGTACCTAGAGATGAATGAAAATAAAGATGACTTATCAGAACCTATGGAACATAGCAAATATGGTAGTTTATAGCAATATGCATCTACCTCAGGAAACAAAATCACACAAAAATCTAAGCTTACACCCAAAGGAACCAGCAAAAGAAAAGGAAGTAAAAATTTTGTAGAAGAAAGGAAATAATAAAGCAGAAATAAGATCAAAAAGATAATTTGAAACCTCAATAAAAGTAAGAGGTGGCTCTTTGAAAACATTAATAGACAAACCTTTACTCAGACATTAAAGGAACATAAAAGCAAACAAAATCATGGAAAACCTGAACAGTCACCTGTAAAAGAATGAAACTAAGCCCTACCTGATGCCATATATAAAAGTTTAAAATATGTTAGGAGATTTGAATATAAGAGCTGAAGCCATAAAACACGTAGAAGAAAAAGAGTGAAATGCATCTTGCATTGGCTTTAGAGGTGTACAGTAAGGAAAACAAAATCAAGCAAATGGGACTAGGTCAACTTTCATCAAATTGAAAAGGCAATCTACTGAATGGGGGAAAATGTCTGCATATCATACATCCAATGAGGGTTTAATATCCAAGACATATAAAGAACTCATAAAACTAATAATAATAAAACAATCTGACTTGAAAAATGGGGCAGAGGATCTGCCCATTTGGAGAAGAGGCCAATAATACGTGAATAAAATGTACATCATCTAATTATTAGATAAGTACAAATCAAAACAATGAGGTATTACCTCACACCTATTGGCTATTATCCAAAAGAGAAGAAACGTGTAGAGAGAAGGGAACCCTTATACACACACTGTGGGATGTTAATTTGATACAATCACTATCAGTATGGCGAGTTCCCATAAAATTAAATATAAATTCCATAAGATCCAGTTATCCCACTTCTGGGTATTTACCCGAAGCATATATAATATAAAAACATTACTTCAAAGAAATATATGCATCCCCATGTTCATCACAGCACTATTACAATACTCAAGCCGGAAACAGCCTGAGTGTCTGCTCACAGACAACTGGATAAAGATGTGTTATGCACACAAAATGGAAAACTACCCAGCTATTAAAGAGAGATGAACTCTTGTTGCATTCAGTAACGACATGGATGGACCTAGAGGGAATTATGCTTAGTGAAATTAAATCAGACGAAGGAACACAAACACAGTATGACTACAATCTTATGTGGTAAATAACAAAAGAGTAAATGAAATAAAACAAAAATATTTCTTTAAACTTATCTAATTGGTGGTTACAGAAGTGAAGGGAGAAAAGGAGTGAGTAAATGATAAAAGGGAACAATGGCATGGTGAAGGATGGAGTTAGATTTTCAATGGTGAACACAGTATATACAGATGTCATTTATAATGATGCACAGCTGGATTTTTAACATCAATCTTTAAGAAAAAATTTTAAGGGGCTAAGGACTTTATTTACATTTCTCCAAAAAAGACACACAGAATGATTGAGAAGTATATGAAAAGCTGTTAAACCTCATTCACCAGAGAATGTAAATCAAAACCACACTGAGATGTCCACTCTTCCTTGTTAGATGTCTGTTATCAGTAATGAAAGCTAATGTGTGCTGGGGGCAATGTGAAGAAAAGGAACCCTTGTGCACGGTGATAGTCTATATAAACTGGTACAGCCACTATGGAAAACAGCACAGCGGTCCCTCAAGAAATCTGAAAAAACAGAACTACCATATGACCCAGCAATCCTATTTCTTGGCATAAATCCAAAAGAATTGCAATCACTATCTTGATGAGGTATCTGTAGTCCAGTGTTCACTTCAGCACATTCCAGTAGCAAAACATGGGAATAACCTAAGTGGATGTTTTGATTCATGGGTGAGTTGGTAAAAACATGTGACATAGGGGCCTCCCTGGTGGTGCAGCGGTTAAGCGCTGTGCTGTGGAGCTGTCGGCAGTGGTGACTGAGTTCGACGCGTGGCTGGGGAGATTCCCACAGGGCGCAGCAGACCTCTACTGCTTTGCCCGCTGCTCCCCTCAGCAGTGTATTTCCGTGGATCTGCCTGTTCTGCTCCCCACTCTGTCTCTGGTGAACCCTCTCTCAGCCTCATGCCTCAAGACTGTACCCCAGCTTATATGCATAAATAAATAAATCCTTAAAAAAAAAACCAAACATGTGACATAGACATACCATGGAACATTATTTAGCCTAAAAAAGGAATGAAATCTTGTCATACTGCATGGATGAACAGCATGGATAACCTGGAAGACATTATGCTAAGCGAAATAAGCCAGTCACAGGAGAACAAACAGCACGTGATTCTACTTACATGAGCTATCAAGAGAGTCAAACTCCTGGAAGCGGAGAGTAGACTGGGAGGGGAAAATGGGGAATTTCTGTCCAATGGGTATAAAGTTTCAGTTATGCAAAACAGGTAAGTTCCAGAGATTAAAATAACACATTCAAACTTAATGTTAAGTTCTTATCACACCCACACAGGGCAAAACAAAACCAGCAAAAGGGCCTGAAGAAACAGGAAAGTTGGAGGCGATGGATGTTTATTACCTTGAACGTGGGAGTGGGTCTACAAGGCGTGTGTCTAGACTCATCAAACTCCATCTTTAATATGTGTGGGTTTTGTACATAAATTATATCTCAGTAAGTGTTTAAGAAATGTGTTTCCCAAGAGAATCTGGCATAGAGGGCTGAAGATAACTAGCACAAGGTAGAACAACAAGGGATAGGAGCCTGGGGTGTGTAGGGACAGGGACCATGGGGAGAGACCCCTGTGCATCACAGGCATTGAAGGGGGAGCCTGGCCAGCAGGTCTCCCAGAACCCACCACAAACAACAGTGCTGACTCTCCAGAGGGCGCCTACACCAGAAACACCCAGCCTTCACCCCAACTGGCTTCTTCCCTTCACACCTGATTCTGTAGGGTCCAACAGCAGAAGCGAGGGGGAGAAAGGCAGAGCAAGGAAGGAAGCCGACACTGTCAGCTTCCCACCGCAGGCCTCCAGGCAAGACTCAGACCCAGGCCATCAGCTGGGAGAAATTCCAACTCCGAAGCCCCTAGAGCTTCACTATTTTGGTCTTATTCTGAAAGGGGCAGGCACCCTGCTAAGTGCAACACAATGCTAGTTTAGGTGGGTGGTGGAGCCGCCAGAGTAGGGGTGTATGTGACATAGTGTTTGACCTCAGTGCTATGGGTGATTGTGTCCCATCCAAGGCCCAGAGTTGGAATCCTAATCCCCAATACTTTGGGGTATGACCTAATTTGGATACAGCATCTTTATAGAGCCCAGATGGAAGTCATTTGCATGGGCCTTATGAGTAGGGAGATTTGAAGATAGGAAGATGCTTCCTGGCCAGAGGCAGGGAACAGCTTTGCCCCTGCCCGCAGGAGCCCGAGTAAAGGACTACACCCAGGCTTAGTTTTTTCTTTATAACCAAATGTGCCACCACACTCTCTTGAGTGGTGCTGAGCAGTTTCCTTGTATGGATCTTTGGAACTCATCAGCTGAGACAAAGCCAGTCAATACTTGTTAAACTACTTTCAAAACCTGTTAAATAAAGCTCAGGATCATCTGTAGATTTCAATCAGAGAGAAGAATTTCTCAATGCTAATTCCTGGTTTCAACAAACATAATGACGGGAAAGTAAGTGAAGGGCTGTAATTAAGGCCTCTCTGTACCTTCCGTCCCAGCAGCTGCAACCTTCACAAGAAAGAGGAATAAGACAAAGACTGTTCATAAGGAGACAACTCAAGACAGTCCAGTCAGCTTTATATTCCTGTTATGTGCTGAGAGTGTAATTTTTCTATGATAATTAGAAGCTTCCATTTATTGAATTCATATTTTTACTAAGTTCTGGTGATATTTTCCAGGATGTTGGGGCTGAACGCAAGCTCTGTATCAGCTCAACCATTTACTTGCTGGGTTGCCTTAAAGAAGTTACCTTCTCTGAGATTCACTGTCCTTTCTGGTCTGTGAAACAGGGATATCACCAAAGCTTAGGAAGACTAATACCAATAACTGGTTGACCAACAGTGCCTGCTTCTGAGGAGGTGCTCATTGAATGTTTCTTCCTTGTTTTGGCACTGGTTTTATTCAATGTATATCCCATACAGAACTGCACAGAAAGCTCCTACAGAGGCTGAGGTATAGAAACTGTCAGGTCTCTCCTAATCTTAAATATTCAGTATATTTCATACCAGCATTATCTCCCCTTGAAGATGTGAATACTGAGTGAGATCAGTGGGGCTTTTACTAAAAGAACAATGAGAAAGATTAAAATGTTTATATATTCAAAACAATATGCAGATACAATGTAATCCCTGTAAAAACTCTTGTAGTGTTTTTTACAGAAATAGTACAAACAATTCTGTAGTACAAACAAATCTGTATGCAACCACAAAAGGCCCCAAATAGCCAAAGCAATTTTAAGAAAGAACAACAAATCTGGAGGTATCATGCTCTCTGATATCAAACCATACTATAAAGCTACAGAAACCAACACAGTATGGTACAGGCACTAAGATAGCTCAATGGACTAGAACAGAGTTTAGAAATAATTCATGCATATATGGTCAATTAATTTACACACAGGAGACAAGAAAATACAAGGAGAAAAACAATAAAGAGTGTTGAGAAAACTGAAAACTACATGCAAAAGAATAAAACTAGACAATGATTCTATATACAAAAATAATGGCAAAATGGATTAAAGACCTGAATGCAAGACCTGAAACCACCAAACCTCCTGGAAGAAAACATAAACTAAGCAATTTAACACTAGTCTGGAGGTGATACCAGAAGCAAAGAAAACAATATAACATTATACAAGGGGAAACACATTAAACTAAAAAGCCTCTGCACAGCAAAGGAAACTATCAATAACTATCAATAACTATCTGCTGAATAGAAGAAAACTTTGCAAATCATGTATCCAATTAAAGGTTAATATCTACGGAATATAAAAATAAAATTCAATAACAAACCCCAAAAATAATCAAATTGAAAAATGGGCAGAGGATCTAAAAAGACATTTTTCCAAAGAAGATACATTCATGTACCAATACATACATGAAAAGGTCACTTATCAGGGAAACTCAACACCACAATGAGCTAGCACTTTATACCTGTTAGAATGGTTATAATCAAAAGGCAAGAAACAACAAGCATCAGTGAGGATGTGGAGAAATGGAAAACAGTATGACTTTTAAAAAAATAATTAAAAATAGAACTCTGATATGATCCAGCCATTCCACTTCAGGGCATTTATCTGAAGAAAACATAAACACCAATTTAAAGAGATCTTTTCACCCCTATGCTCATTACAACATTTTACAATAGTCAAGATGTGGAATCAACTTTCATGTCCAGCGATGGATGAATGGATAAAGATGTAGTGTACATGCACAAAGAAATACTGATCAGCCAAAAAAAAAAAAAAAAGAGAGAGAGAGAGACGGACTCAAGATGACGGTGTATGAGGAACTAGACTCATCATCCTCCTTTGTCACAACAAACCGACAGTATGTCTGGAATAACATACATACAAGGAAGGAGACCTAAAAACCAGGCACAGGGATCCCACCACAAAGAATAAAAAGCACTGAGATGGGTAGGACAGACAGATTCGCCCCAGAGGAACCTCCCCAACCCCAGGTGTGGAGTTTTAGGATCAGGCCTTTGAAGTTGCAAAAGTTTTCCCTCGGGAGCAGGGAGGGTGGTTCCCTGCCATCAGGCACCCCAACCTTTCAATTCTGCATAGCAGGTGTGACAAGCTAAAGCCCCGGCATGGAGGGCTGGTGGGAAAAACACTCTAGAGATTCTAGAAACTACATGGAGCTGAGATCTTGTCCTTCAAGGATTCTGCAAACATTCTCCCTGACTGCAGCACCCTGTGAGGAAACACCAGTCTGAGCTGTGCCGGAATCCTCAGTGAAGGAAAGCCAAGTCACTGCTCTCAGTGTGTCTGTCTGAGAGGTTGGAAGCTTTTGGGACCATCCTAGGTAAGAAATGCTGGTGGATGCCAGACTGATTTCATGGAACCTTGCAAATCCCAGTGCCCCAGGGTGTCATCTGAGTATCTTGGGCATAGCCTAGTAGGGACTGTGGGTGAGGTTTGCTGACAGTGCCACCCCATGTTGCAACCAGCCCAGAGCCCACAACTGCCATGTGCCACCCCAAGTGTGGGGCCAGGAAGGGCCAGCAGCTCCAGCCACCTGCATAGCAGTACTGCATCCAGACTGGCAGTGCCCACTGTGCCAAGACCGCCAGCCCACACGCCGTGTCACATGACACAGAAGAGGTGACACGCAGCACTGAGCCCAGTGTGACTGTGCTCCCGGGCCCCAAGGACAGCACCCACACAAGGTCATTCCTGCAAGACCAGGAGAGGTAGAGGAGTTGAGAATAGAAGCAAACAAAGATTCAGGGGAAAGGGGAGAAGAGGAACATGTTCCAAATGAAAGAGCCAGACAAAGCCGCTGAAATAATATTTCAACAAATGAATATACCACATTTGGTTTCTATACATATCCATCGACAGATGTTTGGGTTTATCTAGGAATCCTGCTTTCTTGTGCAAGTTTTTCTGTGGACACCTGTTTCAGTTCCCTTGGCCTTTGTACTTTGGTGTGCAATAGCTAGTCACACGATAACTCTATTGTCGAACATTCTCAGGAACTGTCCAACTGTCTTCTAAACTGGCTTCATCATTTTACAATCCTGCCATCAACAGCAGTGTTTCAATTTCTCTACATCCTGCCAACACTTTTTACTGTCCATTTAAAAAATTAAATTCACCCTGATGGATATGAAGTGGTTTCTTGTAGTTTTGGTTTGCATGCCCCATCTGATAAATGATGTTGAGTATCTTTTGTGTGCCTATTGGCCATTTGTAGTTCTTCCTTGGAGAAATGTTCAGATAAACATTTCAGCCCTTTTTAAAATTTAGTTTTTTGCTTCATTATTGCACCGTAAGAGAGACCCTTTGTACAGTCCATGAGGTGCTGACAGGTCATGTGTATGAACCTTTAAGACATTCTGTGAAAAAGCCAGACGTGAAGTTCCGTGTCGTGTGTTTTCATTACTATAAAATCCACAGGCACCTCCGCAGAGACAGAGAGTG
The DNA here is from genome assembly GCA_004024925.1 of Scalopus aquaticus. NCBI lineage: Eukaryota > Metazoa > Chordata > Mammalia > Eulipotyphla > Talpidae > Scalopus > Scalopus aquaticus. Next base: position 195,796 of record PVIJ01000149.1, read on the forward strand.
GAGCAGAGTTTCCAGGGGAGAAGGATGGGGGCGGATGCTAATGGGCGTGGGGTTTCTCTTAGAAGTGACAACAGTGTCCTGGATTTGGCTGCATGCACAACTCTGTGACTGAAAATCACTGACTTGTGTACTGTGATAAGCTTGATGGTATGCAAACTATGTTCGCTAAAACATTTAGAAATCACAAAGGCAGTGTTTATGTCATTTTGAGAGGAATTGCATGATCAGAATTGATCAGAATTACGAGTTCTGTAGCAGCACAGGACAGAACCTCATGTTTCACACGTTCTAGCTCATTAGGTAACGTGGCAGCACACAGGACGCGCGCTCTGACCAAGTCTCCTGGTCTCAGTCAAACCAAGGAGCAAGCTGCTGCCCAGAGCAGAAGGAGACTGAAGAGAAAGGCTCCAGTTATAAACACTCATATGTATTTCTCAGTAAGTTGATGTATTCAGTGCATTGAAATCTATTTCTGCATAAGTCACCTCCAAACTGAGAGGTTTGGAACAACAAGTAGCCTTTTATTATCACTTGGCATGGCTCTGAGGGTGGACAGGGTGCATTTCCATTCGGGTTCTCACACAATGCAGTCAGCTATTGGCTAGCGCTGGAGTCGCCCGGAAGGCTCCCTCACAGACATGGTGCTGACAGGGGCTGTGACTGAGCAAGAGACCTACACAATGGCCGTAGCCTCTGTCACCAAGAGCCTCCCAAGGTAAGACAGGGGTGAACGGCCTTTGGGGCTGACTTGGGGAAGCCCTGCAACTTCAGTTCTACTTCAGGCTGTTGGTGGAGGCAACACCAAGGCCGCAGCACCCTCGCGGTCGGCACGGCCAAGCATCAGTGCCCAGGGCTGGCCTGAGCAGGCTGCCGGCGAGGAGCAAGCTAGCGCGAGATTTCAGGTGGGAACAAACAACAACATGGACATTCTCAGAACATACACCAAGTCCCTGCTGGGTAAGTGGCAAACACTCTTGACACAGCATGTATTCCTCAGGCCCACATACAAGGAAACACTGCCAGTCTGTCTCCACTGAAAAATACATCGAAAAAGCAACTTCTGAGACCCTGAAATATCGCCCTTTTGCCCCCGCAGGGGGAACCTGTGTGAGGAAACATGTCTGAGATACTTTGAACTCCGAAGTAACATAATTAGAGCAGAAAGGGCCGTCCCTCAGTCACCAAAGTTTTCTGGGCCGATCGTGGAGAATAAGCACGTGTCATGTGCAATGTAAGAATCAGTCTTTAATGAGCTCGAAGCACCACAACGAAGAAAGACTCAGTTAGAAAAACAAAAAGCCCAAACACTCAAATGTCAGAAGAAACCCCTGCAGATGGCAAGTGTACAGCTTAGTATTCACTTGGAACGAATTTTATTTAAAATTACGTTCAGAAAGGTTTTTAATTCACCATGCAAACACACTAGAAGACCCAATATTTAATACCGAGCATTTCCTTTGCAAGACTAAAGGAAAAAGGCAAACTTGGCAGCTATTAAAAATAACCAACTTGCTTGAAGACGGGAAACGGGAAACCAGAACCAGGACGACTGACCGTGATTGGTGGGAGTCGGAGCAGCAGGAAGAGCTGCCGGAGCCAGTCACCGCACTCGGGCTTTCATATGTTTAAAGAATTTCCTGTGATGTCTCCAGTAGCCCTGAAAAGTGGGTTTGCCCCTTGCAGTCTGCAGATGAGGAAACTCAAGTTAATTAAGGCTGCAAACCGCTGTCGGATGAGTGGGTTAGAGGCCCTGGCACAGGTCCAAGGGCACCCTCAGGCTGACTGCTCTGTTGCTAGTTTGTCACTGTTTCTGGTGAAAATCCACCTGACTCACCGCATCTGCTGCATTTCTCCTGGGTAGCAATTAGGTATTTTACCACTGACTCCCTTCACTGCACTAAAGTCACCATTAATAAAGAAATGCATATACTTACTGCCAGAAGTTGGAGCTTAAATTTAAATAATCAAGAATCTCACAGTTCTTAATATTGAAGACACATAAAAAGGTACAGAGAAAACTAAAACATCAGTTTTCATACCACCCTGATTAAAAAGACCTTTGCCAATTAAGAGTTCCCAGGTGTGTGCCCCTCCTCAGCTATCATCCCCTTGAATAACAACCACCATTCTGAATTTAGCAGTTTTCCTTCTATTTTCACTTCATATTATTTCTTTGCTGCTTTACCATGTTTAGATTTTCTGTAACTCATGTCATGCTGTAGACTTTTTCTGTTCTTGTTTTCCTATTCCACGCTGTTGATGAATTTCATTCAGTGTTGACATCGATACCTTTAGTTCTCCTGTCAAGCAATTTTTTTTTAAATTCTGAGTTAGATTTTTAATTTTTATGAATCTGAGTATGAGCAATGACTAACTCCAACACCTTCCTCAACAATCTACCCAGAACACAATTAGAGCAAAATAGGCCTTCACCCTCTCAGGCTCTGGCTGTAAAAGATCCATTTCTAGGGCCCCCCCTCAGACCCCAACAACGACGGGCCCAGCTTGCCCACATGCAGGATCTAGCCATCCTCCCCTGGAGGGTGCAGGTGAGACGGGAGCTGCCTCAGCCCTGCTCTGGAGTCCCTCAGGGCTGAGCAGATGTGGTGCACCCAGGCCACGGGGCAGGACAATAGGGGAGCCCTGCACACTCTCCAACACGCTTCCCTTAAAAGGTGAAGCCTGGGCCTCCCTGGTGGCGCAAGGGTTTGTCTCAGCACTACGAAGCTATCGGCAGCCACTGCAGCACTGGTTCGATCCCCAGCCAGGGAGCTTCCCACATGGCGCAGCAGACCCCTCCTGTCTCACCTGCTGCTCCCCTCAGCAGTGTATTTCAGTTCATCTGACTGCTCTGCTCCCCACTCTGTCTCTAGAGAATCCTCTCACCACCCCTTCCACACCTCTGACCTCTACCCCAGCTCTTGTATGCATAAATAAATAAATCTTTTTTTTTTTTAAAGGTGAAGCCTACCTCCACTTCCTTGTATGTGGACTGAACTTAGAGATTTCCATCTAACCGTGGGAATATGGCAGAGGTGAGGCTACATGACACGGTCATTGAGGGCAGCCAGTACCTACCGGTGAAAACACGGAGCAGCACCCTGAGGAAAGGAACTGAGGCCTCCTGCCAACAGCTGCCATGTAAGTGGGGTGAAGGCCTTAGAGGTGAAGCTGTCACCTCAAGCCTTCAAGCTTGCAACCTCAAATCTGAACCCAGCTAAGCCCCACCTAGCGCCCCACCTATAGAAACCTGAGATGCAGATTTAAACCACTAAGTTCTGGGGTTCTTTTACATAGTAATTACCAATAATGTATTGAAACAGAAAGACCACTATTTCACACCTCTGTCAAAAAAGGAAACTGCAGAGCATTGCGTTGATGTCCATTTTGTATCTTTATACCAGTAAACAGGAAATATGATAGAGAGTTACTGGGAAAAGAAAGGGAAGGACTAGATTATTTTTTAATTTTGTATGTTTTTGTACTACTGGATAGATTAAGTGCATGCATTAACTTCTAGAATATTTTAGAGCCTATAAATATTTCTTTGTATGAAAATATTTTAAATCAACTGATTTTTTAAAAAAATCACCCCTATAAAAGAAAAGAACAAGATTAGATTAATTTTAGACACTTGGCTAACATGTTCTATGACGTGGTTTCCCAGCTGAATGTTGTTTAAAAGCAGCAAACTGAGGCAGGAGGGGGCTGGTAGAGGGAGGCAAGTGCCGATTCAAAGACATGACAGTTGAGTCGTTAGAAAAAATGAGACAGAAGCTATAACAAGCCATCTGAAGCCCTCAAGTGTAGGAACAAAGACCCCTGTGTATCCAGAAGCCTCTAAGAATGTAACCTCACAAAACTACAATTATAAAAACAATATTTATAAAGCAGAGAATAGTTTATATAGTGTTACACATACAGACTCATTTATTCCACAATAACCCTTGAGGCAGAGAATTACTTTTATTGCCATTTTATGTATTTGGAAACCATCTGAGCGAGTTAAGTGAAGTCAGGGCACAAGAGACCCTGGATTCCAAAAAAAGGTTCTTCTCAGGGGGTTTTAGAAAACACTCTAAGTGACAGAAAACTGGTTTGTTGAAATGTAGATGTGGGAATGAAGAACAGAAATGTATCTTCACTCTTAGTCTCCAGATGGCAGCAACTCACTCACTTGTGGTTTGGAAAAGGGGCAGAACATACCCCGCGCCATCACTCCCTGCTTGCATGGCTGCAGGCAGCCTTCTAATCACTTAACTTCCTCATTTCTAACACAGGGGACACTTACCTCACATGGTTGTGTGCCACTCAGTGACACAGGCGAGCTGCCTGTACCAGCGTGTGGCAACAGCAGCATGCTCAACAAGAGGTCGCAGCGTCACCACCACCTCCATTTCACCCTCGTGCGCCTGCTGATCAAGACGGCCCGGACCTTCTTACCAGCACTCACCCACTTCCCGCTCCAGAAGCTCCCTTCACATCATGTCCCCCAGTGCTGTTCCCCTCACTTTATGTTTCAGTGTCACATCCGTTCAGATCAGTGCTTTCTTCTCTCTTCTGATGCACTTAGCTTACTGGTCACTCATTATAGTTAACTGTTGTTGTCCCCCAGCCCTCACATCCGTAAAGCCTTCCAACACCCATTTCCCGGCATCACCTTCCCTGCCTAGATGTCACTGCAGAACAGATGTTCCTGCCTTGCCAAAGGCCACCTGACCTGAGCAATCTGGACGTCTGTCCCCTCTCAGCAGGACACTGGCCACAGTCCTGTCCTCTTGGGTCTGAATGGCCCTGTCCCTTCCTTTCCTCTCTCCCTGAATCAGGGCAGGAAAGAAAACAGCTGCCCAGGGTCACAGCAGCCACACCTATGGCAACTCCCCCATCAACAGTTAACAGCCAATTGTCAAGTGAGAGGCCCTGGGTCCAGTAAATGTTGGGCAGAATACAGGTGGGGATTTATTTTGGCGGAGGGGCTCATAACTAATCTTGCAGGTAAGGGGTGGGGGTAGCAAGTACAAAAACTGGTTTCTTCCTAGCAGAGAATTCATGTATCATTTATTGTTAACAAAAATTGTGCCCAAGTTGGGCCCTGATGCTGTGGTGAGTGAAATCAGCAATGCCCCTAAAGGAGTTGACTTTCTGGACAGGGAGGCAGATTTATATAAAGCATCATACAAATTCTGAAGGCCTGTAACTGGAGGTCAAGGGCTACTCCCTGAAGAACAAAACTTGAGTAGAAATCTGGCAAAGATGGGAGGGAAGAATCTCTGGCAAACTGTACAGTATATACAAAGGTCCTGTGGCAGAAAGAAGAGATGGGAGCTATCCATAACAGGGCACTGTGGCGGCAGAGCCAAGAGGACACACTCATTTATCGCTTATATCAAGTGCCATTTTAATTGAGGGGGGCGTTACATGTTGTGTTGGTGGTGTCCTTTGCAGACCCATTCCTCGTCGGTGTGTGGGTTCTGAGCCTTCCCCCAACGAACAAGCTATCCTCAGGCTCCGGCACAGTGTCTTGAAAGTTCATTTCTGACAATTCTGACATGACCAGAGTCCACAGGTTAAGGGCTCAGTGCCCCAACATCGTCTTCCACTTCAAACACTGGCCGCAAGCCCAAGGCCAGCCCATAACTCTACTGAGCAACCAGATCAGGGACCCTCACGACCCTCCTCGCACTCCGGGCGCCTGACACAGCCCCAGAGTAACATCGGTGCTTCCGGCCACTGGTTACAAGTCAGGGGTGCTCAGGACACCCTCTTCAGGTTTGATCAACTTGCAAGAATTCAAGAAATCCATTTTCTCATTAGGTGATGGACTTACTACAGAGATGAAAGGATACGAATCAACAGCAAGATGGAAGAAGAAACACAGGGGGAAGTGCGGGGCAAAGGCTTGGGGCTCACCTGATAGGCCATTTTCCTCCAAGTAAATTCTCTCATCTATCACAAGACAGTGTATTAATTCATCATCTCCGTTTTGCAGAAGACCAGAGGCACAGAGAGGTTAAGCAGCTTGCCTAAGTTCACTTAACAGCAGTGTAGTTACTTTTCTCTTTGATCTTCCAAATACAACTGAGCATACACACTGGGGAGTGGGGGTGGCAGGAGAGCTGCAATCACTGGTGAATCCAGTTTATTGAGGAATGAAACACATAAAATCAGTCTCACAGAACGGTCAGGTAACAGACTAAAATCACCACTTTCAAAGAGCTGTCTTCACGTCATAAGCTGACACGGTTTGTAGGAAGAGGGTTAGTTCCCCTTTTAAGAAACCTAATATGGGTGTTTCCGTTTAAAAATCTAAAAATACTTGTAATTTGAATTTGAATAATGTAATTTGAATAATAATTAAAATATTCTGCTGTATTTTCCACAAGAACTATATGCTATTTTTTTTTTTTTTAAGATTTGTTTATGCATACAAGCTGGGGTACAGGCCAGAGGCGTGGGGCAGTGAGAATTCACCAGAGACAGAGCGGGGAGCAGAACAGGCAAATTGACAGAAATACCCTGCTGAGGGGAGCAGCGGGGGCGAGGCAGAAGCGGTCTGCCCCGCCATGTGGGAATCTCCCTGGCCAGGTATGGAACTTTCATCACCGCTGCCCACAGCTCCACAGCGTAGCCCTTAACCACTGCGCCACCAGGGAGGCCTGAACTATATGCTGTTTTTTTAAAAGACCTATTTATTTATGTGTACAAGCTGGGGTGCAGGCCAGAGGTGTGGGGGGTGAGAAGATTCACCAGAGACAGAGTGGGGAGCAGAACAGGCAGATGGACTGAAATATACTGCTGAGGGGAGCAGTGGGCAAGGCAGGAGAGGTCTGCCGCACCATGTGGGACTCACCCTGGCCAGGTATCGAACTCGTGCTGCAGTGGCTCTGGATAGCTTCGTAGTGCTGCGACTAAACCATTGCACCACCAGGGAGGGCCCTATATGCTATTTTTTAAAAGTCAGGAAGGTAACTTATGAAAAAACTAACAAAATGATAAAGGACGCACACCTGGACGATGGAATTACCTGAGGGAGGAGGGGGGATAAATGAAAACAGTAGGGAAGGGAAGGTGGGCTCAGCCTTACACATTTATGTTCATAAAAAGCACAGAGACCGCATATGGATCATGCTGAAATTATTTTTGGAAAGATACACGTGAAACTGCTAAGCATTTCTGGCTTGAGCCACTAGGAATAGAAGTGGTTTGGGGTAAGAATAGCAGCTAGTCGTTCCCTTGCAGGAAGGGGAGGCTGAACCCAAAACAGCTGAAGCCTCCAGATAAGCGGTCAGAGCAGCTCTCGGAGAGAGTGCCTGCCATCAGCAAGGAGACCTGTGCCTCACTGGTATATAAAAATCACCCCCAGGGAGGAGACTGAATTTATACAAGCAGCTCATGGAGAAGCAGTGCAGGCAGGGTCCCTGAGACACAAGTATGACTGGCACACTTTTCCCCCAAAGCCTCACCGCCTCACCTTACCCCAAGCTGGGAAGAGAGGTGCTCTGAAACCCAAGTTTCCCCTTTGTCCACTCTCAGGCCTCACAACAAAAACGTCTTGCTCTGCTCCACCGAAGCTGGTGGTGGTTTCACCAGCTTGCAATCACCAGGCCAACAGACCACCAAGTGAGGTAAGAAAAACAGCACTCGATCTTTGGGTGAAAATAATGAATGTGGCTTTTGACTGCTAAAGTACATCTCAGAAAAGAACTAAGTCAGCTCAATGGGGACAAGAAGACTGGTAGTATGTATAATATTTGGTATTTTCAAGTGCTGTTTGAACTTTTAATTTTTCCTTTGACTTTTATCATTTTAAATAGCATACTAATAAAAAAAATAAATAGACAAGTGAATAGATGAAGACCCAAACAATTTAGAGCCATACCATGAGCCCTGAACTTGATTTGCTACATCAAACAGTCTCGTCCTAAGCATTCGAGGGACCTGGGAGAGTGTTCTCGAGAACCTGCACGCTTCATCTCACATGAAGGGATAAGTCTGCAATTTTAGTCTGAAAAGAGTCGGGAAGTCCAGAGCCTGTCAGTTTTCTGGGAAAAGGAGGGTTGAATGAAAAAGACAGGGGGAAAAACAAGGGCCTGCATTCGGTCTGGCTGGGCCACTTCCTTATTCAACTAGTCACACTCCACAGAGCCGCCTCGCCCACTGGGCGACCCACGTGTACCCTGCAAGACTGTGGCCAGCAGTCAGGGTTGGCTTCTCTGCTGCAAGGCTCCTTTTTGGGGGGAGAGTGTTATTTATACTTTATCATCACCATCACCTTTTCATTTTACTGCTTTTGAAAGAAAAAAAATTAAAAAACTCCTCAAACTTTTATTCTCTTATTTCTGCTGCTTCTTGCACTCTGCTTCTTAAACTTCTGTGCTTCTTGCACTTCTCAGCATTGTGGGGATTTCTGCATCCCTTCATAGTTCACTGCCTCCCCATGTTTCTCTCTCCTCACCCCATTATCATGACCCCTCCTCCCTCACCCCCATAAATGAACCCAAAGCCACACTGAGTTTCCTGTGTCTGCCCACAACTCATATAGCAGGTTGGTTACTTGTTCCCCAACCTCCACAGCTCTAACCCTTCAGACAAAATGACCTAAAATGTTCAACATTCCCTTTTATAGTTCTCTTCACAATAAAGCACAGCGGCCCTTTTTGATCTGAGTTGGGAGCACTTAGTTTGGCTCCTAATTACAACTTTAAAAGAGTGACACTTCAAGAAAGAAAACCCCAGGGCAATTCCAACTTGCTGCTGCATCTGTGGTTTTGGAAGTACAGAGAGTATGAAGGTGCACAGTGGCTTGGAATCCCTATGGAATTTAATGCTTTAAGAGCAAACCACCCCATAAAGAAAAACAGACCCAGAGAAGGTAATAAAGTTGCCAGAATCCAGATTTCCAGCCTCTTTGACAGCCTGATACTCCACTTCGATGGCTCAAAATGGACTCTCACCTACTATATTTTTGTACCTGAATTACCTGTATGAAATAACTGTTACATGGAACACCTATGCAACTGCAGTGTGGACCCACCTGCCTGTGCTCCAAAGCCTCTCTCCTGTGCAGGCACCTACCTGCTACTCCCTCTGCCTGGCACACTCTTCTCTGCGGAGCTGGCTCCTTGCCTTTAGCTCGGCCCCTGCTTCCTCCCTGCTCATGGCCTACCACCTTACCTGTTAATGCACAAACGTAATTACTTTGTCCTGTTTGTGTTTTTAAAGCATTATCCAAAACCATTACCTTCGGTCGTTTATCTCCTTACAGTCTGTATTTCCTCACCTGGACATAAACTTGGCGAGAGCAGGTACTTAGATCTTATCTACCACCCTATGCCTGAGATACAGCAGGGTAGGCAGTCAACAAAAACACCGGTTCAAGGAGTAAGTGAACACATAGTGGCATGATTTCCCATTCCACATTCCTTGAGACAAAGTCTGATGGTAAATATTACCAGCAATTTTCAACTGCAATCACAAAACATGAGCGGAACCCAATAAGCAGTCAGAGGAGTTGCAACAATTCTGTAAGTGTAAATGAGTTCTTTAGAGAACTTCTTTCCTACATCAAATCTCTAGTTAAAAACAAATATCACAATCTAGATGTCTGTCTGTCTAGCACCATTTGCATCCAAAGCAACCTGCCAACACAAACAGTTTCCGTCTTATGGTAGCTGCCAACCATCAGGCACTTTTCATCAATGCTGCTTCTTTCATACATGAATCATTTCACCCAGAACAAACAGAAAAGAGCAGGGTGGAATATAGGACTATATGCCGGATGAATTCTTTTCACTTCAGTAGGATTTTCAGTGCTTCCACTAGGGGTAAAATTTGGAATCCAGATATATTTGAGTAAACTGTCCCAAACTTCCACTGCCTCTAAAGAAATCTAAGGCCAAGTCAGGTCCATCAGCTCAAAAAGGCTAAAACCAACCCCACCAGGACACCCCAAGTCATAGGAGTAAGGATGGGTCACCAAGCAAAAGGCAGTAACGTATGGATGGACACTGAGGAGGATCAACCGCTCTGAAACTGCCATGGTACAAATTATTTCTAAAAGGAACTCTTGTCCCTCAGAGATTCCCCTTTGTGGGAAGGATCACTGCCGAGTGATGCAGGAGGAGCTCTCCTGAATGACACTGACCGGCTGTTCAGGTTACTGGCGAGAACTGCTACACAATGTCACAATCCCTTGCACCCCTGGCCAAACTCACTGTGAAAAATATCCTGGGCTCGTTGTCTTCCCTGTACCATGACAAATTAATTCATCTAGCCACATACCCTGAAATATAAACACTCTGACTATATATGAAATGGAAAATTATTTTCTCTTTAAGGTGAAAAGACATCAAATGAGACCCTGCAGAAAGGAATGTCAAAAGTAAGGCTGCCCTTGATTAGGGCAGCAAAACAGAACCACTGTATATAATTCAGTAACCTTAATTCCTGTTTCTTTGACCTCCAGTATCTATCATATTTTATGAACAAAGAGCTGCCATAAAGGGTAAGACCCGAGCAAGGACTAGTCATGTCTACAAAAGATGCATAGTGGTGCTTTGCTAAGTGAGCAATGACAAACTATGTAGTTGGTCCCACAATTCATTTCATCCAAGGTATGTGTAACTTTCATGTACCAGGCACAATTTTAGGTGCAAGGAAGTATAAATTACAGCTACCACCCTCCAGGAACTTAGATGGAGACCGATATTAAAATAAGAAATAGAGGGAAAAAAGATTTGGTGGCTCTTATGAAAGTGAGAAGCTGTTGTAAGTAGTATTGCTGGCAGTTTCCACTTCTCCCAATGCCACATTCCTGGAATACACATCAGACAGGCGTTTGCCAAAGAAAGATGTTATTTTCCTTTTGGGACTGGGGCCAAATAAACTGCACTAAATAAATAGCACCAAACAAATTTGTAAACAATATGTTCAAAAAACAATGTTTCAACCATGAGAAGGGCCTATGTTCATATAAAATAGCCAGCAGCAAGCATCGTACCCTGTAAATGCACAAGTTAAGCAAGGGTTTCCAGGAGGAATAATAACAAATATTTTAACAGCTGCATTATCTGGTTTCTTGGAGAAAAAAATTAAGGCAACGCTTTTTTTTTCCTCATTAACTTCCTTACACTAGAAGGGGTGTTAGGGAAGCACCCCTGCCCCAGGAGCTGTTCTCAGAGGACTGGTTATTCTGTAACAATCAATTCCAGCTGATGTCAGGTGGTATACTTCAAACATTTTTTCAAGGTAAGGCCTCATCTTGTCTTCAGGAAAGTGTGGTGAAGAGGCACAGGTTTTCAGAACTCAAAAACCTGAGTTTCAGATCCTGAGTGTGCCATGTTTCTCAGCTATTCTGAGTTTCCATTTTCCCCTGAATAAAAGCGTCTCGGCGATCTCTCTGGTGCGACGTCATGATACGCATGGGCCGTGTCCACAGGCTGCAGGCACCAGCCAGTGGCAGCTGTGAACACGGCCATGGTTATCTTCACCTTTCTTCTACTTCCTGGGATTATTCAAAGTTAAAGTTCGGCAGTACAGAATTAGATTCAGTAAGGATCAACAGGAAAAGACATCTAATAAATCTAAAATAAAACCCCAAACTCTCCCTACAACTCTCCGACAATTATCACCATCATGTTTGAGCTAATCTAGCCTTGTCTTTTTTTCCTCCATGGAAAATTTTTGCATAGAACTATTTAAACTAGAATAAAATGATATCCTGGCTTATAAAGCCAGAAACCATCAGAAAAGGAAGAGATAATGAAAAAAAAGTAAATTGAGAATGTGAACTATGGGGACTGCTGAGGTACCCTAAGGATAAAGCTCTGAGAATTTGTGTTATGATGTCAGTGTACTGAGAGCTATAGAACTTACACACTTAAGAAGATTCACATAAGTTTTATATCATGTATATTATTCCACAATAAATCAAACACTCTTAAGAAGTCCAAGCTTGGTTCACTTTGTGCCCTAGGACTCAGAATGTGTCAGCATCTCAGCCAAATCATGAAATACTTGAGTAAGAATACTGAAAACAGGCCTAATGATGGGATCTGTGTTCCTTTTTCTAGTTTCTACCTCAGTCAATACTGAAGCCTAAGGAGTGTGAGAAGACATTTAAATACATCTTACAGGAAACATGAGTTGATACTTAATGGTTTCATCCTGGTTTCTGTGTCTTCCCAAGCCTGTGAACTCAGAATTCTGAGGAAGAAATCCATTTCTCCCAAACTAAGAGCACAAGCAAAGGATTTCACCAGTTGTTTCAACAAGAAAGCAAGATGGTGGGTTGAAGTCTGACTGATGACTGACATCTAAGTAGGGTGTTGTTAAGTTAACCTGAAGTTAAGGTTGCCAGGGTGACCAGCTTTGAGTGTCCTGTTTCACCAGCAAGCCTGTCGACTTACTATCGTATTTCCTACCGATAGGCAGAGTGCAAAACCTTCACACCTACATGTACTTCAGAACTCAGTATGAAATCCCAATATGCTTTTCCTTTTAGAATTTAGTCACATCTTTGCTAGAACCAGACAGACCATTCATCCAGCAGACTATGGTTTATTTAATGATGCTCATTAAGGGCCGTCCTCGAGGGCACACTCTAGGGACCCAGGAACAAATCACTCACAGCTGAAGCACGTTAGTACACCATCTCTCATGTACTTTCCTAACCAATATTACTGTATGTTTTCTAGACAGGCGAAAATGCATGTTTTAAAACATTTTAAAACCCACCTGTTAGGTTAGTCTTGGAGTTTCCTGGAAGCGTGTTCTCCTTTGGGACTGAAGGGTCTATAAAAATAAAGAAACATCCTCTGATGAAAGAACACTTAATATTTAAGGAGGAACACTAGCAATGTTTCTTTCTACGTCTGGGGTGGTGTTGGGGGTGGGGGGGACTTATTCCACAAGAAGTTCTACTTCGTCCCCAACTGCTATGAAATATACCTTGAAACTGTAAGTAAATCTGTACTGTATTATTCAACACAGAAAACACAGTTCACACAATAAGCACTTACACAGTACTAACAGTACTTGGTAGGTGCCAGCCACACACTGAGCATAACAGCTTGCCAAAGTCCAGTCCCCCACATGGGGACACAGTGATGGGTGAGAGATACCCCGATTTCTGCTCCTAATAACTCTATTCTTCTGGGGCGACTGACTGTTCTTTGTGTTCATGGCAGCCTCTAGTTCTCACACAATCAACACCCTGACTTCATACAATGGAGAGAAGATGAACTGGGCAGCATTTTCATTTTTATTACAAATCTTGTTGGTATGATTCTTTTAAAATTTGAACTAGTACCTTAAGATTTGGGAGGAAAAAGTTTAGAAGGATTTTACGCCACAGTTAGAGTGGTTTATTCACTTTTGGTTGGGGGGGTGTTAAATGGAAGATTAAAATATATATATATATATACCTTTCTCTAATATATATATACATCTTTCTCTTCATGAGAAGAGAGTAAGCATATTACTGGGTCCTTTTTCCTAAAGATAATCGCCCCCGACCCCCACCCCCCGCAAAAAACACTGTTGAACAAAACCAAGCAATAAGAACTTCAAAGAATCTATCTTTACTATGTGTGCAAATTTCTTCCTCTTGGTGGAATGAACTATAATCCACTGATTTCAGAAAATCAAGGGCAGTAAACTACACAGATGTATGTAGCAGCAGGTTCAAAAAATTGCCAATATTAGGAAGTGATTGATTACTGGATGCCAGGCCAGGTGGGGGGCATGTGAATTGCATTAGCTCGTGGAACACTCCCAACAATTCTGAGACACGAATACTCTTGCAGTGACTGGAACTAAGAGGGCCACCCAGCAGCGCCTGGGTTTGGACCAGGCCATTTAAATCCAAGCCGGCAGGTATGAGGGCCAAAACAGAACTGCTAGTTTTCTAGTGGCTTCTCCCCTAGTCTTCAGAGCTGTTGTGCTTCCAGTTGTTCAACCCCCAAACCAAGAGGTCATCCTTCAATTCCTTCTTCCTCACTCCAATTCATTAGCAAGTGATTTCTGTGTCACCCTCAAAATGGAGCTAAAATCACTTCTCTCCATCACCACCTGCCATCATGCACCCACGTGCCTACCTGCACTATCAGCGCGGTCACCTAGAGCTACCACCTACTCTCTTATCTGCATTACAACCTGTCATCATCTTTTGCCTGGACCACTGCAGGGATGTCCTGTTGCTTTGGTCTCCCTGTTCTTGACTTTAATGAGGGATGATTTCTTGGCAACTTTTTTTGATTGTGGTGATGTGTGCTTGAGGGAGAAGACCAAAGGATGACCTTTCTAGCTGTGTCCTTGAGGGAGAAGACAGAGGATGACCTTTCTAGCTCATTTTAGTGCTTTATTGCTAAGACCTTCCCTTCTTTCAATAGCTATTTATAAAGCACCTACTGTGCGTAGGTACTATTTTTTATATCCTTAGAAGTAAAGAATAACAAATGGTCTACATACAGGAGCTTCATACTGGACTTGACAGGAAAACCAAGTACTAAAATAGAATAACACACTGCGTGAGTGGAGTTAAATTCACAAAGTGGAACAGACTCACTAAAGATTAATTTCACCTATTAATTTACTACTCATTATGGTCTTTTTAAGCCTACAGCACTTTAGAAAGTCCCTGTTATTTGGAGTTCCCCGCAGTCTGAGAACACTTGCTTAAGATTTGAAAGATGTAAACGAGAGCAGGATGTGGCCATCTCCTGACAAGCTACATTAGCTAATGAATACAGTATTTCTGAAGCCATCTTATTCCTTGGATTTTGTTTATCGAATCAGCACAGCCCCTTCTTTTCCCTTAGGTCATTCAAGGTGGGTTTCTGCCACTTGCTACCAACAGGGCTGACTAAGAGCTTCTCTCTCCCCTCTGTCATCTTTTATGCCTTTCACTGCACTACTACAACCTATCCTGTTTGCTGCTTTGCTCACGTGCTCATAGCACACCCTAATCCAACTGCAGGTGCTTATGAAACTATGCAGCAGACTGAAGGATATTTTTTTTTATTATTTTTTTAAAGATTTAATTATTTATACATACAAGCTGGGGTACAGGCCAGAGGTGTGGGGCGGCGAGAGGGTTCACCAGAGACAGAGTGGGGAGCAGAACAGGCAGATCAGAAATACACTGCTGAGGGGAGCAGCGGGCGAGGCAGGAGAGGTCTGCCACACCATGTGGGATTCTCCCCGGCTGGGCATCGAACTCGCATGGCCGCTGCAGACAGCTCCACAGCGCAGTGCTTAACCGCTGCGCCACCAGGGAGGCCCCTGAAGGACATTTTTAAAAAAGAATTTCAATCATGTTTTTTTCTTCTCCCACAGTATGTTGGGCAGTGGCATACTGTGGATAAAAACATTATTTATTTGAGTTTTTTCTCTCTCTCTGGCCATCTTGCCAACTGTTCCTGATTGGGGCCCTAAGGCTGAAAGACGGTGGCTGCAAAGAAGATGAAAAAGTCTGAGTCAATCAATTCTAGGTTCCAACTTGTTATGATAAGTGGAAAGTATGTGCTGGGGTACAAGCAGGCACTGAGACTGGTCAGGAAAGGCAAAACTGCTCATCCTCACCAACAACTGCCCAGTCTTGAGGAAATCTGAAATAGAGAACCACCCATGTTGGCGAAAACTGGTGTGCACCACTGCAGGGCACTAACACGGGACGGAGCACAGGGTGTGGAAAATGCTAGAGTGTGCCACAGGGCATCACTGATGCAGGTGATTCTGAGATCATTAGAAGCATGCCAGAACAGACTGGTGAAAAGTAAATCATGCCAAATTTTTCCATTAATAAAACTGGCCGGGGCTTATATAAACAAAAATTTGAAAACCCATCATGTGGGTTAGTGGCAAAGCAGTTAATTGAAAGTTTGAACTGCGGTCTCTAAAATCAGCCATGTATTGTTGTTTCACTTTGAAAAGGTTAGATAATAACTGATCCTCATGTATAAAATGGGGATAATATTGTGAGACTCCAATGGGGTGATATATGGACCTCAGTTAGTATCTTGTGAGATGCACAGGACAAGTGCCTATAACAACTAGCTATTTAAGCTCTGGTATGATTGTTAAAAATCATCACACTCCCTAATAGCACTTTCAAGAGATTATACACAGCATGGAGACTATAACACTTACTTGCTTTTTGCAAAATCCTTTATAGAACCATCTTTTCCTCTATTTTAAGGTGACATTATAGTCTGTACAAGTTGATACTAGTTCATGAAATCAAAACTTTTCTACGGTGGTACATTCCAAGTTTTCCAATTAAAACTAACATCTAGTGAGATGTTAAATAATAAACAGAATGGTCAAACAGTGAGTAATAGAACAGCGCCCCCCAAAAGTGCCCTGTGGGTTTAAGAACCACAACATTCATTGTTTTTCTAATCAGTAATCCATTAGAAACAATAAAAAGGTCTGTTTTCCCAAAGCAACATAAAAAAATGGAAGTCTCTCCCACCCCTATTGGTATAAAATTAGTACCAAGATACACTGTTTCAGTTTAGATTGTTCATTTTCACAATAAAACATCGAATTCTGAACATATGATGGACATGTTATTACTAATCACTTTTTTCTTAAATGATCTCAAAAATCAGTTCTGCAACGCCAGACGGTCACACCAACAATTCTAATTCTGAAAACAAAAAAATTCAGCCAGTTATTGTCTGATTCACCCAGATGATTCTATCAAAAGCAGGTATACCTGAACTGCCCGTTTTTGCAGACTCTTTCTCTTTCGCTGGGTTAAAGGAAAGTAAGGCTAAATATAAACCGGGTGTATATAAAATTTAAAATTAAAACCATGAAAAACTTGGGTCGCTTTAAACCAACTTATCCTAGTTTACTGACCATTACCCAGTGATTCAACTTCTGTGATAGTTGACAAAGAGGAAAAATGGTTGACAAAGAGGATTTGACACAGCAAATCCCATGCGTCCTGGTCTTAAGCAAAAGTCCCCAAAGGACAGCGCAAGGGCCTAATGGGAAACCCCACTCCCCAGACCAGGCCCAGCCAAGAGAAATGTCAAAGCATTCGGTTGAGACCTTGTTGGTGACTTGCTGGGCTGCTAACAGCCATCGCGCCGCCGTGATTATTCAGGGGGCAGAGCTGGACTGCATGGCCAGATGTTCCTGGTTCCCCGTTTGGGCAGCGCCCTCCAGGAGGCATGGATAAGCATCACCTGCGCTGGGGGGCAGGAGCAGGGCACACTCCCTCACAGCTCCCAACGAGCTGCATCAGCGCTTAACTTGAACTGACTTAAGGCCTTAAGACTAAATCATTCGAATGCTATTACACAAGTAGACGATGAAAGGCCGGGGAGACCCGTGAGGTTCCCCTCTAACTGCTATACACGTTTCCGCAGGAATTGGTAGACATATTGACCAACGCGCCTAATGTGGTTCCGAACAAGCCAAAGTCTTAGGCCAACTATAACCTCCCAGGAAACCTTTGCTGCAGAGAGAAAGGCAGTCCGCTAACTTGCGCCCTCCGCGGAGGCCCTATCTCCCCGCCATTCAACAGGTTACCCGCGCAACTTCCAGAAAAGTCGACGGGAAGGACGGGGCAATTTCCGCTGCAAGCTGCCGGGAGCCAGGTGGGAGACCCGCCCGAGCCATGGTTTACACCCACCCAACCGGTCACCTGGGGGTCTGCTAGGGCCGTTGAGTCTCAGACACCGACAACTTTTCGCACATCCATATCCAAGCTTGGAAAGTCCCGCTGGGCAGCGCGCCTTCTTCGAAAGGGGGCTGGGGACCCCGGAGTCACTCACCCGCTGGGTTTCCACTGTCTGCGGCGAACTTGATCAGCGTCATCACCAGCAGTATCCCCAGGGCCACCATGGCCCAGGCCCCCCGCGCGCCGAGCCCCATTGTTCCGAGCAGGACAAGGCGGCCTCGTGGGTTCCCAAGCAAGCTGGTGGCGCCGTCAAGAGCTGCCCGTCTGCGCAGCGCCGCCGGCTCCGCGTCCCCTCCCGCTGCGCCAGCCTCTGCGCCCGCCGCCACCCCCCTCTCTAGGCCCCCCCCCCGCCCCCAAATGACCAAATAGGGAGCAAGAGCCGGGCCTGCAGCGGACGTCGCTCGCCGAGCCCGGGCGGCGGGGCGGGGTTGGCGGGGCTGGGCGTGGCGACTCTTCTCCCCGCCTCCCCTCTGAAGGACGCGGGCGAACCCCTGAACGCTTGGGCAGTTTATTTTCTTTTCGGAAGTGGCAGTTGGGCTCGTTTGGATGTAAGGGAGCACCGCAGCCTCTCCGGATACTGAACTCGCCGGACCGCGCTGGGTCGGCCAGGAAGTTAGTTGAAGAGCAGTTTGGATGGGGTTCGGGGGCGAATGCAACTCAGCCAGACCGGGATGTTGCGGGGGGGGGGGGGGGGGGCAGATGAACATGGAGGTTCAGAAGAGGAGAGGATTCCCTATGAGGGGGCCTAGGTCGTCTAAGGTTTCTTTTCGAGTGCCCCAGCCTTAGGGGGAAAGGGTGGAAAAGCTTGAGAAAAACTCACTGTTCACTTTCATACGTAAAACATCCATGATCTATATTCCAAATTGTACCATAACATCCTTCACGGGTTCCCCGCATCTCTGTTTAGAGATACCTTCCGTGGGAGAGATGCGTGGAGTGGGCGGGGTGGGGGCTGGGAGAACGGGCGCGCAGGTATAACATCCCCGGCCTGGGTGCACAAGTCTAACCTAACTGATTCTCTCCTCGGTGTCTGCTGTCCCAGTGCGGATGAGAAGAACCCGTTTTGAATAGTTTGGGGCTAAGTCGCTTTAGCGACTTAGGAGGCAACTCTACTCCTGGGTCTTAACTGGCAGTGCTTTGAAAGTCTGCGTTTTGTTTCCACTGGACTCCCAAGTGCCCTGTAGCAATACAGGAAACTACCAAGATGGAGTGCTGGAATGGGTGGGGAATTCTCAGCTGACATGGAAAGATACTGAGCACATAAAATCACAGTGATTCGCCCATTGCAACAGCTCTAAATATGGCAAACCTTTGGCATCTCACCGAGATTTTATGACAGAAAGGCCACAATACCTCAGTTATACTCTCTGAAATATGTTGTGAGAGATGGTACTTTCTGACTTGGTACTTGCCTGAGGGCAAGTCTATCATGACCCATCTTGTCCTGAATTTGCAGACTTACATGTGCTGATTCAACCACCCTGCAAATACTCCTTGGCACTGACCACAGGCAAAAAGCAAACACTGCAATTTATAAAGTTTTAGTTACTGCATTTAATTGGGAAACCTGGCTTAGGAATAATTGTTCTGGTGACTGTCTACCCCATTTCACTTGCCAGGCTCCACCTGTCTTTATGACCCTGCTTCAGCTGCCCCTGGATAGGGTGCTTTCTGGTTGCTAGCACTGTTTCCTTATGAAATGCCCTCCTTTATTCTCTGCCCCAGCCCATAATACTTCATGTCAGACAGAGTGTGCCTCCACCTGAAATCTGATGTGGAATAAGAGATTCCTCCGGAAGTGAAACCAAAAGTCAAGCAGGACAAGATGTCTACCTGGCAATTTCCCATGGGCTGCAGGAGACCGGAAATTACCCCACCGTGGGTGTGAGTGGTGTGAGTGGGTAGTTGTGCCAGCTTTACTTTGATAGAAACAGTACACAACTGAGTTCTTCCTATTTTCTTTAGTGTGATGAGAGGGGAAATGGGCAAGACATTATGTCCATCTACCCTCTTTTTTTCTTTTTTTCTTTTAAAGATTTATTTATACATACAGCTGGGGTACAGGCCAGAGGTGTGGAGTGGTGAGAGGCTTCACCAGAGACAGAGTGGGGAGCAGAACAGGCAGATCAGAAATACACTGCTGAGGGGAGCAGCAGGCGAGGCAGGAGAGGTCTGCCGCACCATGTGGGATTGTCCCCGGCTGGGCGTTGAACTCCAATCGCTGCTGCGGACAGCTCCACAGCCCAGCGCTTAACCGCTGCACCACCAGGGAGGCCCTCCAGCTACCCTCTTTAGGGCCTGAGATTATGGTGGAAGATGCAGCCTCGGCTCTGCCCCATCACCAGCTAACACAGCACTATGGAGGCATGCAAGGTCAAAAGAGCAGCACGGAAGCCCTCAGCAGCCTAGCCCTCCCTGTCCTCCAGCTCCTTTTGCTCACTTCAGTATTTATTTTTGTCTTTCTTACAACGATATGAGTTCCACAAAAACAAAAGTCTAAGTCTAAGAGCCTATTTCTGGCCTAGCTTCGATCATAATGCCATGGACACTCGTCATTTTTCCAATAGCTTTCAATACCTGTTACCTTTTTGATAGCTTTCCTTATTTTAGAAGTCAAACTGTTAGCCTCCCAAATTTTTCACCTCCCTTGCAACTGGACTCAAGAATGTGACCCAGCTTCTGCCAATAAGGCTCATCTGTGTGAAACAAACTCAGGTGGGAGCAGCCAGAGGAAGCAGACTCTGTATGGAGCATCCAGTTTTGCTGGAAGAGCAGCACAGGTGGCTGATGTGTTGGCAGCACTAGTGGCAACAGCAGTTTCTCCGTGGTTGTAAAAATTGCGGAAGTGGCATGGTGGGGAACAGCGCCGGAGACAGCTACCTTTGTTGGGCTTGGCCTGCAGTGGTTTTGTGCTTTATCCCAGAGGCTTAGCCTCAGTCAGGATTATCTGCACTTTCCAACATTTCTAAGAGCCACCACATATCTTCAGTGTTCTCCCTTCCTGCCACGCCCACGAGTCTTTTCTTCCTCATAACTAAGGATACAACTTTACATCACTGAAATGTCTTCTCCTCCTAGAAGGCTACGATCTCCATTAGATTATTTACCAGCTGCCTACTGAGTGCTTACTGGGTGATGGACAATGTTCTCACAGAGCTGCTGGTCTAGTGGCAAGACATGCGTAGTCGCTACAGTGGAGTGTGATAGAAGAGAGGAGCCAGGTCTGTGTCTTCCTCTGTGTATCTGAGGGTCTAACACATTTCCCAGCATGGAGCGTGCACACCCTGTAAATTTGGTGGGGGGATTAACAGAGCAGCAAAACTCTGGCGCTCACCTCCATAATATTTGAAAGAGTTTCATTAACTTAGGGTCACCTGAAGATGGACTAGAGGGTGGGACCATCATTCATTCATTCAGCCAGTCACTATACAAAAACACATTGAACGCATGCTATGTACCAGGCGCTATCCTAGGTGTCAGGCAATGGCAGTGAGTAACACAGGCCTGTTGCAAAAAAATGACAGACCTGTAGGGTGAATGAAGTTAAAAATCAGACTTTTTTTACGCCCTCCTGCTGCTAGTGTGGATGCCAGGGGTCAAGAGCTGTGGGCATGGCACACTCAGGCTTATGGTTGTGGACATCTGGGCCCAGAGAGCAAAGTGTGCTCGTGTCTAAGTGCAGGCACCTGTGCTGAGAAGCAAGGGATAAAAGGGCAGTGTCACTCTGATATGAAATGACCACGACACGACACAAGACTGAGAGGGAGAATGCCAGGGAGAGATGCCAAAGAAAGAGCACAAAGGTTTGTAGGGGGCTGGAGGACTCGGTTACCTGCCTGCCTCCTAGCCCCTGCCCGGCCCGTGCCTGTGTACCTGGTTCCCTGAGAGAGCAACAAAGGTCTGTCAAATCTATCAAGGACTCCAGGACTCTGCTTTCCGTCTGCCTGAATCGACAGTAAACCTGCCTGCCTAGGGATGGTTGCACTTACCCCTCTGAGTGGTTTAAATGTGAGCTGATTCTAGATAGGAATGGCAGAAGCTCTTTCTTTTTTTCTGAAATAGCATTAACATTCATTTAGTATGTTAGATTTCACAATCTTATTTGCTAACAATTGCAATACGATTTCCATTCCTTAGTTGCTGAAACATTATGGTAATTTGATTTACTTGAGGTTACATAGCATATTGGTAGTAGATACACCTAGCTTGGGTTGTTTTTTGTCCAAATTCAAACTTCTTATGCCACTGATGATCTAATAACAGTAGCAAAAATGTACTTAGCACCTACCAGGTACCAGACACTATGCTAAGCACACTGGATGCATAATCCATTTTTCACACCAGTGCTGTGTCAGAGAGGCTAGATAGACAATTTGCTCAGACTGCAAGCTCATTAAGAAGCGAAGACTCAGAATCCAAGCACTGGTTTCTCTGTGACTTCATTTTCATCTAGACCCTGGGGAATGGGAGTTCACATGCAAAATATTCTCCTTACCCAGAATATAGTACAGTGAGGAGGAGGGGGAAGGGTTGCACAAATAGTGGTAATTGTGCCATGACCAAGGACAAGTAATTATTAACTGAACTCTCTAAATCTGAGGTCCAAAAAAAAAAAAAAAAGAATAACAGGGAAAGGAAAGCAAGAATATAACTTGTCCCTGCATCTGTCATTAGGATCTACATTTCTTATGTTCTAAATAAAAAAACCTTCTGAGTCAGGTCACAGATTGTGGCTCAGCTGGCTGACAGCGAGACTTCTCTTCACTGTTTACTCAAAACAGGGCTACATAAAGTGATCATTAGAAGGCCATTAGGCCATTAGGTTTTAGGTTATAAAGAAAAACAAAGATAGTAATGACACTGGCATTTACATATCTAATGGCAGGAGCTACTTGTAACTGTAGGAAAGAGATGCTTTCATGTTTTTCCCACTGAAACTTCTATCCCAGGAAATTTCTATTCATTTAAGAGTTGATAGAGAACAGCTGTTGTGGCTTGGTGTCCACAGGCAATTACCTTCCAGTTATTATATATAAATCAGTCTGTCGATAAATCAATATTTGTACAAGGAATGAACCAGAATCTATATAACTTTGAGCCTGTGAGGTAGCTACAAATAAAATGTTCAGTGGAAAGATGTCATAAGAGTATAAATTGGCCTGTGTCCATTTCCCTGTTTCTGCCAATTTCCATCAATTTCCATTTAGCAGGCTGACAGCATGTCATAAACTAAGTCTTCACAATGGTTTCTTGGGTGTCCTCCCTCTTTCTTCCCTCTGCTTTATTTCCATTACAATCAAACGCCTTTTTTTTCTTGTACCTTCTCTTCCCTCTCATTTCAGTTTTCCTTCTGATTTCTTCCCCTCAGTCTTAACTGCAGCCAAGTGAGAATCTATTTCAGTAACCCCCCAAAATTATTGGGTATCTATTTTGTATTCAATGCTATGTAGTATTCTCAGATAAAAACAAGAACAAGAGTGAAAGTAAAACAAGGGCAGGGGAAAGTAAAGGTAAAGATAAAATAAATACACAAAAATAGAGAATGAACTATGCTGTTGGTAGAACTAGGCTACTTCTTGAGGTGGCTGGAGAAGAAAGGTAGACATAAATTTTTAAGGAATGGCTTCTCAAAAAGGGAGTAGGAATCTGTGTCTGGAATCAAGGAATGTGGACAGACGAGGAGTGGGTGATGGTGAGTTTTCAGCATTATTTACAGGCAGGATTATGTTGTGTTCTGAGGGAGCACTGAGGAAGAGACCAGAGGTCAGAGGCTGCATATGGGGGGTACAGGGAAACCCAGGGAACTTTCCATTGTTAAATCCCAGGTTACTTGTCACTTCCTACTTTGACTGTTTTCCTCTGTGGCAGCCTCCAGAGTTTCAACTTCCTTTCCCTCCCTGTTTGCTGCCACCTACCCCGTCCTTTGGTGTTCTTATGTTTTCAAAGCCTTCAGGCGGAGGTTTGTTCCAAGTGCCCAGACCTTCCTTTTTCAGCAGCCTCAGAACATCAGCACTTTCAACAGAAAGAGTTACATTACTGAACATGATGGGGAAATCGACAAAGATAAAATAGTTATTGTAAGGAAGTTTGAAAAATCTGAAATATAGTTCTTGGCGTCTCGATTTCCTGAATATATCCTAGCTCCCTTGCAGGAAATGGAGAAGGAGGGCTTCCCAGTCATTCATTCAACAAAAGCTTAGGCAAAGCTCATATGTGCACACAAGAAACAACTAAAATTAAATGTTGGGCTGAGAATATACAGGCAGTGTGATGGAGAACAACTTGATGGTTATTTTAGAGTAAATAGGGAAGTATTCTTGAAGAAGGTAAAGTTACACATTAAGCTTTTGGTTTTGCCAGTGTGGTATGCAGATGTCAGTTCTTAAAAGGAACTATGTGAAAACCAGGGGGGGAGTCCATTTCAACCAAGCTTGGTGTATTGAGGGGGGACAGAAAGCCATTGTGTTTGAAACTGAGTAAGTTGGGACAGAGAAGTACAAGGAGTTTCTGGGGTGAGAAGTTTGGACTTTAATTGAAATATAATGGAAAGTCATTCAAGAGTTGGCAAGGGACATGTTATGATTTATATATTTTTAAAAGATTATAGCAGTGACTATAGAGAGGAACAAAATAGAAGGAAGGAATCCAGTTGGGGTCTTTCTGTTTTAGTTCCCCAATACTATGATGATCCTCCAAAAAACAGTTTTATGTGTTTAACATCTTATTTCCTCTTTTCCCTCACTCTAAGTCATTCCAAAAGTGCCCTACTCCTGTAGAATTACTCCTAGGTAAATACCCAAAAGACTAAAAAGTGGACTCTGACAGGTATTTTTGACAGCATTTGTAGCAGTGTTATTCACAATATTCAAATGGTGGAAACAACCCAAGTGTCCATCAACAGATGAACATATAAACAAATTGTGGTATAGGGCCTCCCTGGTGGCGCAGCGGTTGAGTGCTGCGCTGTGGAGCTGTTGGCAGCGTGTGATGCGAGTTCGATGCCCAGCCAGAGAGAATCCCACATGGTGAGGCAGACCTCTCCTGCCTTGCCCGCTGCTTCCCTCAGCAGTGTATTTCTGATCTGCCTGTTCTGCTTCCAGCTCTGTCTCTGGTGAACCCTCTCGCCGCCCCACGCCTCGGCCTGTACCCCAGCTTGTGTGTATGAATAAATAAATCTTTAAAAAAAACCAAACAAATTGTGGTATAAACACACAATGAAATATTTTTCAGCCATAAAAAGGAATGAAGTTCCAATACATGTTATAGCATGAATGAACCTTAAAGACAGTATGTAATGTGAAATAAATCAGACCCAAAAGTTCAAGAATTGTGGGAGTCCACTTCGGAGTTACCTACAATAGGCATTAACAGAGTTTGGTGGTTATTAGGGGAAAGAAGAGTAGGGAGTTATTGTTTAATGGGTATAGAATTTCTGTTTGGGGTGATGAAAAAGTTTTGGAAATAGTACTGATGGTTGCACAACATTCTGAATGTACTTAATGTCACTCAATTGTACACATAAATTTGGCTAACATAGCAAATTTATGTTATATTTATTTTACTGCAATAAATAGAGATTTAATGTGATGTTTCTAAAACATCTTTGGACTCATGTTCTGTGATACCATGTCAAGGTGAGGGACATGATATACTTCATGAGGGATGTGCTAGGATTCATCCCCTTGACCTCCATGAGATAGTAAAACTCAAAGACGGCTGATGGGAGGGAATGTGCCCAGTCCAACTGGGAGATGGGTTTTGTTTGGCTCTTGCAGTGTTACCAACACAGCATTTACGATTTTAAAAAATAGATTGCTAATTTGTATAACCTCAAAGTGCTGATTTCTGTTTCTCTTGAATTGTTGAACAATCTGTTAACACTAGAACCATCATCTCAGCTAGCAGGGGTTATGAGACAGATGCTCCCTTGAGGAGAGACACACTCTGCAAACAGTCCCTCTGGTCCTTACTGTCTTATTCCCAATGGCCTCATTAATCTCTGTATCTTGCCTGTCCTGTGACACTTTGATCTGTGGATCAATGAACAGGTGAATTGTTTTGAGAGCCCTATGCTGGGTTGACATTTTCTTTAAAGAAAAGTGTAGAAGAAAATTTTTTCCTTTAAATTCCTTTCTTACAACATGGAAATGAGTGTCTCATGTTACTGCCTAGGGATTCAGGTTCCTGTAAATCAAATATGTGTGGGTAATTTTGTGAGTTGTAGAATTCTAGAGAATACTTAAAATAAAAAGATTATTCATGCATGCAGTTACTGAAATTTGATCAGTGCTTCCTTGAATAGTCAAACATTTACAGCTACTTTAAAGGTGTTTCATTTTATTGGTGTTATTATTTTTCCTCCAAAAGTCAAAAGTGTTAGATTAATATTGAAAAAATGTAAACAAGACACAGAAGTACTTAAAGGAAAAGTTCTTCCTGGATTATTTCCCCACTGGTTGGCATAGTTACTGTTGGGTATTTTTTTCCTCATACCTTTGTGTTTGTGTGTTTCTTTGTGCTTGCACATACAGTTATGTAGAAATTTACATGTATACATATTTGAACACAGAATATGGTTTTTATCCACAAAAAATGAATAATACTGCATTTACTGCTTTGTAGCTTGCTTTAAAAAATTTGATGACTGCAGATATGCTTTCTTCTTTGTAGAGGCCATGTGGCATTCACAGCATGGATATTACTTTTTTTGACATACTGTTGGTTTATAACATTATGTAAGTGTCAGATATACAGACTTTAAATTCAACCTCTGTGTATTCTACCTTATGTTTGTAATTTATTGAAACATCTTACTTTGGGCAGATATTTAGCTCATCTCTGATCTCTGCTAACCTAAATTTGATGGCACGATGAGCATTCTTCAACCAATATCCTGGCACTGTGCTAAAAGTAATTCTGAAG
This sequence comes from Scalopus aquaticus, assembly GCA_004024925.1. NCBI lineage: Eukaryota > Metazoa > Chordata > Mammalia > Eulipotyphla > Talpidae > Scalopus > Scalopus aquaticus. Next base: position 222,413 of record PVIJ01000149.1, read on the forward strand.
AGCAGATTGTAGGGATGAGATTATGAGAGAAGGGATGAATGTTTTAAAAGTTTTGATCAGAATTGTAAAGTGCCTTTTAGAATGTACATTCTCACTCGTGCTGACGCTGAACATTATCTGGCTTTTGCTGATATAGAAGGTAAAAGACAGTGTCTCATTCTGTTCAATTTGCCTTTTTTGATTAACTGGGATAGCACATCTTTATCCACTTTATTAGCCACTTACACTGCCTCTTCAGGGGATTAGCTGTTTGTATCCTTCACTTTGACAGTGTTACCTAAGTCTTATTTGAGTAATGTGCACAAAAATATGTCCTCATAACATAATAACTCCTTGTATGAAGTATATCCTTGTATAGCAGCTCCTTGAAAAATGTCATTTTGTTCAATATCCTTTCATTATATCATTAATGACCAAAAAATTGCTTTTGAAAGAACAAAATAAAATAGGCAGCAGAGGTCCCTCACTGCTTTTACAAGGTGGTAGTCTAATGATGCAGAGACCTACTGAATATGGAACATACATGGAGACAAAGAAAACAAATGTAATGAAAGTCACTTACCCTAGAACAGTGCTCTACAGTTTATGTTTTTTTTTTTTTTGAGAAAGAAGACTTGTATGTAAATAGCAACAATATTAGGTTAAAAAGTAACATTGCAAAGGGGACTAGCGGGTTAGGTGGACAGAAATAAATTGGGAGTGTGGGGACTTGTATTATAAAAAGGGAAATGATTCCAAGGACAGTAGAGAGGTGACGGATGAGATGGAAATGATTTTTATAGGTGGAAGAAAATTATCTGAAGAGATAGGACAAAGGATAAGAGTCTATTTTGAAAGAAAAATGGTTTCTCTTTAGATTAAGCATGGTTTTGGGGATGCTTGAGAAAGAATTCTCTATTAACCCTCTTCCTCCTGAGCACCATACTCCTGTTAACTCAACCTTAAGGTTATATGATGATTTTTTTTATCAGTCACTTATCACTACTGATTTATACTGAATCTGAGAGGGACTTAAATCTTTCCACATACAATGTGCCTGTGGCTCCAGAAAGATGCCACATCTGACCCATTCTATCACAGCGATATCCATTGCCCATTATGATGAGTACTCGTTGATTCCTCCTTTCATCTAACCACTATCATATTCCAAAGGCAGATATTATCCCCCCTCCATGCATTAGGACCATGCCAGGTGCTGGGGAGACAAACATTGAGTTCCCTTCCATATAGTACATGGAGTTTATCACCGGCTGGGATAAGTGAAGGGCTTAGATACTTACTACTGAGGACACATAAATATCACGGTTGTGGAGGTATGTGTCCAGGAGGGAATCAGTTCAAGGACTTTTCTGCTCTTCACTCTGGTGACTGAGGGTTAGCCTTTCTGGGGGGTGTCCAGGTGGCTGCTGGTGATGAGCTGAGTTCAGGAGGTGGAAGTTCACATTCTCACTTGGTTTTTATTTCTATTTTACTTTTCTATATTTGTTCACAGAGGATGATAAGCATGCTTCAGTGGAAGGAGGAAGCTTTACTGAGGCTTAAAACATTTAGTGCTTGTTAACTAGTTAGCTCCCCTGACCCTCCAGCCTTCTAGAAAGGTGCTGAGGTCCCACTGAGGGCACAGTAGACTTTCAGCAACTTCAACACTTGCTTGATCTTTCTTTCAAGGTACTTGTTCAGACTGCTTTGCTTTGTATAACCTGTTTGATTGCCCACTGTAAATTATAAATATAACAATAATAAACTTATCTAGGTGAAAACATTTTCAATGTGTTGGATTTCTATGTAAATAAAATCATTTGTATTTCTGCCATATCAATTAATTCATGTGGTTTATTCATATCACCAGAGTAGATGAAGTCTGACTGCAGGATTATGGAAGGTAGAGTGGATGAACACTGTTGGTGAGAGTTCCAAGGTCCTGCTTCTGGCCTCATTTCTGCCACATCTAATTGTGGAGCACAAGGCACAAGTTTATTGTCCCACTCCTCTTAGGTAAAACGCAGAGGACCTCTTTGACACAAGGGTCTTCAATGTCTTTATATTTGGTCCCAGATGCACCATAGAACCAAATCCATGAATTCACAGCGTGTGACTCCGAGATGTGCCTGCCCACTCTCCTGGCTAAAGAGACTCACTGTGCCACTGACCTAGCTCCTATTCTGTCCCCTCCATCATCTGCACACTGAGGCCAGTCCAACCCTTAGCCTCCCTGAACTTACATTTTTTCAACTATTATGTTACGATAATAACAGTCCCTACCTCTTAGTGACATTAGAAAGAAGAAATGAAACAACTTATAAAAAGTAATTACTGCTGTGCTTGGCATAGTAAATATTCAGTAAATAATAATTCTTCATATAAATTTCTCTTGGTCTAGCTTCTAGGTTCATATTGCTATGACTTTATGTGGTTTCTCCAGCCAAGGAAACACAAGCCTCTGGGCTTATGTGAAAACACTAATTTACAAATATTGTCACTGACAGGTGCCAGAGAGTAATAATAATTTAATAATTATTATAATTTTAGTAGTCTAAACACAATATAGCACTTACTATATGGCAGGCCAAGTCTTAAAAGCATTGAGTGTAGTAATAATCAATCCCTGACAAGGAGGGTACTATTATTTGCATTCCCAATTTATAGATGGGAAACTTCAAGGCAGGGGCCTTAAAGCTAATAAGTGGCAATGAGTGCTTGAACTCGGGCTGTTTCAGTCCAGAACTCATGTTCTTAACTACTCAGCTTTACTGGTTATTTTATAAAAATTATATATCTACTCCTAAGCACTTATTTTCTTTTAAAAAGATTTATTTATTTATGCATACAAGCTGGGGTACAGGCCAGAGGCGCGGGGTGGAGAGAGGGTTCACCAGAGACAGAGTGGGGAACAGCACAGGCAGATCGATGGAAATGCACTGCTGAGGGCAGCAGTGGGTGAGGCAGGAGAGGTCTGCTGCACCACATGGGGATCTCCCTGGCTGGGTGTCAAACTCACGTTGCTGCTGCCAACAGCTCCATAGTGCAGCGCTTAACTGCTGCACCACCAGGGTGGCCCACACTTATTTTCTTTAACCAAATATTTCAAATTTTTTTTAAAGATTTATTTATTTATTTTATTTATACATACAAGTTGGGGTACAGGCCAGAGGCGTGGGGCGGCGAGAGGGTTCACCAGAGACAAAGTGGGTAGCAGAACAGGCAGATCAGAAATACACTGCTGAGGGGAGCAGCAGGTGAGGCAGGAGAGGTCTGCCGCACCATGTGGGATTCACCCCGGCCGGGTGTCGAACTCGCGTTGCCGCTGCCGACAGCTCCACAGCGCAGCTCTTAACTGCTGCGCCACCGGGGAGGCCCAAATATTTCAAATTTTTAAGATGTCAGAGGAACATTAGAAACATTAATCATGAAATGAGATCAAATAGACTAAAACATTAACACATTGTATAGTAATAAAGATAGAGAGAAAACACTAAATAGGGGAAACATGTTTGAAATGAAAACAGTGATAACTGTGTAAGATTACTAACTAGGGCCTCCCTGGTGGTGCAACAGATTAAGTCTCAGCACTATAAAGCTATCCGCAGCCACTGCAGCACGAGTTTGATCCCCGGCCAGGGAGCTTCCCACATGGCTCAGCAGACCTCTCCTGCCTAGCCCGCTGCTCCCCTCAGCAGTGTATGTTAGTCGATCCTTGTGTTCTGCTTCCCACTCTGTCTCTGGTGAATCCTCTCACCACCCCACACCTCTGGCCTGCACCCCAGTTCTTGTATGCATAAATAAATAAATCTTAAAAAAAAAAAGATCGCTAACTAGAAGTACTAGTTATAGTATAGACTTGTGTTTCTGGCAACATGGAAGCCTCGAAATCTTGGTTGACTCCCACAGAAAACACATAAAAATACTGAATAAAATATAAAAGTTCATTTATAAAATAAGACTTCAATAAACTGATGGAGAAGTTAGGGATTTTCAGAATCTTCAAAGTAAATAAAAGCAGAAACACAAAAGGTCAAAGTTGGAGTTCACCTTGGGGATATTTTGCTAACTCAAGTAATGGGATTAGAACATGTTACTCCCCAAAATGACATCTTTCATATCGGATATTTTTAAATTGAAGAAGTTTGAGAAAGTTGAGAAAGTTGAGAAGTTGAGAAAATGTCAAAAGCAGGAAGGTCTCTGTGACCTTCACCAACCCCTTCTCCCCTGAAGCAGGTCATAAGACTTTTACATGAAGGGTGCCTATAACCAAAGGAAAGGAACAACCTTACCTCCATGACAGAGGAAGAAGAGTGAGAATAAAATAGGTCTTGCTCTTTCTAAATTTCCTTAAGTTTACTATACTGCCATCACACCCTTTGTCCTATCATATTTCTCCATGACTTTCCACCCTTCATTAAACCTGGCATAAATAAAAGCTAAAGCACTCTTGAGAAAAAATGAAGAAAATGGAGGTATCATGTGACCTGATTTTAAACTATATTACAAAATGACAGTGATCAAGCAGTATGGTATTGAGGTAAGAATAGACACATAGATCAATGGAATAGACTTGAGATCCCAGAAATAGCCCAGACATATAGTAATACTTAGTTTATGGCAAAAGAGAAAAGAAGAGAAGATAACTTTTTTCAACAAATGCTGCTGGGAAAACTAGACAGCCACAAGCAAAAGAATGAAATGGAACCATTCTTTAACCATTAACACAAACAAAAATTCAAAATAGCTAAAAGACCTGCATGTAAGACATGAAACCATAAAATACCTAGAAGAAAACATAGGTGATACATGCCATGATATCAGAGTTATCGATGTCTTTAGAGACTTGACCCTAATGGCAAAGGATATGAAAACAAAAATAAACTGAGACTACATCAAATTAAAAAGCTCTGCATAGTAGAAGAAAATATCAACAGAATAAAAAGCTTATTGAATGGGAGAAGATATTCATACATCTGATAAAGTGTCAATATTTAAGGTATATAAAGAACTCATGTGGGGCCTCCCCGGTGGCTCAGCAGTTAAGCGCTGCGCTGTGGAGCTGTCGGCAGCGGCGACGCGAGTTCGACGGCAGGCCAGGGAGAATCTCACATGGCGAGGCAGAACTCTCCTGCCTTGCCCGCTGCTCCCCTCAGCAGTGTATCTCTGATCTGCCTGTTCTGCTACCCACTCCGTCTCTGGTGAACCCTCTCGCCGCCCCACGCCTCTGGCCTATACCCCAGCTTGCATGTATTAAAAAAAAAAAAAAACTCATGCAACTCAACAATTACTACAAAAACAAATAACCCTGCTAAAAAATGGGCAGAATATATGAGTAGACTCTTCTTTTAAGAGGATATACAGATGGCCAACAGGCACATGAAAAGATGCTCATGATCACTTACTACTTGGGAAATGCAAATCAAAACCACAATTTCATTTCTTGTCTCCGAAATGACTTACATAAAAAAAGACTATTAACAATAATTATTACCGAAGATGTGGAGAAAATATTGAACCCTAGCACACTGTTGGCAGGAACGTACATTGTTATAACTTACATTGTACCATTGAGCCTATTTATTCATAGGTGTATACACACACACACACATACACACATATGTATTATATATATGTATAGAGAGGTGTGTGTGTGTGTGTGTGTGTGTATGTGTGTGTGTGTGTGTATTGATTACAAAAAAATCAAGCATAACCTTGGGGCCTTGTACCTTTTGTGGAGTAGGTTTTAGAGCAGGTGCTCAAAATATAGTAGGGCTCAAAATATGTTAGTTTTTCCCTTCAACTGGAAAACAGAGGCAATTATAATGTTGAAGACACTTGAAAAAGTGTAAGACAGAAAGCAGAATTTTCAGATTTATGTGACAGCAGGGTTAAAGGAAACATATTAGACAAGCCCTTTGGGACATGCCTTTCAAACTATTTGTGATGGAAACCAGTTTCTTTTTTCTTTTATAAAATCTACTGCTGATCATTTATAATATACAAATATGAATTATTGTATATCCACACTATGGAAAGATGAAATGCATCCATTTACATCAAAACAGAAGGTGTTCGAGGGATTTATGTGTAGTAGAGCAAGTCAGAGTGAGAAAAACGAATACTGGACATTTACATAACAGATGATTTAACAAAGTAAAATAGAAAAACTAGAGAACTAATTAACCTCTGACAGCTCAGAGGTTAAGAGGGAGGGGGAGGGAGAAAGTAACAAGATATAAGGGATGGTGTGTGGGGAAAATACTTGCCGAATCAATGAATCCATTAAAAAATGTACACTGCATATAAAATTTTTGATACGCAGTAGACTTCGGGAAAAAAAACTATTTTAAATCACTGCTTTCTTGCTAAGACAAATTTTTAAAAAAAATATGTATATATATATATAAATTATTATAAAGTTTAAACTATGGATATAAAGTAGAAGCCCAATAACTACTTTTGGATTCAATATACATAAAATTACTCTCCTAAAGGGCTATAAATCGTTCCAAACAAAAACTCCCCATTTCTGTATTTGTCTTGGCCTGGGAATAAGCGGTTGGTGGAAGAGCCATTGGGCCACACCGAGGAGAGATTGTGCCATAATCCCTCAGTCAATATTGTCCGGTCAAAAACCACCAGGAAAACAGTTCATCCTGGATGAGATGGGTTGTTACTCACTGTAGCCAGGGAGACCATCCACCCTACAACAACTTAGTAAGATTGAATTAGAAAGGATTTACTTGAAGACTTGGGGTTGTGATAGGTAATATTGCACAGGACTGAATGTTGTGAGGATGCAAAGGAAATTCTATGAGGTATCTTTTTTTAAAAAAGTTTTATTTATTTATGCATACAAGCTGGGTGTAGGCCAGAGGTGTGGGGAGGTAAGAGGATTCACCAGAGACAGAGTCGGGAACAGAACAGGTGGGTCTACTGAAATACACTGCTGAGGGAGCAGTGGGCAAGGCAGGAGAGGTCTGCTGCACCATGTAGGAAGCTCCCTGGCCAGGGCTCAAACTCATGCTGCAGTGGCTTTAGATAGCTTCATAGTGCTGCGACTTAACATGTTGCGCCACCAGGGAGGCCACTGATCAGGTATCTTAATTAATCTTATTGGTAGGGACAGTAATAAACCATATAAAGCTTTAATTGTAAAAGAGACAATGACCATCTAGATTAGTTTAGAAGAATATTTGGGTTATTTTGTGGTTTGGACAAGTTCACACTGGTGTCTGTCTAGTTGTGATTGTGGAGTTGTCTTGTTTTGTTTTTTTTTAAGATTTATTTTTTTATTTATACATACAAGCTGGGGTACAGGCCAGAGGTGTGGGGCGGCGAGATGGTTCACCAGAGACAGAGTGGGGAGCAGAACAGGCAGATCAGAGATAAACTGCTGAGGGGAGCAGCGGGCGAGGCAGGAGAGGTCTGCCGCACCATGTGGGAATCTCCCGGCCGGGCGTCGAACTCACGTCGCCGCTGCCGACAGCTCCACAGCGCAGCGCTCAATCGCTGCGCCACCGGGGAGGCCCCAGTTGTCTTGTTTTTGATACGATCACGCAGTGGCTTGGTCCAGTGTTGTTCGGTAGAAATGTTTATGGTTTATACTCAGACCAGATGTCAGGGAGAATGTTTCTTTTTCCCCTTTACAAGATGACACAGGTCTGTATAAAGGTAAGAATATTTGAAAGACAAAGGAACAGGATGTGGTAAGTTGCTATCACATTTCAGCATGAATCTCAACATTTTTTTTGACAGTAACAAAAATTTACCTTTTATTATTATTTGAGGGCTTAGAAAACTAAGCCATATTAAGTGAGAAGAAGGAAATAATTAAGGGGAGAAAATAAGAAAATTCCAAACTGAGAAAAAAGAAAAATTATAAGGACATTAACTAGCAGACTAGGTAAGACACAGGGCCCTGGACCCACACTTAGATTTCTGGGACCCACACTTAGATTTCTGACTCTGGGAGTCTGGGGTAGCACTCTGAACTTGCATTTCTATCCTGTTCCCTGTCACCAAATTGGGAAAAATGGAGAAAATCTTAGAATTATACAGGCTTCCAAGACTGAATCAAGAAGAGTAGAAAACTTGAATAGACAAATTCTTAGCCAGATCATTTTCCTGGTGCGTTCTACCAAACTTCCAGAGGTATTAATATTAATACCTATCCTTCTCAAACTCTTCCAAAAAATTGAGGAAGAAGCAATGCTGTCAAATCCAAACCCATTTTATGAGGGCAACATTACTCTGATACCAAAAACAGACAAGGATATCACAAAAAAAGACTACAGACCAATATTCCCAATGAATATAGAAGCAAAAATCTTCTGGTCTGGTCCCTGGTGCTGCTGATGTTTGAAAACCACTAAACCAGAAAAGTATCAAGGGAAGGAGGGGATGATTACAGGGAAAGAAGAAGTTCTAATCTAACGTTCTCTGTGATTCCCAGGATAAATGTCTTGAACATAGCATTCTGATGTACTAGCCAACACTGCATTTTCCTACTTAAATTACATCTTTGAGGGGGAAGTTCACATAGAAAGAGTCTCTCCAAAGTAATTTTTGCTAATTGTAGACTACTGATGTTGTCAATTCAATGAAAATGAAATTTATGCTTCTTACCATTTTCCCGGAAGTTCCCAATGATAATTAGGCAGATCCATTTTCGGAAAATGGGTTTGAAAATCTGTTCCTCAACTGGATCATTTATAGTTTGTAAATAGTTACTGTACCTACTAAGCGCAAACTAGCTTTTATAATTCCCCTTAGCTATTCTATTCCATCAAAATTGAGATAATATTCCTTAAAAGGTCTGTATTTGCCCACACTTTTGAAATATTTGAAGGTCTTTACTAAAACCTTGATGTTTTCTACTTAATTTTGTCTGTTCTTTTTTGGGGAATATTTATAAAAAAGAGGAAGTAGAAATAAGGATGGGTGAGTGACTCCTGCTTGTTCAAAAACTGATTTTAATTTCCTCTACCTCTGTCTATATATGGGATAAAAGAAATGTGACCCAGGCCTCCTATTATTTAGCTGGATTGCCTTCTGTCATATAATTATATTGATATTCACTTAATTCTTGACCTAAAAAATTGTATCATACAAGGTGTATGTGTAAGACCTTATTAACATAGTTTTCTAGAGTCCTTTTAACAAATTCTATTTATTAACCTTCTCTTTAAAAGCTTACTAAGAATATGGCAATTCATGAAAAAGAGCTCAAATGACTATAAATTATTGTTGTAGAAGATGTGTGGGTTTTCTAAAATTAATTTCATTATCTCTTTAAAGAGTTTAGTCTTTGGAAGGAAGCTAGATCTTGCAAAACAAATCTTCTCTATTTTTTTTTTCAGCTTTGCATCAGAGTAGGACTCACATAGAATAAGATAATTAATGTAGTGCTGAGATGGGTCTACCCCAATAGAGCCTGGGCTAGGAGCAGACCTTACTGTGATGAGTCTCCTTATATGTGACAGGGAGGAGCTTGTTTAAATGTCTCTGGGGACTCTCTGAACTGTTTTATGCTCAAGTTGTTACATGAGGCCTCGCTATGAATGTTTATTGTGCTTGTCATTTTCACAGTTATTCTGAAATATCTTTTCCATGTCTGAATGATGTTGACACTAAGGGCATGTATGGAGATGTCAAAGGCTTGGGGATAGCACCTGAAAGTCAAAAGAACAAGGGTGTTGAACTTACAAAAAAAGGAAGTGAAGGAGGGGAGAGATATGAGATATTTTCCAAAAATGTGTGGGACCTGTTATGAGAAGAAGGCAAACATGTATTATCTCAAGATCAATGGGTGGAAATTAAGAGGAGACAAATTTGGTTCAGTGTTGGGAAAAACTTGTAGATATCCATTCAGACATTGCCAAATATTTGCTGAGCATCTGCAATATGCCAGGCACTGATGTAGCATCTGGGGATTTGTCAGTGAACAAAATACAAAAACTCTTGTCAGTGAGGTTCACATTCCATTAAGGGAGCCAAATGTAGTCCCTGGAGATTTTCAGAGTGAGATTTTCAGAGTGGATAATCGGGGGAATACTGTGGACTTTGGACTGGATAATTTGCAAAGCCTTTCAAGTCTTTGAAGTCTCTCAATGTACGAGCATTGAATCAGTAAACAAGCATTTACTAAACAACTTCCAAGTGTCAGGTATATCTCTGGGCACTGGAAATGCAAAGATAAAGCTCTTGCCTTCAAGGAGCTCTCAGTCTTGCTGGGGAGAAAGAGTAAGTAACACGGAAGTTTGCCGCTCGAACTATGTAATAAGCAAGAGCGCACCTCTGGGAGGGTGTTCTGAAAGAAAGGATACCTGAGGTAAGTTTTAAATGAGGAGGACTTCACCAGGTAAAGGGGATGTCTTGAACAAGGTCATGAGGCCATGAGAAAAATTGTGCACATGCAAAATGGCAGATAGTTGCATGCTTCAGGTTTGGTTCTAAGTCCCTGTAGATAAAAATGGGGTGGAAAAACATAATAATTTGGGACACACAAGCATCCATTTCTTTCATGGGTGGATCTAAGGTTTTGGTGAGGTAGACAAAGCATGCATATTTACTTATTCATGCAGTTTTTCAAAACTCATTGAGTATATATTGTGTGCTGGATACACCATTATACTGAGTTACAGAAACATACTAGACCAAGTCTTTGTCCTCAAAGAGGAACCAGTGTTATGCATGGAAACATAATAAGCTAGGTAAATTAAAGTGTCCTAGGTACTGTCATAGACATTTGTGAAAAGGCATAAAGCCCACAAAGATGAAATGAAGAGAAAGTATGGGAAAATACAGGAGAGTAGATAAAGCTTCCAGAGGAGTTGACCTGGGAGCTGAGTCTTGCAGATGAGAGGATTCCACCTGGAGGACAGACAGCAAAATGGAGCTACATGAAAGGGAGCCACGTCCATAGGAGCTGGTGTTCTGGGAGGGCACTAGGGATTGGTCTAGCTCATGCTTTTCTTGAGTGTGGGGTGCAGGGGGACCATGTCATGAAGAGCCTCACTTAAGACACCAGAAAACTGTAGATGTATCCTGAGCAGGCTGAAACTAACATCCATGGGTCCAGGGCTGGTACAGGGTCCTGGCTGGTGCCCTATCCCTCTCTTGTAGCTCAAAGGGCCTTACACACGTGTGTGAACATCCCAGCTTGCACCCCCAGGCTCTGTTCCATATTCCTGAAAACATCTGACCACCTGGAAGGCCTAAAGGTGAGCCCTGGCAGTTAGATGGTTGCATGGTGCAGAAACAGACTTAGGCCCACCAGGTATGGGATTCCAGGAGTGTTGTCTAGTAAGGAGGAGGACATTTGCTCTTTGTGGGACAGACCTTTGGACAGATGGGGACCCCTGGCCCTGAGTGAGGAGGGGAGAAGTTAGCAGAGGCCCTTTGCATGTCCCCTTCCACTATATTCTCTCACTGCACCAAGAAGCTTCCAAGGGTCTTTTTTGACTGTTAGTCATAGTCCCACCTCAGTTACCACTGAGCTGTCCATTGTCTGTGTCTGCACAAGCCTATCAGTTCTAGCAACTTGTGGTAGCTTCTCTGACAGATTGAAGATACTAGAATATTTAGCAAAGCTCTGAAACCCAGTCTCTAGGCTTCTTCTTCCCTAGTGGAACCCCTGGTCTGGAATCCTGCTGTTTCCCAGAGTCCTGACTTGGAGCAGAGCCTGCTGCCCCCTGCTTCCAGACCTACAGCCTCCCTTTCCCTACCACCTCCCCACAATCTCTAACCTGGGTGGGAGTTCCCTCCTCTTATTCTTTTCATACATGAGAGCTGGTGTATATTAAACCTAGAACTTTAAAAACATGTTTCTTTTTGCTCCAGAGAAGGGAGGGCTTGTTTTGCCAAAGGCTAGGAGAAATATTTACATTTCACTTTCTAGTGTAGTGAGACAAGGAAGAAAAACAAAAACAAGCAAGATTATGTATCAAAACAGTGTGAACATTTCAATCTGCCACATGTTGGTGGAGAGGAGATTGGTAAGTGCAAGAAAGGACTCAGCCTCTGAGGAACCGCTGAGTGGGACAGAGGTAGGACAGGTGATGGGGATGAGAAGTGGCTGAAGGGGATATCCTTGGACTTGTGTTTCCCTGATTTTCAGAATGGGGCACTGCAGGGAACCTGCACGGATTAAACCCAGAATATCTCCAGTCACTTAGTAGATAGGGTCGCGAGCTGGGGGAGGCCCGAGGGTGGGTGCCCAGGCATTGGTGGCGTAGCTTTGTACACTCTCCTGCCTGCGTCCGGGTGCCTTTGGAATTCTGTTGGGTTGAACCTGGGCACTAGGAGCCTTGCTTTAACCTGTGGATTGCCAGGATTGTCCAGTGCTGGAACCAACCAACGTGTATTTTGAAGTTAACAGGTTATTTGCTTTATTTCACGTGTTCTTCAAACCACTCAGTGGGGCAAATGTTTCAAGCTCTGCTCTGCTGATGGGAAAACTACAACTCAGAGGATCCAGGGAAATTCGCCACAGAAATGCAGTTCATGGTGATACTGGACCGTGTCAGTTATTGTTGGTTCACCCTAGTGGATTATTTATTTTCTAGTAATGAGAACCGAGGGACTGCTATTAATTTTTATGCCAGGAAATTGAGTGCAAAACGGAGTTCTGGACAGAATGGAATGTGTGGGTTACTGGTTCTCTACTTTTTAAAAGCTTTCAAGAATTGGCAATTTTGATAATCATATCAATACTCAAAAATTCTCTTTTAATTATTTGTAACCTTAGTTTTATTATTTCCTCCCTATAAGAAAGATTGCCAACTCCTTTTTATGAAGTCAATTTAATGCTAATATCAAAACCTGGTACCAGCAGTGGAATAAATGTAGACTATATTTTAGTCTCACTTGTTAACACAGATGCAAGAATCCTGAATTCAGTGATGATTAAAAGAATAACATAAATCATAACTAATTATGGTTAATCCTTAGGGATATAGGAAGAAAAACTTACATAAGAAAAAACTTTTAAAGTAATTTCCTATACTGATAAGCTGAAGAAGAAAATACTTGTGAATGGTCCAACAGATGCAGAAAAAGCAATAAAGTTTATACACTTTCTATGATTTAAGTTAGAAGAAAACTAGAACTAGAAAGGAACTTCCTCACCATTCTGGAAAAGTATTAATCTTAGAAAAAACAGGAAAAGTACTCGCTTTCAGACAGGAACAACACAAGACAATGTAATGTTCTACATCACACTAGAGTTAGGTCAATGTTTTAAGACAGGAAAAACACTAAGAAATATAAGAATTGGACAGGAAGAAGCAAAAGGACCATATGCAAGTGTTATGATTATTTACATAGAAGTGTAAATACAACAAACTCTTAGCGTAACAACAAGTTTGCTGATTAACTGCAAGAGCAATACACAAAAATCAGTAGCATTATTTATTATCAGCAGTAATAATATCAAGATGATAACAGAAAATGAGATATCATTCAAAACAACAACAACAACAAAAAACAAAACAACAACAAAAAGCCTATAAAATATCAAGGACTTAATAAGTAAGAAGTGTAGAAGCCCATTATGGAAGAACATTTTAAAACTCTACCAGAATGGCATAAAGAGTTGAATTAACAGTGGGATAAATCATCTTCATGAATGAAAATGCAGTATTTCAGGATAACGATTTCATTCAATTTAATATAATTCCAAGCAAATCCTCGGCCACAGTTAGGAGAATCCTACTCCTATTGTGCTGAATTGAGTGAGTGCTGGAAGAAGGCAGAGCCTTTACTGCCTCTGTAGTTCTTACTCTTTGGAAGCTAGAGTGTGCTTATGTAATCCGAGTTTGGATATACAATTTTCCTTTCCAGGACTCTGAATCTTGAATAAGCAGTACAGGTTCCCCCTGTACCCAAAAGTAGAGTGTTCTTGTGACTCCTTTCATAAATCAAAATGGTGTAAAATGAAGAATCAGTGACCATTCATTTATATGAAAATTAAATAAAAATGTCCCCAGCCAAAATAACCCCCCCCCAAAAACCTACCAAATCATACCAAAAGACATGAAACCAAAAATCACAATCACACACAGTAAAAATAGGATAGGCTGTGATAGGCACACATGTGTATAAAGTTGTTCAGCGGAAGAACTCAACTCAGAGGGGCTGCTTTGCTGCTAGGGCAGCAGCAGCTTCTAGAACAACTGCCAAGAAACATGCTGATGAGGTCTGCACTTTTTGGCCTCTGTCATAAAAGTGAAAATCCTCTTCAGATTTCTTCAAGTTAGTGAAAACAGGGACTAATGTAGGTCTTTTGCAAAAGGAAGGGGGTGTAAGTTGAGCTTAAAAAGGTGGGGGATCCTGTGCAGCATCCATGGGGGCGTCAGAAGCAGTGCCAGGAAGCCTTGCGTTGCATGTAGCCAGGCCTCCCTTGCTTCTTGCTCAGTTTTGAGACTGTCTCTCTGGTCTTATATCAGATCTTCTGTGAGCTTTCTGGAACCCATCCAATAAATGTACTTCTGCATTGTTATAATACACTTCTTCGGCTTGCGTCAAGAACTTAAAATCGGGAACCCCTATAAAGTCACTCTGAAATTTATGTGGAAGAATACATGTCACTAAGATCAGGGGTTGGTAAATTTTTTCCATAAAAGTTCAGATACTAAATTCTTTTAGGTTTCGATGACTGGATGCATCTATTCACTCTGCCATCAGAGAGCTCAAACAAGCCACAGACAGTATGTTAGCAGCTAGGCACAGTTGCATGTCAATAAAACTTTACAAAAATAGTCAGTGAGCAGTTCCCAGAACATTGTGCATGGGTTACAGTTCCCTGATCCCCGATTAAAACAGTCTGTAAAAGAAAAGCAAAGAAAGGACAGACTCCCTCTACCAGATATACAGACATATCGCTCAGCCATAGTAGGAAAAGCAAATGGGGCACTGGTGTAGGAACATGCAAATACCATGGAACAGAAGAGAACCCAGAAAGAAACAGCAGAATGAAGGTTATTACAATATTTTTCACTCTGTGGGAAACATAAATTAGATCCCCACCTCAGGCAAAATATGAAAGTAAACTCCAAGATAGGAAAAAACAAAGAGCTAAATATAAAAGACCAAAATAGCTAGAAGAAAATATGAAATATTTTAGGACTGTGGATAGGGAAGAGTTATGATTGTCAGGTCACTATGAAACCATTTCGCAGTCTTGGGGGATGTATCCACAGAGAAAGTGACGGTCATATAAGGGTCCCTTGACCCTTAGCCTGGAACTGAATTCTGTGTGATTACTTTCCCTGAGCATGGTCTCATTCAACCAAAGGACCTGTGTTGTGGTTGTTGGGATTGTGAAAAGAAAGGAAGGCCAGGCTGGATAGGGAATGACTGACTTTTGTTTTGACAACAATGATGGGAAACATTGAAGGGTCAGAATTTGGAAGCAAAGAGCAATACTAGGTCTTGACTGGTGACTTTCAGGGACAAAAATGAGGTAAGTGATCAAGTCCAGATACAAAGTTAAATGGCTAGTCAACTGTGTAGCCAGTACATATATCCTTAATGTTCTCTTATTGGAGAGACAGTCAAAATGACTTGAAACAAACATGCCTTCAAACCAGTGTCATTGCATTCCAGCTGTGCAAATTCCCTTTGTTATGAACAGATGAAATAACACTTACTTCCAGTGTTGTTATAATGACTAGATGTGGGTATATAAGGTAGAGTGAAGATGGATACATAGTCTCTGTCATTGAGGTTCTTCCATTGAGAATTGGAGTTGATTTTCCCTTGCTCAGAAGCCAGGCTGACTGGTACTGGGTTTGCTGTAATCATAGAACTTAGAGGAAGTGATGCTTCTGTTTCTTCCTTCTTGGAAACAGCAGCTCTGGGATTTGGCTTCTGGGATTTGGTGCCAGTTCTCCATCCCTGCCAAGGCCTCAGACATGTGCATGAAGCCATCTTGGACATTTTGGTACAACATTGGTTGGAAGACTTATAAAAGACTCAATCAAGACCAGCAGAAGAACCACCACAATTCCTCATAATTGGGAGTGATAATAAATGTTTGCCACATTTCAAGACACTAAGTTTTGGGTTTGCTTATTCTGTAGCAATAGACAACCAAAAGAATGTATGCATATGTCTGTGTATGTATACATATATATGTAAACACACACATGTGTATACATACACACACACACATGCAGGAAGCAACAGAGTGCTTGGGATACAGAGTATTCCAAGTGATCATTCCAAGTGTTTACACAGTAGCAATGATTATCCTAGTGAGCCCAAAAAATGGAGACATCATTCAGGAACTTGTCAATATTCAGTTGTTGCTTTTCCAGGACATTAATTTACACATCAACTCATGAACTCCTTTGAACAAATATAAAGTGGGTGCCTGCTTTATGTTTTTGCAGGTGCAAAACAAAAAAGATAAATTCCCTGCCAGAAAGATGATACCCTTTAGTCTTTGTCGGTGGTGTGATCATTATTAAAATAACCAGAATATTAGGGTTTGTCTGATATGGACAAGGCAAAAATGAAGTTCAAAGGAGTTCTGTTCTCAGTGAGTTATAATTAACATCTTTCTTAGTAATAATCCTTAATAGCTGAATGGAAGCCATTTAGTTATTTCAAATTTAAATTCGACACATTACCTATTATTTTTGACTTATACCATCATCTTTTGGAAAATGTCTAAAATGAAAATTTTAATTGAGCAAGTTAAATAAAAAAATCAGTTGATTCAATCATTCAGCAAATATTTATTAAACAACTTCTATGTACCAATGATTGTGTTAGTCATTTAAGTTTCTAATTCTGAACAATTCAGACATAGATTCTGCCTATTCTACCAATAACTCCACTTTTCATATTAATGTCATGTGGGAGAAGAAGCTTGAAACAGGGATTAGAATATTTAGGTTTTCTAAACCAGAATGATTCCTTAGATTAAGAGGTTGTCATCTAGTTATTTAGGTTCTTCATTGAATATGATTTAATTATAGAGAACTGAAAAGGTATACTTGGGTTAAGTTTGGTTAGAATTTCAAATCCATTATTTAAGGTTTCCTCAATTTTTCTGTAGTTGACTCTGAACAATACAGATTTGACTTTGTGGGTTCACTTATATGCAGATTGTTGTATAAAAAGATGATGTGCATTTACAGTATAGTATACAGTTCAGTGCATTCATGTATTTTCTCTATTCTGGTTTTCTTAGTAACATTTTCTTTATACTAGCTTACTTTATTGTAAGAATACAGTATATAATACATATAATATACAAAACATGTGAACTGACAGTTCATGTCATCAGTAAGGGTTCTGGTTAATAGAAAGTGATTTGCAGTTAAGTTTTGGAGAAGTGAAAAGTTGTATGTGGATTTTTGACTGTATGGGGGTCAGCACCTCCAATCTCTGTATTGTTCAAGGGTCAACTGTAGTTGCTTGTTTTGATTCAGGGCTGGATAAACTTGCTAATTTGAGAGGCAGGAAAATGAAGCTCTGCATTTGCATGATGCTGAGATTGTTCTCAAGGTCACTTTCAAGTGTTGGCTCAGTCCATATACAGGTACACAAAGAAACCTTGATAATCAACAGTATCAGACCAGGAAAGCATGTCCAACCTGATGGTAAGCAAGGAAAGTTACTGTCCCTTGGTCCTAAAGTCATAATTCTTGGAAAAATGCCTCAGCAAAAGATGACAGGGATAGAAGACTGTGTAGTAGTCCTTTGAAGCTTCCCATCATCACCTGGTAATCATAATGCTATGTGGCCTGATTGGTGGGTCCTCACCCACCATTTGCAGTTGCAGGACAGAACAAAAAAGCAGATACAGTAGGAAACAACAATAACAGTATTTATTTATACAGGAAGTAAGAAAAAGGGCTAGAGAGAGAGAGGAAGAGAGGCAGAGATATGGATGGATACCACCTGTTCTACCCAAGATAGCATCCACTGGGCAGACCCAGCTTCAAACCAAAGCTGTATCTAAGCTGGTGGCTTCTCCACAGACACTCCCCCTCACCAGTGGTTTATTTGTCACAAGTCCAACAACTTAAACTGCTAAAGCCCTGGCAGCTTAACTGCCCTAAAGTCTCAGCTCCACCCCTATTTCCAACCAGCCTCTGCTCAGAGGGAGGAATTTTTAAATCTCCATCTTCTACCACCAAGTTTGCTTTAAGAGCTACCCAATAACTTAGAGGTTGCTCCTCATAGTTCCTCTTACACTTACCAATGAATGACGCAGCAGTCCATCACAGCTGTCCCTGAGGGGGAGAGCAGGTCAAAGCACAATTCTCTGTCCTCTCTATGCTTGCCAGTAATCAGAGTATCTCCTTCACACATTTAGAATGACCAGTAAATAAGTGGGCAGGGGTCTGTGCTCTCAAATATCATATTGCATGACAGCCCTCCCTAATTGCAGAAAACATAAACTTTACTCCCAAAGAAACAGTTCTACATGGATTCATGTTGTCCTTGCACAGTAAAGCACTAGCTCTTAGTTTCCTCTTTGTATGGGACATTGACAGGAGGGTTTTGAGGGCAAAGGAGGTTGCAAACTGAAACTCATCTTTGTCGAACCACACAGCCTTTTGCTGTAGCAAGACTGCTTTGAGTTAGAATTAATAAATTGCCTCTGGTTTAAATGACAAATGGTTTTATAAGAGGAAGGGTGACACCACGTGGCAGTTTTAAAACATAGCTGCAAATTTATTGGCACATCTAGCATCGTTTGATCTATGCCTGGGACAAGATTTGAAGGGTGGGGATAATACCCAATTTTTATTTCATTCAGTTTCATAGTCTCTGTGCAAAGTAAAATCTCACTGTTGATGCACATGTGCAGCAATATCAACAGTCTCACGAAAGCTGGTTTGGAGAAAGTGAAACAGGTGAGGGTAAGACTGATGGATGTCTGGGTTGGCAGGGGACAGAGAAAAGGGGACACAGAGTAGCAGTGGCAGGAGAGAGGCAGTGAAATTAGGAGGTTGGGAGTAGGAACCCAGAGCTAGAAATGACAAGGAGAATATAAGTCTTGGGAATTCAAGGCATTTTGTTGGAAAAATTTTACTTCTCAGAACAGTGAGTGAGAACTTGGGCCGGAGGGTGAAGGGGAACTCAGTATATCTTTAGGCTACACTAATTATCAATAAAGGTTTGGCAATCACCCTACCCATCTGGTGACTGGGTAAGGTGCAGCTAACTATCCAAAATAGCACAGTGGGATGGATGTCTTTGGGAGGTCATAGTCTTTGCTATCATTGCATATCATGTCTTCTTTTGACATAGAAACAGTGCTCTCAAATATCAATCATTTTACTATAGAATACAAATTTTATTTGTGTATTTGACATTTATTGACATCTACCAAGTGTAAGTGGCTTGAGGTGAGTCAGAGATACATATGGCACAGGAGTAAAGGACTTCTTCCCCAGAGGGAGAGAGATACATGAAAAAACCAGCTGCAGTACAAAGAAGGATGAAAGGCATGTTGAATGGGCTGCAGAAACAGGGGCTTTTGATTCCTGATGGGCAGCAATGACATAAAAGCCAATGAATGAAAGTATGTTCTTCCTGATGGTTCTAATTCTTTAAAAATTTTTTTTCACTCCTGTTGGGACAGAAGATAAGGAATTTTGACATGGTATAAAAACACTAGAAATGGCGGTCTGCACAATTTGTCATTTCCCAAACCACATCAAAAGACTAAGAGGGCCATGTTGTGCAGAGCACACATCCTGGAGGCCAGATATCTTTGCATCCTGTCCTTGCCATTTGACCTGCTGTGTGACCTTGGTAAGTTACTACTTAACCTCTCTTCATGTTAGATTACCAGTCTGTAAAATGAAGATAACAATGACTCATTGGAGTGTTGGACTCGAGACTAATGCACATGAAGTCCTGGGTGTATTGTAAATTCTTGGTGCTAGGATACTATTATTTTTATTATTCTGAAAAAAACACAGGGCATTTTGCATCCATGAGTTTAAGCATATTCTTTTTCATTTGTATTCCCCATTCATATCACTTCATATATTCATGAACTCCCTCCATTTGCAACCTTTATAATTAAATCTTATATTCATTGGTCCAGAAGTTACCTCTCCTCAATTTCAACTAGGGGAACCTCTTTGTTTAATAGTTGGGGATTTAATGCCCCAGTCTGTCCTCTTGAGATTAAATCTAATCAGCTTGCCTCAGAAAGATTTTCAGGTCCTCCCTGGTGGGACAATGGGTTAAGTCTCAGCACTACAAAACTATCCACAGCCACTGCAGCGCAAGTTCTATCCCTGGCCAGGGAGCTTCCCACATGACACAGCAGATCTCTCCTGACTTTCCCACTGCTCCCTTCAGCAATATATTTCAGTAAATTTGCCTGTTCTTCTCCCCACTCTGTTTCTGATGAATCCTCTCACCCCACCCTCACATTTCTGACCTGCTTCCCAGCTCTTGTATGCATAAATAAATAAATCTTAAAAAAAGAATAATTTTCATTCCTTTTCTAACAGTCTTAAATCTCTAAGATGTAGATGCTATAGAATATTCATAAGTTTCACAGTGCCATATAAGGAGAAGTAGTATTTTGTTTTATTTGTTGGTGATAACTTTACCAATAGCAGATTCTTTAACAACTGCAGCTTTTTTGGGGGGGGAGGGTTGATTTTTTTTTCTTCTCACTAGAGAACTGATATTATTTAATTATGGAGAAGAGAGAAAACTTTTCTGACAATATACCGATTTTCTCTGGCTTCACAAGAGACACATGGCCCACTAGTCACATTGTTTGTTGTCTCTGTGGAAGCTCTTGGCAGTTGCATCAACCCAGACAATACTATCTAGTTTCTTTTGGGTCATCTCTATCTACACACATGCCCCCCGCCTCCCATGCCCTCCGCCCCCCCGCCGCCTCCTTTTGATTCTTTTCTCACATTATTGTTTCTGACTGACTTTATCAAGCAAATACAAATCAGTTTATTCTTTTAAGCTGAATTTTGATCTTGATTAAACAAAGTATAGGTTGGGATATGGGATATTATTAAGTGACATGGCCCCCAATGTCATGGCTAGACTCTCCCTCTCACAGGCATGTCAGCAGGAAAAATGGGGCCACTTTTCACTTCCTAGGGCGGCAAACTTAGGAATGGTCATCTGGGAGGATGGTGTTATGTTTCTCAGGCCATTCCTGCAGGGAGAGACTCCCCTAAAGTATTTGAACTGAGTGTGGGAGAAAAGTAAGTGGCAGCTTGGAAAAAACCCAATAGTGTCATTTTAATGACTTTACCAAGTGATCCTGTATTAAAAGAAGCTTAACAGCAATATTCTCAGGGTATAAAATAGCCTGGTAAAATTTTGAGTAACTAAGGTTTCAAGTTTTTCCCCTCAACAAACTTTCATAAATTCTGTTTACTTGTTGGAGTGATTGACTATTCCATTTTGTGAATGGTGTAAGATTTCATTCTTTTGCTTGTGAATATCCAGTTTTCCTAATACTATCTGTTGAAGAGACTGACTTTTCCCCACTCAGTAATTTTTGACTCATTTGTCAAATATTTAGTGACTGGATATATGTGGGTTTATTTCTAGGCTCTTGATTCTCTTACTGACTTAGGTGTCTGTCCTATGTCACACTGTTTGATATTGTTTAGATTTCTATAACTTTTTAGTATAGTTTAAAATCAGGATGTGTGACTTTGCAACATTACCTTGCTTTCTCAGGCTTGTGGTTTCATCTGAATTTTAAACTTTTTTCCTGCAAAAAAATGCTATCACATTTTAATAGGAATAACATTTCATCTATAGGTGACTTTATAGAGTGTGGCTATATTAACAATATTAATTATTCTAATCCTTAAACATAGTTCTGCTATATTTTTCCAGGTAAAATATCCATTTCCCAAACTTTTTCATCTAATATGTCCCTATGGAGATAATGTGAAATCCCCCAAACTTGAAATCATCAATATTACCATATAATTCCTGAATGCTTTTGACATCATCCCATGAAAGCTTGAAATCCTCCAAGTTTCCATATTCATAGGTTGGGTACATCACGGCATTTGGGTCAGAAGAATGACTCAGACCCAAAGAATGGCCAAGTTCATGAGTTGCAACATACAGTAAGTTAATTCCTAAAACTGAAGAGTGACATGCAGTAACTGTAAAAAAACTATATAAATAATATATAATAAAAAAAGATAAAGTACCTCTAAAAATACCAACTCTTCAAATCCTCTCTAGTTTACTTACTTGTTTCTAGACCTGCAAAGTGGGGAGGATTTAGAAGGAAAGTCAAAGTGTTTTAATCATCCCACTTTTTTTTTAAAGTAATGTTTTCTACATCTTTGCTTCTTATAGAATCATCAGATAGCAATATTTTGTAGTGGAAAGCAAAGGCTTTAGAAGTCATCAGATCTGGGTCTGAAACACAGATTCGTTGCTTACTAGTTAGAGCATTCTGGACAAAGTAGTTTTATTGCTGAGTCTCAGTTTCTCATTTGTTAAATGGGGATAATAATTCCCACCTTCCAGATTTGTCATAATAATTTGTTCTGCAATATCTGAAAGATATCAACTATTCAATAAGTGAGTGACTTTGAGTGTCAGGAGAGAGAACATTGGCTTTGAGGAAGCAGAGACTGAAAGGTAGGCTCTCCAGGCAATGATGGTTTTTTTTTTGACTTTTTAGTTGGATTTCTCCCATCATTTTCTGTCCCTCAGATTCATAAAAGGCTTTGCAAATAAGGGGGAATGTGTGAATCTATGAGTCTGAGGAGTGGCCAGTAGTAATTGTGGTGTATTCCATTAAAAGAAGTTGTCTTTGGTCAACTTGAGTGGGAATAAAGGAGAATGAAAAGGGTTTGCAAAATGTGAAAGGGAGCCTTTGTCATGATTTCTACAAAGGTTAGATTTTCACAGCAAGGCATCACTATGGTGGTGAATTGCAAATACCAAACACAAGTACTAATTTTTCTTTCAGGGTCTGTTAGTAGCTATCTTTTTTTGTTGTTGTTGTTCAGAATTGTCTTGAATTAGAATTATTTATACCAGAGAGTCCTTCCATTAGTTTTCTGATGTCTCTAATAATTTGCTGCTATGTAAGGAAATGAATATAATGGACTGGGTTATGATATAGGTTCTTTATCTCAGAATTGCATGTAAGTCTTAAATATCATAGCCACGACTCTTCTTTCTTCTCCAATCAAAAAACTTACTTTGGGGAAATACAAACACAACACTATACTTTTTTTTAGTTACTATAATTTGTTGAATTATCAATGTATCCCAAGCACTGTATAAGTGGTCTCTTATTTAATTCAACCAATAGTCTTGGGAGGTGGGAGTATTTATAGCCCCACTTCATAAATGAGAAAACTGAGACTCAGGGGAGTTCAATAACTTGACCATTGGCACACAGCTAGTAACCAGTAGAGGAGCAACAAAGTGCACCAATGTTACTTGACTTGGAGCCTCTGTTTTCTGTACATCTGAGCCTTGAGTAACATGGATTTGAACTGCTAGAGTCCACTTAACATGGACTTTTTTTCAGTAAATATGTAAGTATATTTTCTCTTCCTTATGATTTCCTTAATAACATTTTTCCCCTTAGCTTACTATGTTGTAAGAAAATTGTATATAGAACTTAAGCATACCAAATATGCGTTAATTGATCCTTTATGTTACTGGTAAGGTTTCCAGTCAAGAGTAGTTAGGTTTTAGGAGTCCAGATTTATACTTGGATTTTTGACAGCTTGGAGGTTGGCACTCCTAACCTCCCTGTTGGTCAACTGTATATGTAGCATTAAATGAAAGAATGCATTTAAAACACAGTATAAAAAAAAAAGTAAATATGGTTGGCAGTTTGCAAAGGCTGGATAATTATTACTAATTAATGCAATTTTCAAATTAAAGTTGGTTCAAGAAGTTTGGGATTCTCCAGAGGAAATTCGGTGGAGATAAGGGATGCTATACCTGAGGTTCTGCCGCTAGTCCAGTGCTCATCCTCATCAAAGTGCGCGTCTCCTCCCAAGCCTGGCCCCGGGTAATAGGCATGGGCCAGCGTGTTTCCTGGTCCATCAAATGGATATGGGTCTCCGTGTTCTGAATGAAAACAGGATGATGGCACCCTCTGTCTGAATTTACCTCCAGTTACTTTACCTTTTGTTCATATCATTACTGAAAGATCAGCGTGATCCAAGCAGTCTGCTTTGTTGTAACAAGCAGCCAGATGCATATATGGGATGCTTTGGGTGTTGCTTCGGTACTGACATTATTTCTTTCCTAGAAGCACTACTCATTGCTGATAATAACCATATACTGAACGCTTACTGGATGTGGGACTTTAATACATTTCCATGTAATTTATGGTTGCATTTATGCCAAATTTGATTGTTTTGTTTGGCTAGATAGTAGCAGGATAGAGAACGACTGAGTACTGTGCACCAGCTGGTATCCTTTTTTCTTAAAATCCTAGCTTACTCTTTGTGAGTATAGTAGACAGTCTCTGGATTGGAGATTGATGCTTCAATTACAACTGAATTGATAATGCATTTAGTTGTGATGCAGAGCTATGAATTTTCACATTGGATAAACACTGGACTATATCCTGTTTATCCAGTTCTAGAATCCAGTTCTAGGGAGTCATGGTGAGTGCTGTCTGAGCATTTTCCTTAGTATTGTTTGTATTGTGGCTGAAGTTCATATTTCAGCTAAATTCACAGCACCCAGGCAGTTCAATACAAGAACAGAACAAAATAATCAGTATTTTCCCTGTAAGCTTGCATCATGAAGCACTAGCAGTTAATAGCAGCTCATGGTTGTATCTCAGGTCCTTTAATAGGAGACTTCTCTACTTTCTACTCTGTGATTATCTGATGGGTGTTGGGCAGAGGCCGCAAGGGGCTGGCCCATTTCTTGGAGACCACTTGAAGCTCTTTGTGTTGGAACCCCTCCTCCTGGTTTTAGGTTGATGTTAGTTAGGCATGTTTTCAATTGTCCCATGATAGATTATCTGTCTGTCTACCTTTCTATCTATCTACATATCAGCCTATCTACACAAAACAGGGTCTGGCAACCATTTTCAATAAAGGGCCAGGTAATAAGTTAGGATTTGTGGGTTTGATGGCCACTGTCACAATTACTTATTCTACATTATAGTCCCGAAAGCCATTACAGACAATAGGTAAGTGAACGGCCATGACTAAGTTTTAATAAGTACTTTTTAAAGAAATATATTATTATGAATTTGCTTCCTAGACCATAGTTTGCTATCCTCTGCTATAAAAAGGGACACTAAATTAAAAGGCTAGAAAAAAATGTGAACACTTCTGTATGTGCATATATATTTGCATATACGTGTGTGTATACATATATCTATATCTATATATCTATATCTATATATACATACATAAAAATATTTAAAACCCTGAAAGTGGGCACTATAAACAACAAACAAAATAACACAGAGGGCAAGCCTGCAGGAATCTTCCTTACCTCTTCTGACAAAACTGATCATGATATCAGCAATTCCCCACTTCACTCTCCTGAAGCTCAGTGGGACCTCTTTGCTCCACATCTTGAAGGCCTTTTCTATTAACTGATTCACTGTGACACGTGGTAAGTCTGCAGTATATGATACAAGCCTGGAAGCAAACAAGATTATAATGTCTGACCTGTTAAAAAGAAGGTTTTATTAATTTTGCCAAATGAGCCAAAGCAAAACTAACCTGTAGGTGATTACTTTGGAATTCCATTTTGGTCTACTTGGGGATAATGAGTACTCTGCAACATCTGGCATTCCACATCTGGGCTTCTTCATGATTTCTAGGATATGGGAGTTCAACATTCCAGTTATAGGCAGGTGGAAGAATTTTTGCATTTCCTTGAGTTTTGCTTCTAAATTGTTGGCATCTTTTGTTTTTGACTCAGATGGGTAAAATCTCTTGAGATAATTCTATGGGGAAAAAAGTAATTGATCTGTAATTTTTGTTTATTGTCTTCTTTTATTTCAGAACTTTGTACATCTTTGCCTATGATTCCTGTGGATCTGAATAGTGTTTTGAAGACAGAAGTTACATAGGCATCAATTTAAATAAGTGTGCACTAGTGAGGAGAAAATTTAATACTTATAGTGAAGTATTGCCATTGTACTTCATGAGTAAAAGAGAAGAATCCTTCTTTTTCTCTTTTATGCCATTAAATGTTTGGAGTAGACCTCTGCACATTTTTAAAACATGCACTTGTTTTTAACAATTACTCAGGAAAAGTGCCCAATGTGTCCTCAAGGGCACAACTGAAATCTTCCCTCATCAGAGGCTCAGTGGGGCAGCTGAAGTTGCCCAGGCCCATTTAAGATTTTCTGGAGTTGAGGTCTCCTCGGAAAGATTACAAAATCTATTTCGTTTCATGTACATAAACTCCAAGTGAAGAAATCAAAGGTAAAGGCAAGTAAATGATTTTCTAGGGTCACACTTTAAATTAGTGGCAGACTGGTCCTGATGTCTTAATTATTGGTTCTGTTCTCTTCCCACTGTAAAATCGCTACTAAAATCTATTTCATGAGGTTGCAGGATAAAGCAGTTCTTCCAGGTCTATTCATGTGCAATCAGTTTCTGGGAAGTTTCTTAAAGTTTCTAACACCTGGATATGAGGATGGATCCCAGCAGCCTAAACAGGAAAAAACAAAACAAAACAAAACAAAAAATCTGGTGGAAGAAATAATAGCAGCAGCAGCCTCACAGGAATGTTATGAAGTTCTTACAAGTGGAAGGTTCTTTACTAGAGGCTTTACATACTCATCTCATTTAAGCTCAGAACTACCCTATGTAGTAGAAACAGCATTGTTATTTCTATTCACATAGGGTAACATAGCTCAGAGAAGGGAGATAACTTGCCCCAGGTCACCCTATCAGTAACTAAAAGAGATAGGCTTTGAATTTGTATTCTAATTGCAAAGCCCATTTCATTAGAAAAATGTACAGGGCTGGGCCTCCCTGGTGGCTCAAAGGGTTAAGTCTCAGCACTATGAAGCTATCAGCGGCCACTGCAGCACAAGGAGCTTCCCACATGGCGCAGCAGACCTCTCCTGACTTGCCCACTGCTCTCTCAGCAGTGTGCTTCAGTCAATCCACCTGTTCTGCTCCCCACCCTGTCTCTGGTGAATCCTCTCACCCCCCCCAACCTCTGGCCTTCACCCCAGCTCTTGTATGCATAAATGAATAAATTTTTAGAAAAATAAAAGAAAAATGTAGGGGGTATGATGCAGGATAGAATTGCTGAAAGGATTCAACATTGGCTCACTTATTTGCTGTTCAGTTTGGAGCAGGTGGCAAAAATGATGACTTGCCTCAGAACCTCTCAGGTGTTTGTACTTGATGTTAATCACCTCAGAGATACTGTGCTCTTTCCTGTTACCAATGACTCTTTCATTCACAACAATATCTACTTATTGTTCATCCATGGCAATTGGTAATTAACCCCTTATTTAACAACAGATAGCTCCTCTCATCCCTTCTAGAGCTATAGGCTTTATAAAGACACTCTCTGGAAGAAATCTCTCTGCACTCTTGCGATAAATTTTCCTGCCTTCTATTAAACCTCATTAACTTTCCTGTAGTTTACTGACAACATGCAAGCTAAGTAAAGGGACTAAACACTCTTGTAAGTGTACTCCTGGGGAGCCCATTGGGTGAAACTGTTACCGGAACCAAGCTCCCTTAGCAGTGGGAGTCTGTAGGAGCTGTAGTGCCTTTTATCCTGCTGCTCCAAGAGCAGTTGTGGCAGTTGCTCCTGCCCAGTAACTGCCATTTTGAATGGACCAATCAGGTGCTAGGAGCTGATGGGTAGGTCCAATCAGCTCCAGGATTGAAAAATGGTCCAGTCAGACTTGTGGATGATACTCTGAGAGAGGATATAAGCCAGGATCAGAGGGGCTTGGGGAAGGGGGAAAAAAAGAGAGGACACCAGCCCCAGAGAGAGAAGGAGAGAGGAGGCCCCTGAAGAGAAGACGATGACAACACCAGCCCCCAGGAGAAGAAAGACGATGGTTCCAGACTCCGAAGAGAGAAGAAAGAAGCCCGTTCCTGGCCTCCGAGGAAGAAAGAAGAAAAGTATCCAACAGCCGCCCTCCGAGCAGGAAGAGAAGCTGAAGGACTCTGCAGAGACGGGGCCTCCGGCTCTATCTCTGACGTAGCCTGAACGGAGCCCCAGAGGCCCTGGGCCTGGTGTCTCAAAGAGCTGTTTGTTGGTCTAACCCAACACCTCCCAAAGAGCTGCCACCCCCGATGCGTTCTGGGGGAGGTGGCCGCCACTTGAAGATGCAGTGAGCTCTCTGTTTCCCCCGTTTGCAAAATAAACCCCATGTTGGTTGTTCCTGCAGCCTTTGTGCACGCGGGTGCGATTGTGCACGCGGGTGAGACCCACAGACAGTGCCCTGTCCTCTCATCAGGCACTGTCCTTTGTTGGTTTTGGCCTTTTGGCCTTTTGGGTCTTTTTGGTGGCTCTTTCCTCAGAGCCTGGGCAGTTGCGCCCTGTGTGCCCTGCTTTCAGAACCGTATGAAATTGCTATTGTGGAGGTTAAAAAAAAAAACCCAAATATCAGTAATTTCATATGGTTCAATCTAACATCACTGGGATTTTTAAAAGTCAAAGTGAAACAAAATTCTTCTTATGCATGAAGCTTGTATTTACAAAAAATAGGAGTAAACATCCCCTTATTTTACCAAATAATTATATACACTCATTTGGCTATGTATTAAATAGAATATTGGAAAGACAGTATTTCTGAAACTTGTCCTTGATGCCTATCTCTATGTAGGGTAAATGGAAATTATCAGGTTTTTTCCATCCTCCCACCATTAGCAGCTATGACACCTGTGGTCTTGTACACATGCGTGATGGCGGCACCTGGGGTACGGTGTGGGCGAGCATAAGTGGACACACCTGAGCAAAGACAATGAGCTTATAAGGTGGCATCACAGAGGTCAGGGCGGCGGCAGAAGACTGTGCAGTGGAGTGCAGTGGAGACCAGAGAAGAGACCACGGGAGGTCGCCAGAGAAGCCAGAAAGAGTCAGACTTGCTGGGGAGCTGGCAGGCCAGCCAGCCTCCTGGTCCCCAGGCCTCCCTGCCTGTGGTGCACCCGGTTGCCTCACTGTAAATGGTGTAGAAAGATCATTAAAAGCATGAAAAAGCCACTGAGGGCTCCAGAACACCTCCTTTACCTGTCTGCCTGGATCCATAGAGAACCTGCCCTGTGCCTTGCTGGCGCTACACTCTACCGCTAACAAGTATGCGAATCAACTTGGCATACAAACAGTAACATCAACTTGGCATACAAACAATGTTTCATGTATTCTATTAAAAACCTCCCAACATCCCGATTTGATTGATACCATTATTATCTTCAACTTTCAAGTTAGAAAATGAAGCTCAGAGAAAGCTGAGTAATGCCTGTGTTCATCTAGGTGGTAAGCAGAGGAGTTTGAATTTGAACCTGGTTTGGGTAGGCTCTAAAGTCTGCTCCTAATAGCTACCTGAGTAAAACATACATTGCTTTTACAGTGAGAAAAATTACTGAGGTGAAAAACAGACTTCCTAATGCTGGTGGTGAGACCAGGGTGCCCCAGGTGAGTAGGTCCATGACATACCTGAGCCTGTTCCCACTGCGTTTCACTCCAGCCTCCTGGCCTTTGGGGCAGGGGCAGGGCCAGGCTGCTGGGCAGCAGACACACAGCGCACAGCGCGGCCAGGTGCATAGCTGCCATCCAGAGACAATTGTTCTCGGATCTGGGCTTGGTGTGGTGCTCTTTGCCAGAGGCAGAGATTTTTATAGCTGCTGTGAAATAGATGACTCATGGGACTGTTTTCTTTCTTTTAGTGTCTACAGAACTTTAAAAGTGTACGTGAATTTTCACTAATGATAATGAGGAAGTCTTTTGTCCTTATTGGCAGAAAACACCCAATGTATTTATCTTTCAAAGGATTTCCTTACCTTGTCTGCCATGTAAATTCAATCCATGAGAAAACACATTTTACCTGCTACAATCAAATTACCATTTAGACATGTCTTCTCAATGAATGGTGGGGCGCATCATTCAGCACAATGTTGTCCCACGTATCTTAAATTAAAAAAGATGGAAATGCATAGAAAAGTGCATAAAACATACAAATAATTATTGAGCAATAAATAAATAATCATTAAACACTCTGTGACAGTTACCAAAGGCCAGAAATAGAACACTGCAACAACCTATGGTTCTTTATCGAGGTGTGCAATGGAAATGCTGTGCTGATTGGGGCTGTGGTCACACAGGACCTGTGTTCCATTTCCTCACCTTTCTGGTACCCTAGTGCAACACCGAAAAAAATTTACATACAAATTGTAGAGATCATAGAGACCATAGAGAATATGATCATAGAGAATATCATTCAAACTCTGTTTTCTGATCTTTATAATTGCATGTTCCCATGTTTATTTTGAATCTGTGGCTTAAATGCAGGAATGTGTTGTGCCACAGAGATTGGAGAAACAGATTGTGCTTGAGTGAGTGTGAACTTTCTACAGGTATGCATGTAACCGAGTCCTCTTTTGTCTGAGGGGAAATATGTAGCTAGCTCTCCAAATTAACATCTCTGTGGACACAATGCCTGTTCAAGATAAATGAGGAAAACATGGTAACTTGAAATACTCCTACATATTATTAAAATTCAACAGTAACCAGCATTTGTTAAGAACATAGGTAACATAAGTAAATGCTAGATGATTGGAAGATGAATAGCTTGTAAATGATAGTGCTTAGGATTTCTGGCATGTAGTAATAATAAAAAGCAAATTGAGTTTAACTTAGTCTTCAAAGGTAAAGCAATTCATCCAAGAACAAACACTGATGTCATTAGCAGAAGACCAGACCTAGAACATAGCTTTCTTGCTCCCTATCACTGGGTAAGATGGGTAGCTTTACAACATGAGGTAAGTCCATAGGACTTTAAAAGGGAAACAAAAATAACTGTTTTCATTTGACAGCAATGATCAATTCATTACTAGGCATGGTGCTCAGTGCTTCGGTTAAAGGAACTCATTTATTTCTCACAACAAGAAGTCTGTGATTATGATTCCCATAGCTGGATGAGAAAACTGAGACTTAGAGAAGAATATAATCTGCTCTAGACCACTCACCAATTGCTGGCCTCATTACAGACTCCACAGACAAGTGTGTTATTAGTAAGACCTGTGTCACCAGAAAGGTCACGGGGGAGACTGAACACTGAACTCAGGTGGCAGCCCCCACACCCTCCCCGCCCACATCCACCCACCTAGAAATTCACCTTTTCACTAGTATCTGGGAATGTCTGCTGCAGCTGAGTTCTATATAGTTTCAAATTTGACCACCTATGGGATGGCAGGCATAATATCTGTCATTGCTTGGTGAATAATAGGTGAGTGTGAGACAAATGTCACCCGGGGCCCTTCCAGCAGCAAGGCTGGAACCCCTATAATGATAGCAGGCAGGTGACAGCAGTTGGAAAAACCCTGTTTGTGTCTGTTCTCAGGTTGTTGGGAAGACTCTGAAGCGACTGTGTCTCAGGTCACAACGCACACAGGTTCTTGCAAGTCTGGGTCACAGCACAATACAGAGCTGTTCAGTCTGCCTCCCCTGTGTGCTGACCTTCTACTTGCTGGTTCTCAATCACAGCTGTGATGGTGACCTACAAACCCCACCCTCTTTCCTAGTGTTAAATGAAAGAGAAGTCTCAATGACAGTTAGACAAAGAGTTTATTAGAAAGTCAAGGCAAGGTGAGGATTAGAACCTGGGAAACTTTGGCAGATTTTACTCTTTGAGAACTGCTCTGACAATCCCAAAATTGAGTTCAGTATATATAGCTTGTTACAGAATAGCATACTTGTAGAAGAAATAAAGAAAGAGTGAGTCATTAATCATAGAAATGTCATTATTCTTGACAGGGGGCTTTCAGTTTTTAGTTAGAGGTCTAGATCTTTCAATTTCCTGTTATCGTCACCTAAAGAAGTGTCAGTACTACTTATGTGCAGAGGAGGGCAGAGGCTGGAGTTTAAGCATTTTCCGGACTTCTGAAGAATATGCTGTGGAAATGCAAAGGCTAGATGCCCCTTGTAACAATAGTCTTTAGCTGGTTCCTTGGCCATCAGTAGTGGGTGAAATGTCGGTTTACTCACAGATATCAGAGTCTTTTAGGCTGCGTCACAGCACAGGACAGAGCTGTTCTGATTTGAAGTCTATTGTAGATGGCTTTCTTTCTTGCTTGCTGGACTAGGGATGAGGGGAGGGTGGGGGGGGGGCAGTCCCAGATCATTTGCAATATGTTCACAATAGGATTCTTGAAGCTATTAATTTTCAGCATTTTTGTGATGATCATTAAAAACATATTTGTTCTCTCTATCCTGGAGGAGCAGAACTATACAAATAGATTAATGCAAAGAATAAGTCAAATACTTCGGTGAATAAACAGGCTACAAATACACTCGATAAACACACGCCAACATAGTTAATGCTGCATTTGTTTTTCACTTCTTTCCTGCTTGGAAAGCTGCCTTCACATTTCATTGTCCCATTCATGTTCCCTCATCCAAAGTAGTTTCTGGGGGACTTGGGCTAAGAGGCAAATGCTCAGACATAGGAAGATTGTCCCTTGGATATTTGACTTACTATCTTCTGAATTTTGGTGAGACACAACTTGCTTGTGACTTGGAATTTGAAGGATGAGGTTTTAATCATTCTTCATGCACTTATTTGTGTTAAATTGTTAGGCAAAAATCTTAACATCTGCATCACTCAGTTATACTGATTGTTAGGTGAGAATGAGAACTCCAACTCCCAAGACCATTCTTAGAATTAAACTCTTGGAATATAGGTGAACAAAAGACTTCTCACACAAGAATGATGGCAAATGGATCCTAAATATTTCCTCGGTAAATGTCATGCATCTTGAAGTTAGAATTGTTTCACATCTCTGGAATATTCTTTGGTAGATGACTCTCCTTGTGTTTGCTGCATAATCTAGAGATCCCTATTCTTCCAGAAGAGGAGGGGAGGGGAGAAAATGTTGTTGCATCCTTTGATAGGACCAATTCT
The DNA here is from genome assembly GCA_004024925.1 of Scalopus aquaticus. NCBI lineage: Eukaryota > Metazoa > Chordata > Mammalia > Eulipotyphla > Talpidae > Scalopus > Scalopus aquaticus. The sequence continues at coordinate 255,486 of PVIJ01000149.1, forward strand.
TAAGTTGAACAAATGTGCCTGATGCCAGAGACACAATTCCTCTCCAGACCATTTCGTGAAGAAGTATTTTTACCCAAGAAAGAGGTGGAATAAAGCTGCAGCCCTGACATTTGACCAGGTAAAGGGGAGACTATATATTTAATGTTTATTGAACTAATGTTGGTGTACAACACTATATATGATTTGGGGGTTCAGGTTCACACCTCTACAGCTGTATGTTACTATACTACACCCTCCACCAAGGTACACACAGTCCTTCACCACAGTCCACTGGCACCCCCCTTTTGCTCCCCTTCCTCCCTCTCCCCTTCTGGGAACCTCAGTTCTTCAGTTCTGCATCCAGATCTCAAGGTCTCAAGGGTTTGTTCTTTTTTTTTTTTAAGATTTATTTATTTATGCATACAAGCTGGGGTGCAGGCCAGAGGTGTGGGGTGGTGATAGTGTTCACCAGAGACAGAGTGGGGAGCAGAACAGGCAGATGGACTGAAATACACTGCTGAGGGGAGCAGCAGGTGAGGCAGGAGAGGTCTGCTGTGCCATGTGGGAATCACCCCTGCCCGGCATCGAACTTGCACTGCAGCTGCCGACAGCTCCACAGCGCTGCACTCAACCTATTGTGCCACCAGGCAGGCCCTTGTTCTTTGCTTTTGTCCTTTGTGTGTGTGTGTGTGTGTATACACACATATGCACACATACATATGCATATATATGTATATATACATATATATATCTGTATATATGTGTGTGTGTATATTCCACATATGAGTGGAATCATCTGGCATTTGTCTTCTTTCCGACTTACTGCACTTAGCATAATCCTTTCCAGTTCCACCTATGTTTTTAAAATGGCAAGATTTCATCTTTTTAAAAAATAACTCAGTAGTATCCCATTGTGCAGTGAGCTATACCACATGTCCTTTCCACTCATCTGACTTTGGGCAAAGGGAGACTGCAATGTTCACTGCTCTTCTACTTACAGACTCCTGGGTGGGGAAGGGAGATTTACTATAAAAATTTCACTATAAAACTAAGAAAATCTGAAGTGGAAACTCAGAAGTTGTTAAAATGCTAATTTCAGAGTTACGGGTGATTGCTGAAATTAGAAACCTGGAGGGGACAGTTTCCTTTTGAGAATCCTACTTACGGCATCTTGGCTGTGAAAGTCAAGGCCCAGGAAATGGGAATTAGAGGCAAAAGAGGCCAAATTGATCTTGGTATAACGATAACAAGGGATTTTCTGTTTTCCCCACTGTTCTTAATGGTTGGTCTTAATGAAGTATTCCAGCTGTGTGAATTTGGAGAGGTGGAAGAAGGGTGAACACAGGCAAACAGCATGTGGTATGGGAGTTTAGGGCCTAGAAGCCACACAGCCAGGAAAGGATTCTGAGAGCCTTCAGGAATGTTACCAGCAGCTTTGCTATTCAATTGCAGGGTAATTCCTCTTCTGCTCTGAACTGCCCCCTGATCTCCATAAATCTACCACCACATCCACACTGTGATTGTGGGGACCTGGAAACAGGAAGAAGGGTGCAGAGGATGACCAAGACAGAGGGCCATGAGGATGCCCTGTAAGGAACTTAGAGAAGAGCAAAGGGGGACAAACAAGAGCTGATAGACAATGGTGGGGGCAGTGGTTGTGGATGACCTGAGATAGTGTTTGGATGTTAGAGAAAGTATCACCTTGGAGGTGGACATTTGGAGACACTTGAGCTAAGGTAGCAATAGCTCAGGGCCTTGTCCACTCAGAAAAAAAGGCCAGATAGCGTGAGGTCTACTAGGTTTCATCCCCAGAAAGAATCCAAGATTTTAGAGAGAGTAAAATTGATGATCTATAAAGAGAAGTGTAATGTTCTTGGGTTGTGGGAAGGTAGGTCAGACTGCAGAGCCTAGAGCACCCCAGGGGTTTACCTTAAGTCTGCTGGGCTCAGCTCTTCAAAGGGATAGTGAGGAATTCCCAGAATAGTGGTGAGGGAGGGCCGACCAGCTCAGGAAGAATGAGGAAGAAAGTCTGGCTCAGAAATAACAAACAGAACAAGAACAAAGGGTGCAGTTCCAGGAAGAGGGAACTTATTTCTCTCCCCTGGGAAATATTTCTCTCCCCTTTTTATTCAGTTTAGTGTCTCCCTTATTCCAGAAAGTCAGACAACTCACTACAAAGGGGGCTGCAAATGCGAGCGGGGAGAGGAATTCTAGATCGCACTTGTGTATTGCCTGCTGTGGGACTGGTCTCCTTTAAAAGGTCAGAGGGGCTTTTTCTGAGATGCCCAGAGTAGGACCTTTTCTACAATACTTGCCATTTTGGTATGTGGAACTAGGGTCAGCCAAAGCACTGGAGGAAAAGAAGCTCTTGTTTTCCCCCAATCCCTTTACCTTACCCTCAAAGAATTGGTCACTGCTCCCTCAAATGATCTAGAAGAATGTAGTTTGGGGACTATTTTTTGAATGTGGGTTTATGGCTGAATATGTCTTCTCTAATTTGAGAAATGACTCTTTCTACCCTAAGAGTAAAACATGAGATCATCCCCTTCTTGACATGTGAATACTGACATTCTCCCTAACCCCACTCCCCCATGCCCCAGCTCCCTCAGCACAGAATATAAAGCCCTAGTTTGTCTCCTTTTACTTGGGGATTTACAGTCATTTACATTCTCCATATGTATATTATTAAATTGGTCTTTTGCAGCTACTAATCTGTTATATGTTAATTTGTTTATTCATTTGGTCTCAGAAGAACCCAGAGAGATGGGGAATTTCCCCTGCCTACCTTCCAACCTTCTTTCCTCTCCTCCCAAATCTCCAAATCTTCCCCTGCTAACTCCCTCTGGAAGCCATCCCCTTACCTCAGGTACCTGCCTGAAGAGCTAGCAGCTTATTCAAGCAGAGGTACAAATGCAGCTCTTCCTTTAGTGTGTTGTGGGAGCACTGTTGATACATGTTGTGTTTGTTCTCTAGCTGTAACTGCACTGAAGTCTTTCTTAGGGAAAGTTGAATGGCAAAGAACACTGGACATGGGTCCCAATCCTGCCTCTGCCTCTTTTTGCTGTGCGAATGGGGCAACTTCAGTTAGCTTGAAAATGGAGAAAATAGCCATACCTACCTCACTGAGCTGCTGTGCAGATTAAATGAAACAACATGTGTAAAGTACATACATAGTGCCTGGCCCATAATATATGCTCAATAAAAATGATTATTTACTGAAACATCAGGACATTGATTTTGAAGACAATTTAGGTAGTATATGTGAAAGCTGAACATATACATGAATTATGACCCATAATTTCACTCCTAGGTATATATTCGCCCCGACCCCGAGTCTTTTGTTAGTTGATAAGATCATTATCATGGGAAATATTTTTGAATTCTGAAGAGTCTACCAACAAAGTTTTGAAGTTGGGAACTGTCTCTGCTATATTTTATCAATAGTGATGTGGTTTTTGTCTCTTTGGCACTTAAATTCCTGAGTTTCACTGGTCTGAGGTTTTCGGAACACCAGAGTCAGGTTAGTTACATAGTTGTGTTTTGGAATCTGGGGGTTTGTTATTAGAAGAATAATTAAGTCTTGGGCAGGAATTGGCTGACTTCCTCAAATAGACCAAGGTAAGTCCCATCATGCCAGACTGCTGGGCAGGGTTCTTGGCATGAAGGTATTTGTGCCAAAATGCTTGACAGTTTTCACTGTCTAGGACATTCTTACTTGAACCTCATTAAACTCTCATTTGGTAAAACTTAGCTCAATGTTCTCTTATTCTCCTTTCAGCAGAATTTTTACACATGGTTGCAGTGTTTAAATATTTATTTTTATTTATTTATGCATGCAAGGACAGTGATGTAGGCCAGAGGTGTGGGGAGTGAGAGGATTCACCAGAGACAGAGTGGGGAGCAGAACAGGCAGATCTACTGAAATACACTGCTGAGGGGAGCAGTAGGTGAGACAGGAGAGGTCTGCCGTGCCATACGTAAGTTAGGTCCCTGACTGGGGATCAAACTCAGGCTGCGGTAGTGATAGCACTGAGAGTTAACCTTTACATCATCAGGGAGGCCTGCATGGTGGTAGTGTTTTATAGCTAAGGCCTTAATGATATAATTTATTGTGCCACTATCAAATAGTCAGCCAATTCTACTTCTCTCTCCCTTCCTCCTTCCTTCTTTCTTCCTATCTCCCCAATAACATATTTTTAGATATTTCACAAAGTGCATAAAGCATAGACATACTTTACAGGTGACTTTTAGTTACAGCACATCATTTTGAATCCCTATGTCCCATGGACCAGGGTTACCCAAAATATGGTAGTTAAAGCCTTGCCACAAAGAAAACTCCAGGTCCAGGTAGCTTCACTGGTAAATTCTATTAAATATTTTAGGGAAAAGTATGTGTCCTAGACAAATTATTCCATGTTGCAGAGAGGAAGAATATATTTCCCAAATGATTTTATGAGAGCAGCACAAACAAGACCAGACAAACAAGAAAAGAAAGTCCTTGATTAATATCCTTCATGTACAGAGATACAATCACTTAAAACAAAATATTAGCAAAATGAACGCTACAATATATAAAGGGGATAATACATTATGACTAAGTTTATTTCAGGAATGAGTGCAGGGTCAGTTTAAAATTTGAAAATCACTTGGTTTAATTTCTGATTAAAAATAACAAATTAAAAAATATAAAGAAGAAACCCATGTAGTCATTTCAATATGCAGACAATTATTTGACCATATTTGGTGCTCATTCATGATAATAAAAGACAACATTCTTTGTTTGATAAAGTCCTGTACAAATTCCGTACTTACTGGGGAAAGACTCGACAGCTTTCTGCTAAGAATGGGGACAGGGCAAGGATGCCTGCTCACCACTTTCTGTCAACCCTGTACTGGAAGTCCAAAGCATAAAGGCTGGAAAAGAAAAAGTAAAACCCTTGACATAATTGTCAATGGGGAAAATCATAAGAAATTCACACACACAAAAAGCCACCAGAAGTAATACATTAAGCAACTTCACAGAATCCAAGTCCAATACATAAAAATCAGTTGTGTCTCTATCCATTAGCAGTGAATAATTGGAAGTTGAAATAAAAAAGAAAGCCATTTTCAGCAGGATCAAATAAATGAAATACTTAGTGATAAATTTAATGGACCATCTGTAAGACCTGAACATCTGACCACTATAAAACATTGCTGGGAGAAGTTAAGGAAACTGGAGCATTTTCCCCACTGGGGGCCTTGCTATGGAATGGAATGGCATCAAAACCTGTGTGACATGTGAGAGCTGAAGTGGGGGATAAGGCACGCTGCAGTGACTTTGCCATCTGTGTTGGCAGCAATAGGAGACACCCTCAGACATTGACAGATGAAATTATTTGAGACCAACAATTCATAAGTACATGTCCTCTGAGAACTCCCAGAACCGTGAGGCATTTGAGAGAGATGGATTTCCTTGACATGATGTGGGACCCAGAAAACAGTTTATAGAAGCAGAGGCCATAAAGCTAGACTGACTTCTCTACAGTGTGAACTTACCCTAGAGGCAGTGTCTTTGGTTTCTGGAATAACTTGAATGATGGAAGATCTGCTTTCTTATATACGGGTAAATAAATACCCTGAGTGAATGGATACATACATTAATAAATCATCCTCCCTTCACATTTTGATAAAGACAGCCTTGGGCTGATGTGTTCAGGACTGTAATATACAGAAATATCAAAAGAGCCCAGAAACAAATTGCTGGGATTTTTCATATGAGGTAATTTCCAGAACAGTCTTTAGCAGTTTGCTTTCAGTATAGTGAACTTTGATTCATACGAGTGAAACTACACACAACCTATTTACATTTCAAACTAAATTTGAGTTGGTAGCATATTATTCAAATATTTTTGTAACTAACTTGTACTTATCAAAGAGAGAGGGAGGAAGAGCGAAAGAGGGAGAGAGTGGGGGGTTGGGAGAGAGAAAGAGGGAGAGAGAGAGAGACAGACAGACAGAGAGACAGTGTCTGTGGTTGTCTTTGTGGAAAGGCAGATATCCTGGCAGTTAAGCCTAACCACTTGTTTATTAATGTTATGAAAATAACAGAGGGGAAGTTGTAAACACATTTACTACCCAACCTCAAAAGCTCACATTATTTATCATTGCACTGCAAGCCTAGGATTTTCCCAGAAAAACAAATTGCTAATTATTTATACAGAAATTCTTCTCCCCCACAACTCTCCCCCCCCCCATGATATACAATGTATTTAAATGCTGCATTTCTCACCTGGTCTTTTGCAACTGTTTTTCTCATTATCATTTCCCTTCCTTTTTTCTTCTGATATCTCTTCCCACTCCTATCAGAATAGGAGCATTGAATAGCTGCATTGAGCAACAAAATTTAATTTCATCCAAAACATTTAAAAGAATCCATTGCATTATAAAGAATTAAAATAATATATTGATGTTAAATTAAGATTAATGGGGAAGGAATTAAAATGAAGACATGTGCATTAAAAAAGTTCTCTTTTGGATTCCAACATCGTTCATTAATTTATTATTATATTTACCAGAAGTCTTCCTTATTCTGTGCCTATTTCAACTCCATGAGTCTTTTGGTGGGAACAAGGCAGGGACCAGGACATCTGAGGCTTGCAGGATGCACTGTAATCTGATCACTTGACAAGCCACGTGGGTGTGGGAAAGGGAAAGGCAGTCTCAGCAGATGGAGACCACCAGATGGTGCTGTTTCTTTCTACACTCAGGTCTGTAGAGGAGAAATGTAAAAAATCTTTTGTCCTAAACTTTCTGTTCTCCGTTATGGGAGAATGAAACTCTAATCTGTTGACTAACATGCATTTCTTCTCAGCTGGCATTACATTAGGCAATTTTAAGTATGACTATTTACAAAGAATCTTTTGTGTCACTGTAGAAGGAAATGACTTAAAATAGGTATAAGGAGAAACACCTGATTAATATATAAATGAAAGCACTCAAAGATTCTATGACAATTTTAAAATATGTCATACAGAATTACAAATAAAAAATTGCATTCTTTGTTGTGAAATGGAAGTCTAAGGTGTTTCCAAACAAACATTTGAAAAAATACAGAGGACCAGTTTGGGCCTGTCATTCCACAACAGGCTAAGGGAAGAGAGCTTGGCTCCATCCACCACACTATTAGGGCAGCGCCCCCCACCCCTTGTAAAATTATCACTGAGCTTAAGGACAATACACAGAGGTCATCAGGTCATCAGAAATCACAAACTCTGTCTGCCTCCTCTTGTTCCAAAAGGGCCAACTGAATCACACTTCGTTCAAATTTGTTATCTAACAAATTTTTTTTTTTTTTGCATTCAGTTACTCTGAAACCAAGTGAGGAGTATGTTATAAATTATTCATGCACAAAATATTTTTTCAAATGAGTGTATAAATGTTTTTGAGTTTTGACAAAAGCACAATCATTATTACTTGTACTTTTAGAGACACTATTGTGTTTCTTTCCAAAATATATATTACCATCAGAGAGCTAAGAGTTCTTATTCAACAAAGGATCAGTGACTTGTAAAAATTATTTTGGGGGCTTGGGAGTGAACAATAGCCTGAATATTTTTTGATGATTGATTTAATTTGGAATTAACAATCATCAATCCTTATGATGTTATAGTTTAGCAGAAATTCATCTAGCTCAAGAGATATATATGAATTCCCCAAAATATCTCAAAACAAAACTAATTCAAATTCCTTCTTAATCCACTCATCTTATATTTTTAAAACTTACTTTCTAGAATGTAAGGATTCTGAAACATATTAGTGATTATAAAATTAGATGATAAACTATATTGGACATACTTCATAACCTGGCCAGAACGTGGACAGTGTTCAGCATATGCTAAAGCCCCTGAAACTACTAAGAGAATTGTATATGTGGACTCATATACATCTTTGAAGTTAAGAACTACTATTGTAGGGCCTCCCCGGTGGCGCAGTGGTTAAGCGCTGCGCTCTGGAGCTGTCAGCCGTGGCGACGCGAGTTCGACGCCCGGCCTGAGAGAATCCCACATGGTGTGGCAGACCTCTCCTGCCTCGCCCGCTGCTCCCCTCAGCAGTGTATTTCTGATCTGCCTGTTCTGCTCCCCGCTCTGTCTCTGGTGAACCCTCTCGCCGCCCCGCACCTCTGGCCTGTACCCCAGCTTGTATGTATAAAATAAAAAAAAAATGTAAAAAAAAAAAAAAAAGAACTACTATTGTAATTTTACAAAGGCGGTAACTGAAATAGAGATTAGGGAACTTGACCAATATTAAGTTAAAAAGACCTGGGGGTTGGGTCTAATCAGACCTCAGAGTACATGCTCATTCACTTTTGGCAGCATTCATCTGCTCCATGGAGTTCTCCAGCGTGCCCAGCACAGGACACAGCAGCGCAGGCTAATTGTTTCAGCACCAAGTGTCCTCGGGCTGAAGCTTCATTGCACGTGGTCCCACCCCAGCGGATCAGATCGACCACCCTCACAGACCATACACCACCTGGATCACTTTGCTTATTATTTTTTAATATAATAGGTTTATTGAGATATAATTCACATACCGTACAATTTATCAATTTAAAGTGTATGCAATTGACTGCTTTCAGTATATTCACAGAGTTGTGCAACCATCACCATCATCACTTCTAGAACATTTTCACTGCCCCACAAAGAAACCCTCAACCCATTAGCAGTTGCCTTCCAGTGCTGCTCCCCCCAGCTCCTGACAAATGGCAGTTTCCTGTCTTTATGAATGTTTGTCTTTTAAACATTTCATATAAATAGAATCATATACAAGGTGGCTTTTTGTATCTGGCCTCTTTCATTTAGTGTAATGTTTTCAAGGTCCATTCATGTTGCAGCATATCTCATCTTCTATTGCTGAATATTCCATTGTATAAATTTACCATATTAAAAAAAAAGTCCACTAGTAATTTGAAGCAGTTGTTTGCATTTTTGACTTTTATGAAGAATGTTGCTGTAAACATCTGTGGGCATGCTTTTGTATGGCTATATGTTTTCATTTCTCTTGGTTATATACCTAGGAGTGGAATTGCTGGATTGTGTGAAAACTCATCTTTAGCCTACTGAGGACCTGCCAGGTTGTTTTCCCTTCTTGCTTATTGATATTAAAAAGTTCTCCTCAGCTGACTGTTTCAGCAACAGTGACTTTTTTCACAGTCTAGAGGCAGCTCATGTTAGAAAGCAGAGTAACTAGACTCTGGTTGACTATAAATAGTCACTTTTAGTAAAACAAACCAAATGGAAAGCTCAGATCACCTTTACTAATGGCCCCATCTCTTCTTAATACTAAGTCTCTAATTTAGTCAGTACAAGAAACAAATTTAATAAATGATAGTAATAATACTAGCTAACATCTGCTAAACACTATGTTCTGGCCAGTCTAGGAAGTATGTCCAATGTGTTTTATAATCTAATTTTACAATCACTGACATGTCTTAGAATCCTTACATTCTAGATGGCAAGATTAAAAAATATAAGATGATTGGATTAAGAAGATGAAATACATTTAGACAATGGAATACTATTCAACTATTAAAAAAGGTGAAATCATGCCATTAGTGACAACATCGATAGAACTGGAGGGGGTTATGCCAATAAATCAAAATGGGAAAGATAAACACGGATGATGATTTTACTCTTTTGTAGATTATAAAGAAACAAAACAAAACAGGCAGAGCTAAACCAAAACAAATCCTGGAAATCTGACCATAGTACTGAGACTACCAGAGAGGGAGGGTAGGGGTGGGGATCAAAGGAGAGTGGGGGCCCAGTGGACTATGGTGGAGGATTATGGTGCTTTGGTGTGGCAACATACGTCTGAAGAGATGAACCTGTACCCCTTAATCACATACAGTGTAAACCATTATTAGCTCAATAAAAAATAAAATTTTAAAAAGTCATAAGGATGACAACTGTATTTTTTCTATTCTAATAACTAGGTGGGGGGGGAAGGTTAGCTTGAAGTAGGAAATGCTAACACAGAAGATGAACTCCTGCAAATGGAATACTACTCAGAAGAGAGTCACCTAGATGAGTACAAGATAGTTTCACTGAAGTTTTTTATTTTCAGGAAACAGGATACTGAGAGAATTACTGTTGTCATTTCTCCTGGGGATGCACACTCATGAAACTATCTCCACGTAATAGTTTTTTACAGGTATACAAAATTTGTTGCCAAATAAAGGGTGATAGAAGCTAGTAAATATTAACTGAGAGAGAAATAAGTAACTATTCTAATACAACATTTTTATTGGCTTTGTTAAAAGTTTTCCTGTTGTAAAGTGCCCATGACTTGCCTATTATGAAGGTTCATTTGAGTAGGTTCACCCCCATAACTAACGTTAAGGACAAGTGAGTACACAGAGTCAAACAAACAAACAAATAAACAATGAGAAATAAACCTTACATGGTATCTTGTTTATGATATACTTAAATATAAAGATGGGTATATTTATAATTATCATAGCAAATGTTAAGGATATATTTCTTTATAAGCCACTGCTGATAATGAATCATTATAATTTATATGGTAATAGCATTTCCTATTAAAAAAATTATATGTCAGAGAATTCACAGGTAAGTTTTTTCCCGGAAATAAAACCAAGTTCATCCATTTGATTCAGTATGCTTAGAAAAAAACAATGGGCATGTATCTGAAGAGTGTATTGTATTGATTCTGATTTTGCATAAACTTGATCAAACAGGAATTTCCCATTTGGATTAAAATTCTGAATTCACAACTATGAAAAAAATTAGAAACTTGATCATTTTCAATGAATTCTAAATTGCCCTTAGAAACTCCCCTGAAGGCCACGGGAAAGATCCCTGTCCTACATTCTGCTTTTGTCTTTAAGATCCAGTTATCGGCTGCTTGCAGTCATCTTCATTCCTCAGGAAAGACTCGACTTTTCTATTTAGCAACCAACCCAGGAACTAGATTTCACCACACTGACCACATCTTCCTTCTCCGTGTCATATTTGTAGGCTTTGGGTCCTGAAAAGAAGTAAATGTAGCCTAAAAGAGACAAAGTTGAAACTGTGGTTACTGAATGTGCAAATGTATATATAGGAGGGTTTCTTATCCTAACTTTCTTGAGGTTGCACAAAGAACACTGGGGATTTAATTAGGTAGCAATTAGCCCTCTGCACTATTCCCCACTGAGTCCTACCTAGCACTAAACACCACTAACTCCTCAATTGGTGCTTATCTTTCTGTTCTATACTGCTTTTTGGGGTCATTGATAGTCAATTATGCTCTGTGATTCTGCTCAGTAAATTCCCTTCAGGAAATCCCCTGCCTTTTACTTTCCCTGGTCAAAACTCTAGCTGTTCTTTAGCACCCCGTTGAAGTCCCATCATGAAATCGCCAGCTGGGGATGCTGGTTCTGATCTTTTTTATTTTTCCTCAAAACACCTTTTGTGACTATTGTGACTACCATCATACAATTAATGCTAAATTACAGACTGTCGTATTTTCTAGTGATTTCATCTGTGATGGATGGTTCTTTTCCAAAGATATTATCCATCCTACAAGAGCAGAGACTGCACCTGGAACTGTCTTAGCATTTCTATGTACTGTCCAACTGTGTTACAAGCTCAGGAAAACTGTGTTGATGGATTCAAAAGAGTCAGTGAAATGTATTCGACCCAGATCAATTCAATTCAGCTTTCCCAACTGTGTGTTAAATGTCAGGAGTTGGGTGATGGAGTGGGGAAAGTCACTGGCAAGGTGGAGAGAGAGTGCATTTAAAGATGAAAAAGGCAATTTTGGTCTGGCTGAACTTAATGGTGTAGCTGAAGAGTAGACTATACTTAAAAATGTTCCTTGTGCAAAAAAGGAAACTACAATGGTAATGGTAGAACATTTACTGTTTCTCCTTTTAGTGGTGAATCTAGTTAGCTGCATTTACAAAGGATTCAACCCAAAATGAGAACCAAGGATTCCCATTTGGAAAGCTTTTTTTCTGTTATGTTAAAGAGAGCCCAGCCTTCTTATTACACCTTAACAAAAACAGTTTTCTGTGGAACCACTCACCATTTAATTCTACAGCAGCATCTATTTGACCATTTACTCCGGAAAATTCCTCTTCAGTATATTTTGGATAGTCTTTTTCCATTTTCCTTTTTCGTTCATCATAGCTGAAGGAAGTATTATTTTATGAATAATGTTAGTAAGAGGTTTTTTTAAGTTGTAGATTATTCCGTGCGTATTTAGCCAGGGTCGACTTAGGATTTATTTTAGAAATAACTCTCTCCCTCCCTCTCTCTCTCTTTCTCTCTCTCTCTCAATCTTCTCTCTCTCTCTCTCTCTCTCTCTCTCTCTCTCTCTCTCTCTCTCTCTCTCTCACACACACACACACACACACACACATTCAATCAACTACTTCACTACTGTCTTGGATTTCTGAGATTCTAACGCTACTGGTTTGGGTGTCACTTGCTCTAAACAAGCTCTTTAAAAAATTGCCAGATAGATTGCTTAGAATTAGTCATTCTATGTATTGTAGCAACACATTTCTATAATACACACACACACACACACACACACACACACACACACACACACTGACTTTCAAAAGGAACTCTTCTAGTGCTTTATATACTTTTGTGTTTTGTAATCTCTCTCTCTCACTCCACATATATGGGTTTCCTGACTCACCAAGTAGCTGAAAGGCCTTCAAAGGGGCTTTTATTCATGGGCAATTTGCTATACACTCATAAATGAAGGGGTCAAACAAATAAAGTGAATGAATAAACAAATGTATGAGTGGCCAACAGATAAAGGTAAGAAGATGAACTAAAACTCTGACTTTTAAGTCAATTTAATTGAATTAAATTGTTTTTTCCTGAAGAGATTATGTGACTGACCAAATAAATGATGCTTGTTCTGGATCAACAGGCATCATTCAAAGATAATGCTGGAGATTGGTTAGTACATCTCTTTGATCGAAATTCTGTGATTTGCATAAGTCACATGACTTGTATGAGTTCGGCATGCAGGCAGAGCAGACTCATCTCTTCCAGAAGACGTCATTCAAAGTGTGAGAAATTTTCTTCTGAGCAGCACAGAGCTCCCAGTGGGGACATACCCAGTATGGATGTTTCTTTCCCACAAAAGTTCAGACAGTTTCTCCTGATGACTGGGCCACCAGGTGGTTTCCTGTGGTAGCAGGTCACGAGTACCTTCTCCTGAGACATGCCCTTCATGTGGCTGACTACACAGGTCAGGGGACAGACCCACCATACTGAGCAGAGGAAAAGCTAGGCTAAAATGGACCGCAGTTTGAGTCACTTTATGGAGGGTTGAACATAAGAGAGGCACTAACTCTCCCCAATACTTTTGTAAGAGAAAAATTAGAATCTTCTAGAATGCCATGGGGAAAACCAAGTCATATGAATGACCATAGCACAAGTGAAAATGATACATATCCTATATTTCCTGGTCATCAGAAGAACCAGTACCCCCACTCTATTCTGAGTGACTACAAAATATGAGGAGAGGAGCTAGGAAAAACTAGAGGAGAAGAGAAGAGCCCAGTGTACTGGTCCCTGGAGTCTGCATTTCCTTTGCCTGCTTTATTTCAGTATCTGAAATCTATACTCCTTTGTTAAAGATAGAAATGCAGATTGTTCACATGTTAATTTTTGTCCACTGGCCTGCTCTTCTCTCACGTCCCTAAGACTGTTGTAGAACTGGAGGAAATGTAGGCTTTGATTAGAGGGAGGGAGGCAGGTAATTCTAAAGCTTAAAATATTTGGGGAGTGGGATGCAAAGAAAAGCACAAAGTACAAAGAGGCATTTGGCGTATCTGTAAGATACAGGGAAATGTGGTGGAGGAGGCTGACTTCTTTGCCTGATGCTGACCCCATGCTCAGGGAACAGAGGGAATGTCCTTCATGATTTCATCTTCTTCCATTTGCTCTGAATAGAAGATCGAAGTTGAACACTTACAACTGGAGCTATGTCTTACCTCTGTGTATGTCAAAGACACATTTATGAGTGTAGAACTTAATCACCATTTACACTTCTTTTTATGGGAAAACATGTTCTCATTTTTAAACAAATGAATGACTAGTAAATATTTGCAGGCAGAACTATTAACACGTGAAATGTGTTTGTGTCATGATTAAATTGAATGGGCAAGTCTAGAAAGAATACAGCAAAGAATATTTTTCTTGAGAACATAGAAACAGTTTAAGTAACAGAAGAATAAGTTTTGAAGGGAAAATAATGATTAATCCAATAGTACAATTTGAAAAAAAAATTCCCTCTTTTTTCTGTCTGCAGAGTTCACTAAGGCGAGTGGTGGTGACATCTACAATCTTATATAAACCTACCTGGAGGATAATGGAGGTAATAATATTATATATAAATAAAATTTCAAAAATTAGAGCGGCAACATCCTGCTGAGAATTGTAATTCTCAACCAGACTTGTGAAAACCTAGGCAATTCAGTAAAAGGGGTCAGTTGTGTGGTAAAGAGTGGAATTGGACTTTTAGTAGTGAACTTAATGTATTAGATACAGATGTTGATTTCTGGTGATGTCCTTCTGGAACCTATGTAATGTTTAATGCAATGTTACAAAAAAACACTTTAGACAAAATCCTTGGCAAAATTGTGAAATTAGTTTCTTTCCCCCATCCCTTCTACCATTTCAATATTTAGAAGTCTCTTTCCTTTCCTGAAAATCACCTCTAATCCAATAGCTCTTTCCAAAGAGAATTATTCTCAACAAACTATTTCATTTTGAGGCTAGCTGGTAACATTATATTTAATTTAAAAGGACGTTATGTAGATAGGGCCTTTATAATTAACATGTACTTTTCATTTTGTCAGTAATATTACTATCGAACTGTAAAAAAAATTACCACCTATTTTCATTATCATTTTACAAAGAAAAGAAACTTTAACACTGAAAAGCAGATAAAATCTCAGAATAACAGAGGGTTCTTGCCAAGAATGTGCTGCTGTACTGCCTCAGACCACAGCCCCTTGTGTTTATAATGTGCCGTTCTTATTTCACTGTGTTCTGGAGAAAATCTTGTGATGACCTAGTGCTTAGTTTGTGGAAAGAGATTTGGGGATTTCTGTTGGAGAGCACAGAGCACAACGTGTACAGTCAGATGGTGCTGGGCTTGAGTTCTGACCGCTATCGCCTGGCTCTGTGGTCAGGGGAATGTGCTCTGAGCCCCAGTTTCCTCAACTGGAAAATAATGGTTGTTAGAATTAAGAGACAGTTTACATACATACACACACACACACACACACACACACACACACACACACACACACACACACAAGGTACCTCACACATGTAGATACCCAGGGCAAGCCAAGGACATAAGACTCTGAAATTTATTTTGGCCCCAAGAACCATTAACTCTGATGTATGGAGTTGAGTGAACTTTGTGACTTGATCTGGGATCCCTCGTCATCAAGGAGTTTAATCTTTACCTAATCTTTAAACATCCTTCATCAGGATAACATTGTGTAGTAGAAGGCAGGGTGGAGAAGAAGTGGAGAGGGAAGTCTAGAGAATGTTGGAGGTACAAGTCAAAAAGTACAGCGTACCAGTCAAAAAAGGGATTAAGATCAAGTTTTAGTGGTATGTTTAGGATTTTACTGAGGGTGTAAGAAAAGGAAACATGGGCATGGGTATTTTGACTAGCAGTAGATACACAATTGGTGCAGAGAATGAAGTTGACTATATGTGGTCAATGGGAAGGGATTCCGGACTTAAATTCAGAGGACATGAAATGCAGCCTCAGATGGACCACTTTCAGCTGTGTGTCATTAGTCTAATCACTCAATCTTTCTGAAACGTGATTTTCAAACTGTTAAATGAAGAGTGCAGTACCTACTTCTCCAGATTTTTGAGACAGCAGATGGGAAAATGAAAGAATATGAGAAATACCTGGCATGATTCTGACACACAGCAAACCATCAATAAATATTAGTTGAATTAGAATATCAAGGAAAGAAATTTTTATTGTGAATCTACTATATACTATGAGCCTGCTAAAAGCATTACATAGATTGTCTCATCACCAAGGTCTTATTTGTGAAACCTAAATACTCAATAAAAATGATCAGCCTGTAACTGTGTTTATTTCCTGAATGGGCATTTGCGTCATTATTAATATTGATTAATGTATGTAAATAGTAACTAGATTGATGCAGACAACTAAACTTCACTAGTGATCACAGAAAACCCACAATGATAATTTGATGTAGGTTTTCAGATATATTATTTTATTCTCCACCTTTGTAATTTAAGGACTTGAACACTCTTGTTTAATTTTATACTTAGAATTTAAATTTAATTGTAATCTCTGATAATTTCAGGGTGATGATTTCTATCACGTCAATGGCAAAACTGACTCCATTCTACCACCTCTGAAAAACTGAATCACGTGTTGAGTCAGCTAATGCATGCTTAAAGAAAACAGGAGGAAGGGTGGCAAAAAGGGGACCTTTCGATAAGGTATCTAAGATGTGGCCGTATAACAAATCTAGGAATTTTCCTTAAGGAGCCTTTTCTAGTGAGATAGAAATCTGGAATCCTCTTTAAGCTAGTTCTCTACTTCTAGCCAGGAATCATGTGGATTTCATGGGGGAAATGGTCTTTTGTGAACTACACTAGAGAAGAGCAGGGCAGAGAGTGATCAGGAATGAAGAGAAGAGCTAGAATCTTCCATGTACCAACCCAGACAGGATCAGGAACCGGGGCTCCTGAGGTAATGAAAAGATTCTGAAACAGAGAATTTGTAACATGGAAAAAAAAAACTATGCTATAATATTAAGTGGGAAGATGTCACCATATAAAATTGTCCAATATTTAAAAATGGAGATTAAACCCTAGAGACAAATAGAAGGAAAAAATTAAATGGGTATCAAAAAACCATTGCCATCAGAAGAATTCATTCCCTTTATATTTTCCGTGTCTTCTATAATGAACATCATATGCTCTGTCCTTGAATGTTTTTTCTTGGGCAGCCTCACGCTCTCACATGGCCTCAGTCACCACCGGATTATATAATGTAGTCCAAGTTTCTCTCTGAAGTTTGAGTTCTGTTAGTACAAGATCCGTGTTTCCAAATCTTTTCTGGACACTTTTCTTGGTTCTCACCAACACCTCAACCTCCACATGTACAAAATGGAACTCCTGCTTATTCCTTGAATTCTGTTTTACTTCTTAATTTTACTATCTAAATAAAGTGGAAAATGCAAAAAACCTATCTATCAAGGAAATGATCCCTATCTACTTAATCACGGAGACATAGTTTTTTTTGTTTTGCTGCTTGAATGCTATCAAATATACCCAATACCCCTGAAACTTGTCATCTCTGGCAGGGTTATTATAATATTCTCTCTTATTTAATAATTCAATAGTTTATAGTAATTTTACAAAATCATACTACCATCAGCACAATTTTAGAATATTGCCATCACTCCAAAAAAGAAACTCCATGTCTTTTAGTTATAATTTCCCAGTTTATCCTCCCCCCAATTCAATTGATCACAGGTATATTGGCTTATTTCTGGACTGTTAACTTTACTTCATTGATCTATATGTCTATCCTTATATTGACATATGAAGATATCCTTACATCTTATTACATTGTCTTAATTATTGTTGCTTTGTAATTAGTTTTGAAATCAGGAAGTCTGAATCCTTCAACTGCATTCTTCTTTTTAAGATACTTTGAGGACCTCCCTGGTGGCCCAAAGGGTTAAGTCTCAGCGCTATGAAGCTATCAGTAGCCACTGCAGTACTAGTTTGATTCCCCAGGGAGCTAATGCACATGGCAGAGCAGACCTCTCTTGTCTTGCCCTCTGCTCCCCTCAGCTGTGTATTTCAGTCAGTCTGCCTGTCCGCTCCCCACTCTGTCTCACCTCCCCCCACCCTGCACCTCTGGCCTATACCCCAACTCTCTCATGCATAAATAAGTAAAAATAAATCTTAAAAAAAAAAGATAATGGGAAACCATTTTTAAAGATACTTTGACTACTGTGGGTCTTACCAGTTTCCATATGAATTTTAACAACAGCTTATAAATTTTTACAAAGAATCCAGTGGTATTCTGGTAGGTACTGTGTTGAGCATGTAGATGAATTTGGTAGAAAATATTGCCATCTTAAAAACATTAAGGCTTCCGATTCAAAATGAGATATCTTTACATTTAAATTTTAAATTACTTTGAATAATGTTTTATAGTTTCTAGGCTACAAGTTTTCCATTGTATTTCTAATTTTTTTTCATTTTGATGCTATTGTAAGTGGAATTATTTTTTAATTTCCTTTTTATATTGCTCATTGATGTGTACAGAAATGCAATTAAATTTTGCATATTGAATTCATACTCTGTAAACTTGCTGAACTCATTTATTAGTTCTAACAGTCTTAGTAGAAGTTTCCTTATGCTTTTTTAATATAAGAACTATTTGACAGGCAAATAAAGATAATCTTACTTTCTTTCCAGTTGAAATGCCTTTTATTTTATTCATTCCTGCTTCTTTGTCCTGACTAAAATCTCCAGTACAATTTTAAATAGAAGTGGTAAGACTGGGAAACTTTTGTCTTGTTCCTGATTTTAGGGGAAAAAACGTCCAATATTTGATAGTATTAACTATGGACTTTTCACAGATGCCTTCTATTAGGTTGAGGAAGATTCCTTCTATTCTTTTCTCAGTGCCTTTATCATGTAACAGAGTTAGATTTTGTTAAATGCTTTTTCCTGCAACTATTGAGATGATCTTATGGCTTTTGTTTCTTTATCCCATTGATATGGCATATTAAATTGGTTGAGTTTTGGATGTTAAGCTTGGAAAATCCCACTTGGTCATGTTTAATTATTTATGTTGGTAGTCGTCTTTTTTGGAGCGTTTTTGCATTCATATTAATAATATATATTGGTCTGAAGTTTTATTTTCTTGTGATCTCTTTGTCTGATTTTGGAATCAGGGTAATGCTGGCCTCATGTCAAAAGCTGGAAAGTGTCCCATACTTTTCTATTTTTTTGAGTTTTCAAAAAATTAATACTAATTTCTCTTTAAATCTTTTAGTAGACTTCACCAGCCACCTAGGCGTGAACTTTTCTTTGTGGAGTGTTTTGATTATGAATTCAATCTCTTCATTTGTTTAGGTCTGTTCAGACATCCTTTTCTTTTTGACTCAGTTTTATCAGTTTGTATCTTTCTAGGAACTTGTCAATTTTATCTAAGTTATCTAATTCATTGGTAGTCAATTGCTCCTTTATTATGCATTTTTTCTGTAAGATTGATTGTAATGTCCCTCTTTCATTTCTGAATTTTGAAATTTGATTCTTTTCTTTTTTTACAAGGTCAGCCTAGTAGTTTGTCAACTTTTAGTTTTGTTGATTTTCTCAAATTGCTTATTCATTAGTTCATTTCATTCTATTTCATTTATTTCCACTGTAATCTTTCTTATTTGCTTCTTTCTACTTGCTTTATATTAATTTGTGTCTTACAGCAAACAAGTCACCAATTTGTGATATCTACTTTTTAAAAATATAGGTGTTTTTACATCTGTAGATTTTCCTTTGAGCACAGCCTTCACTGTATTTGTAAGTTATTACAAATTTGTTTTTATTTTCATTCATCTCTAAGTATTCTCCAATTTTCTTTGTGATTTCCTCTTGACTTACTGATTAAGAATATGTTACTTATTTGTGAACTTTGCAGTTTTCCTTTGATATTGATTTCTAGCTACATGTCATTGTGATCAGAAATGCTACTTCCTGTGATTTCCATTATTTTACATTTATTGAGTCTTGTGTTGTGACCTAAGATATTATCTATTCTGGATAATGTTCCAAGTGAATTGCTTTCAACCAAAGAACTTCCTTCAGTATATCTTGTAAGGCGGGTATGCTAACAATGAATTCTCTCACTTTTGTTTACCCTGGCATGCTTTTATTTGGCCTTCATTTTTGAAAAACATTCCCCCCCTTTGGGTACTTTGAATGTTTCCCAAAACCAAAAGGCCTAACTGGTTTAGCTGACTTCCCTGTCTGTCCCCTCTAATCTAGTCACACTGTTGCCAGAGTATATTCTTATAATGTAAATCTTTGGGTTTACTTTTTTATTGGAGACTTTTCAAGATATCCATCTTTTTTATAGACTACTCTTCCCAGAAAGGCCTAGGCGGTCCACCACCTACACCCAGCTTATCCTTGGGCTACTACTGTCATTCTAGCCCTTGTTCTAGTCACACTGTACTGCTGGAGGCTTTCCCCATATACACAGATATTTGACACATCAGTGCCTTTTCTTCAGCTGCTCTCTGCCTGGAAGTCCCCCTGCTCTCCTGCCTGGGAAACTCCTACTCAACGCTCATGATGAAGCTCAGTCATTGCTTCCTCTAGAATTCTCTCCTGATAACTTTGCTAGAGTTGGCCACTTCCTCTTTTTTGCCCCAAAATCTTCTATTAGAGCACTTGTGGCACACTTAGATTGCTCTTAATTATTTATCTATGTATTTACTCTCAACTGTAAGATTTGTAAAAGGGCATTAATAGCATCCAACATGTATTGAATACTTATTATATGACAGGCACATCACATTTTTTTCCTTCATTCCCACAACTCTATAGTATTCTATATCTATTTCTGCCTCCATTTTGAAGATGAGGAAACTAAAACAAGCGATTCAGGTTGTCAGATGATTCTGCTAGAGGTAAGACTGATACTCACTTGCTTCTGCCCACACTCCTAATCAGCAAAAGCTGTGATTTTAATGTCAAGGTCCTAACGTAGAGTCTGACATTGATTAATTTTGTGCAATATATATAGGCTGAAATATGATAGGCTCAGTGATGTATTTTAAAATTAAAAAACAAGATTTTGAGCTCTACCTGTCTTTTCATTTTTATTACTTATTTCTCTGTGGTGACTACAAAATCCTTAAACAAACAGATCCAATTCCAGTATTTCAGGGGCATTTAGGAAGGAAACAATGTAAGATTGTGTCCTACTTTGCATCAAGTCTTTTATCTTTCTAGAGATGACTGGAACTGTAGATTCAAGTCACTGTATATAAAATTCGAAAAACCTCAAACCATCTCAAAATGTTAGCTCATGGCATTTCCCTACCCCCCCCAGAAACTCCTTGGTGTGGCTCTGTTATTGGCAGGTGAAAGAGCACATTTAAGGGGAGAATTTGGTTATAGGTAGTGAAAGTAATATAAAGAAAGAAAAACTGACTGGATCACTAGGCTTTCTAGAAAGAAGGGAAGGCATAACATAAATGTTTACATGGGGAAGTGACCCCAGTTGGAAAATTTCACCAGTATGTCATTTGTGTTGTAGCATGCAATGGCATCAGCATGGTTCAGCCCCCTCTGTTGATCTCTCTGTGGTTCTCTGTAGTCTGCTCCCCTGTATGTTACTACTACACTCACATGTGGGTTCTCACAGGTAGAGCTAAACCACCCTCAGTCCTCAGTGAAAGAAGTTCGACAGTTTTCTTATGGCACTTCATTCACTAAAACTGGTCCCAAGAGGTCAAGGATAATATCTCTGACAGCCAGCATACTGATATTTTGCTTCTGTTGGTACATTAGTCATGCCATGGACTGAGCTACCATGAAGACCAAGAATAACCCAAGGAATGACTAGAGATGGAAGTGCTAGCAACTGTCAATGGATGGCAATGGAGTATAATTCTTGGGCCATAACTAGAGGCTGTGGCTTCCAGTATTTCTGAGTGTGGTCATGTGCTTTACCTATGAAATGTCATCAGTTGACTTTGTCCTTTCCTCCCAGCTTCCTCCTTCTTCCTATTTAGAACAAGGATGTAATGACTGACGTTCCATTGCCCACTTTGATTCTTTTGGCAACCACAAAAGTGAAAGCCATGTGTTAAGAATAGTTGAGCCAAACATTAGAAGGAACCTGGGTTCCTAAAGACCATAGACCACTGTACCAGCCCTATATCTGTTAAACTCCAGACATTTCACATATATGAGAAAAATAAACCTTAGGTGTTTAGGTCAGAATTATTTTTGGGTCTCTATTACTAGCAGCTGGGTGCAATTTCTAATTGATATGCGTCTTCTATGACAATAAGATGTCATAGAAATTCTGTTGAACATGATGTGTGGAATTGGGGAAAGTTATTAGTGGAGTTGATAAAGCAGCCTTTTCTGGACTTTTGAGGTCAGGATTGCTCATCTGATTCCCTAATGCACAAGCCTCTGTGTTTGTTGGAGTGTGCAAAGTGAAAGACGCCCCTTGCTGAAAGGCTTGTTTCTTCTTTGCTAAAGGCAATAATTTAAGTTCAATAGGGTCAAAAAGAAAAAGACAAAACTTGTAGACAACTATAGATCTGAAGCTTAAAGCAGGGGAGGGGGAGCCATCAAAAGAGGGGTGGGAAGAACACAAAGGACCAAGATGATGGTTCATAGGTGATGTAGTGGTGGGGTATTTACAGGACTAAACCTGAGGGGAGAAATCAAACTGTAAAAATATGAACAACAATGTAAAAAAATTTAAAAAATAATAAAAGGCAAAAAAAAATCAGTTCAATGCCATAGTTCTATAGTGCTTAAAAATGAAATTCTCTTTGATCAGCTCTTTTGCTTGAGTTCAGAGAAATACTGACTTCTAGGCAATCATGTGTTAATTATCACAGCTTTTAAAGAAATTATTTGCTCATTACCAGTAGCCCTACTATTGTGAAACAGTTACCCTTTAGAGCATCTACCCTGTGTCACTGTGTTAAGTGTCTATATGTATTACACCATATAGACAGGTTCATGTTAAAAGTGCCTGCTATGGTTTTCCTCCCACACCAGCAAAATAAACTCTTTAACATATGAGATAATGCCCTAGACCAACTTTTTAATGGGTCTGTTTTATGTAGATTACTAAAGATTTTTCTGTAATAAACACTCACAGAGAGGTTATTTCCTCAGGGGGCAACAGGCATCATTAAAATCAGAGGCCCTCTCCTCCTCCAGCCTTACATTTACAGAGAATTTTACACCTCCACTGAGATTCCTGTGTTAGCCATTAAGCCTTAATCCTGCCCAATTGAAGGTGTATGTTTTATTGTGGGGGTTGGTGAGTGATAGATTAGTTCAGAGACTAGATAAATGGAGAAGAGAAATAATGAGAAGGTGGATAATCTTTCAATGAGGATGAGGCTTTAAACATACTTTGACAACTAACTGGATAATCGTGACATCAATGCCCCCATGTCAACACACATGGGCATGCATGCATCTCTCTGTCTCACTCTCTGAAAGTGCACAGTGGAAAAGGGAAATGATTTCTCAAGGCCTATCTTCCAGAAGTCAGTATTGATTATAGCCACCTTATGTTAAAGACAGACTTTGGTGAATTTGCCCAGGAGACATCAGGGTCTTAATAAATGAATTGCAATCACTAGTTCAGAAAGTGTTTGAAAGAAAAATAACTGACTTAGTGGTTTAAACACTGGACTGGACATGACACCATCTAATGCCTGGACATGGCACTTTTGAGTAATGCACCTAGTGGCAGCTCAGAAGAGACAGCACAGCCATATTTGTTTGCATTCTTTTTCATAGCGTAAGTTTTCCTTTTCATGCAATGTATCTGTGCTACAGTTATATTAGTTTGTTAGCATCAAATTGGGAAGTTACTATCAGTCATGTGGAAGAAGATGACAAATATTTATTTATAATTTTCTTTCATGCCACAGAGTTGGCTATAAAATAGGTGATATAAACAGGTGACATAAACTAAAATGAAAACCCTTGGGCCAAAGTTGTGTGTGCTCCTGCTTTCATCGTATCCTATCATGGACCTAAAATGTTTAGCATAGTCGCCTGCTTAGAATTTGCTTTTGCTTCTCTTTTGATGTTTATAACTCCAAACAAGGCCATAGGAGTGGGGGGTATTCAGAGGCAGAGCTTGGTAAAGAGCTGCATCACTTTTCAGCAAGAATCATTTAAAGACAGAAACCCGGTAGGTGGGATGAGGTATGACCCCTGACAAATAGACCCTTATTCACATATGCTTAAGATAATAATAAGCAAGAGAAGTATAAAATTCTTTATGATCCATTTTCTAGGCTGGGTAAAAGGTTCTATGCTGGATAAAAGCACTTAGCAATAAGGACTTCACCTTTCAGCACAGCTTTCTTTCAAAGAATCCCACAGTCAAGACCACATTCATCTTGCACAAAAAAGGTATGAGTATTCTGAAACATTGCTACTCACAGAACAGAAGGTCAGCCTTCCCTTAGACATCCCCAATGGGTAGTCCTGTACTCAGTGAGGCTGATCTGCTCTTTTAGGCCACTTGGGGTCTGTGAGTTGAGTGCACTAAAAGATGGGGATGGTCAGTGTCCTAGAAACTAAACAGTGGACTTCTTAAATGGATGTGCTGCTTCTCATTTGCATGGTTCTGTATTTTGAAGATACTCTAGTGGCTAAGAATGCTCAAGTCTGCCTACTGCAAACCTTTGTGCTCTTTTCTGTCAGAAGTTTTTTCCTTCCTGTTGAATATATCTGTACAATCAAAAGGAGAAAAGTCATACCTGTAGTATTCATCTCCCACAAAGAAAAGGGTCTTCTGTGTGTCCTTGAGATAGACGGCAGCATCTATTCGCTGCACATATCTGGGGAAGCCGAAGTCATAAATAGTCCGGGGAGGACCTTGCATTTGGAATCCTCTTGTTATCCAGTAGTGGGGGCCTGAAAACAGAAATCAAAGTTCACAAAAACTCTTAGGTATGCACTTTACTTATGAGGAGGATTGCAAATGGGCTTAGTTTATGAGATGTCTGCCATGGTAATAACCCAACAGGAGTAAGAGCCTCTAACTATTCAGATCAGTAAACTTAAAACTTGCCCTGGAGCCAAATGACCCTAAATATAATAAATATATAGTATTAAGTATTATAATAAAGTATTAAGTATTAGGTATTAATAAAGTATTAAGAAAGCAGTAATGAAGTATTAAGAAAGCAGTAATATTGCTGTGTCTTAAATTTAACATGCTATTTTTTTTCAAAATACCTTGCATTTATAATCTCATTTAACACTCATATTCTATATGGGAGAGGAACAAGTGACATGCCATCACTGTAATGCTTACTTAAATTGGCACTAGCCTTTGATCCTTCTTAGCCTCAAGAAAATATAAGTTAAAACTATATAGTTACCACTTAGTGGATAACTATCATTGACTCACCACTATCACATTTTCAAGGGTGATAGTACTATGATTATTTTGCAAGGATACTGAACAAGGATATTGCTCTCACACACTGGGTTGAATGTTGGCTTTGTGTATTAGAAATGCCATAGTGCCTTGTGCAGGGGCCAGCTTTCTATCTCTTGGCTCTGTCACACAGCACGGTGACTCATTATGCTAAAGACTTGCTCAGAGTACAAAATGAAAGTCATTGTCATTCCTATCTTTCTTACAAAATGGTGAATGACATTTCCTATCCAACCTGAGGAGAGGGAGTGACAGAACCACATTCCCTGAGCACAGAAGAAATGCTGATGTGCTGGATATTCCCATCACATGGGCACTGCACCTTGCTACTTTGTCTTTGAGGGATTTTAGGGTACCTTTGAAGAAGTAAGCAGTGCCCCGCTCAGCCACTTCATAAGCTGCATCCACGTTGGACATAAGCTGGGGGAAGGAGCTGGTGATGGTGCTGGGCCGGATCCCTGCTGGCAAGTGAACTTGCCGACGCCAGAAAATCCTATTGGGCATTCCAAGAGAAATCAAATTCAAGGGTTGATCTTAAACTGAATATGGATTGAAGGTACCACAAACAGTTCTCCGAGATCACACGTAAAAGCCTCTTGTCCTTGACTTGTTTTTAAGAACACATTTTTTTAAACTTTAGTAAACAATTTCTTTTCCCTTTTGTATTTCTGCAATCCCCCTTCCTAAATTTATTTATGGATGCACAAAACATGGAAGGACATAGCAAGGAAGTAGTAAGACTTTACACATTTAAGCTATGTGCCTCCTATTCCAAATATCATTTGAAACAAATTTCCCTTTCCTATTCCAATCTTTAAAAAATTAAAATTTCAGGGGCCTCCCTGGTGGCCTAGGGGTTAAGTCTCAGCACTATCACCATGTGGGCTTGAGTTCAATCACCAGCCAGGGAGCAGAACCCATATATGGCACAGCAGAAATCTCCTGTCTCTCTGGCTGTTCCCCTCAGCAGTGTACTTCAGTAGATCTGCCTGTTCTGTTCCCCACTCTGTCTCTGGTGAATCCTCTCACCACCCACACCTCTGGCCTACACCCCAGCTCTTGCATGCATAAATGAATAAATAAATAAGTAAATCTTTAAAAGAGTTAAAATTTCACAAAGATAAATATGATCCAGGTGAACATTATGAATATTACATAAATAAACCAAAACTTTATGGTTGGGAGATGCTGATTGTTCCCATTAAAAAATAACAGAAACATTAACGATGATTAATTATCATGTTCCCTATATATTTCTTTCTTGAAAGTGTCTGTATCTTTGAAATTTATGGCCAATTAACAAAAAATCTGATAACACAAATTAACTTACCATGCAACAATTCATATATGCACATAGACAATGATATTTAAAAGATATTTTTGACAATATACCCGAGAGCACTTCAGTGGTGCCATGGTCCATTTTTAATTTTGGATATAAAAGTTATTTGTATAAAATATGAAGCTTACTGGGCTCATGGGAAGTTAGAATTAATATATAATTTTATTTTGTGGCCGGGGAAACCAAACAGCTGGATACTTAATTTTCCATGTAATTAGTTTAGGAACCCCTCAAATCTTATTTTGAATTTTCCTGTTCAGTTAATTTAACAAATATCACCTGGTGATATAATGGACAACAAAGACAAAACACTGGATAAGACTTGCCCTTACAGAACTTTGAGTCTAGTAGTAGAGACAGGTAAGCAATTATGCAATTATAATTCAGAATGATCAGTGCTACAAAGAACTAAGTTCAGGATGCTATGGAAAAAACAGGAAGGAAACCCCATTGTGTTGGGGGGGGTGACCAAAGGTGTCCCAGATGAGACAATTTAAGGTGAGGATGAGATCTAAAAGAACTATACTGAGATGAGAGAAAGATTCTTTCACGTTCATTGACTGGCATCATGATACAGAAGAAGTACATTGTGTTTTAGAAGAAACACCAGCACCCGAGCCTCAGTGTCCCATTTCCTGAATGCTAGCGACAGCGTTTAAGTAATAATGGTAATACTACCTGGCCTATCTCATGAAATCTCTATGAGGCTCAAAGGAGATAATGTGTATGAAAGTGCTTTAGAACATATTTTGTAATTATAAAAATTATTGAATACCCACTAATTTGACACACACAGAGATAACACACAGGGTGGCAGGAGTCCATTTAGAGTACATTCCCATAGGGCATTGAAAAAAACATAGCTTTTTTAGAGTTTCTCTGGCTGTTTTCTGCCGTGACTTTTCAGTACAGGGGCCTAGTAGATAACATATAGCCTTAAGACGTGGGCTACATGTGCAAGGAGCAGTAAATACTATGAAACCTTGATGTATAGTTTGCATGCATGAAAACATAGTTCTGTAAACTAGGCCAAAACTTGGTCTTGTGCTGGCTTTTTCTTTAAATCACGTAAAAGGTAATAGGGTTCTTGGGGAGGGGGTAGCCCACTGATGGGCTAGGGGCTACTGTTGTGGCTAGAGCCTGGGGGGCTGCCACCGCTGAGCTGGATGCCACTGTTGGTACTGCTGTTGCTATTGCTGTCTTTGCTGCTGCTGCTAGGGACGAGAGGCACACAGAGAGCCAAGGGGGATTGAGGAGGTCCAAAGAGACTGCCACTACCATGCTTCGCATGGGGCTGCCGCCAGACCAGCCAAACAGATATTACTGTTGCTACCTGCTGATGTAATAGAAACTTGTTCCTGGCCCCACATATGGGCTTCATGATCTGTTTTTTCATCTGCTGCCATGGAGAACTGAGTAAGCTTGTAGCTGAAGCCCTACAGTTGCCTTCCCTCAGGTCCCACACATCAGAGTCTTATTATATTATGTAACTATTATATTAGGAATACACATATTAACAAATGAAAACCAGAGACCCAGAAAGGTTGCAGGCCCAAAGATCACCTGGTGGTGAGGGGCAGACAGAGGTAGATTGGACTCTACTGTCTTGATTTTCTTCACATACCCCTTCTCATCTACGTGCTCATTCTCAGCCTTGGGATCTCTGCTTTTTCTTTGTATATAAGTTGCCCCCTTGTCCACTCACATCTAGCCTTTTCTGAAGGCAAGAAGAACTGCTCCCCTTTCTCCCCACTACCGCACAATAAGCACAGGTCTGGGTGTCTGGAAGAATCGGGTAATGAAATAGATAAACAGATCATGTCAATAACCTGTAATCTGATTTTTGATCAAAAGGGCAGAACAATGGATTAATTTGGAGCCTGATGAGAAATCCAAAATCCAAAAGTTTTCCAACTGATTCAATTTAATATACAGTTTTGATATGCTGACTCTGTTCAAGTCCCTAAGATATATGCCTACTAAGGCACAAAGTGTGCAGTTCAGGGGGTTTTAGTGGTGGGAGAAGCAAGGCAAGTCGGCAGGAGAGGAGCAGACGCTCTTCCTATAATTTGATTCCACCTGCATTTTCTCTGATGAGCTACAGCTACTTCCAGCTGTTTCCTCCTCAGGCATGATGAAGCTGGAATTTATTTTCTTTCATTTCTCATTTAACAGTCAACAAATGAGTGTATATAAAATTAACCCTAGCTTTTACTTCAAGTGACAGGACACTGATGTCCTGAATGACTCAATGTAAGAGGTCATAAAGTGATTAAGATTGCAGGCAAATCAAAAATGTACTTTTGGAGCATTTTTATGGATATAGCATATTAAACTCCTTATGAAATAAATCTCTACTTAGGACCTTATGGGGACTATGAGGAGTGACTTGAGGTTATCATTCTGAGCCAAGAGTGATTTTGTGCCGGGGGACAGTTGACAATGTCTGGTGATCAGAAGAGGCCAGGCACACTGCTAACCATCCTATAAAGCACAGAACAGCCCCCACAACACAGACTCAAAATATCAGTAGCGACGAAATTAAGAAACCACTGTATACGCCATGGTGACATAATGTACATACTGTCTGCATAAAGTAGGAACCAACACTACCTATCACTTGTGGAAAGTGTCACTGACTCCAAAAGAATCCATATTCATGAGAAATATAAGTATACTAATAAAGAAAAATTAGGACTAGCGGGTAATAAAGCATGCTCAGAGAATCTGTAGCTTCAGTTAGAGATCATAATAATACATTAATTAAAATTGAAGAAGTAAAGTGAGTAACCTCTTAATACATGTGTACATGGATTTAAAATATATGCCAAACAAACCCAAATACAGTATGAATCTGTTGGGAAAGAGCAGCTGCAGGATGTGCCAGAACCAGTAATAAAAAGAGTTTACCAATGGTCTGTAAGCTGATCTTTGATAAGGATAGCAAGCAATGGAGTTTATTGATATTACCAATCTGCTGATAAGATATTGAGCTTGTGTACCCAAGACTGCCACAGGGTTAGTCCTCAATAAATATTTGTTGGCTAAATGAATGAGTGCCAGAGGGTTGAGTGGAACTTATCTGATCATTGATTTTCATATTCTCTGAAATCTTCATTCCCTTTTACTAAAGAACAATTAATTCGTCAAGTTTACAGAGTCAATGTAACCTTCACCTGATCTCTCTGCCAGTCCCGTAAACTCCTTGAGGTGAGTCATGTATTATTCATCTTTCAATATAGGGGTTTAGTCTAGTGCCTGGCACATCTAGGAACTTGAACCAAGTTTTTGGAAACCTTGTTCTTTTTTGTTGTTGTTATACCCAACCATGTTCATCTCCTGCATACCTAAGCTAAGCTCAGTCTTTCATTTTCAAGAGATGCCTTCACCTGCAGTTGCTACGCTATCAAGGCTCCTGCCCAATGGAAGGCCTCACTTCCCACCATTTTCAACCCTTTTCCCTCTCTGACTCTTGCCATTGCCCTGCTCCCTAGTTTCAGGGGGATAGCCGTATCTCTCTAGTTTTTTGATGCTCTCAACTGAATTGTTGTTCCTCTTTGAAGCCTTTTTTTCCACTGGATGTGTGACCTCGTATGTGTCACTCAATTTCTCTGACACTTAATTTCCTTCTGCCAAATAAGAATGAGGGTAATATCTGCATCAACATTTCAAAGGATTAATTGAGATGAAAGCACTTTATAAACTCTGGAAAATGCTTACACTTATTATAGATACTAAAAAAAAACTAGTTTTTACTCTACAAATTTAATAATGTAAACTTAAACTTGGAGTTTATCAACAAAGTTAAGGTTCCTGCTAAAGTTATAACACTGATATAAACTTTTTACATCAGTGTAAACTTTGAATTACAAATGATCTCATCAGTGGCTGAGAAGCCATTCATTTGTGAGGTTGGGTGTGGGGAGAAGAAGGGGTGTCATTCACCACAGCTGCCACATCCAAATACTTTAGAGGCTAAGAAATAAAACATGCATCATCCATTTTACTTATCACAAGCAAAACTATAGTCTATATAATTAACATTTCACCTGTCTGTCGTGGTAAACACAACTCAGGCTATGCACAGGTTCCCTAGATCAAGTGTTTATATCCATCTGAGAAGCCCATGGGGATCCACACTGATAAGCCAGAACCTGTGAAGATATAAAGGGTCTCATCTGCAGCCAGAAGGACGGGATCCAGGAGAAAAGAAAATGATTCCAGGCTTTTAGGACTCCTTCTGCCTCTTTGTCTGAGTTCTTAACACATGACAGTGAACGAATCTAAATACAAGGACATTTGTTGCCTATCAATGAGACAACCTGATAGCCAGAAAAGACACCTCCGTGGAGACTGTAAAGAAGCACAATGGTCCATGTGAGGGAACAGTGCCATCAGATGTTACATTGCCTCCCGAGTGCTGGAAGCATGTGTTCAGGGGCACAGAAGAAGAGAGAAGTGAGCCATTGTGCTGCACATGGTTTGTTCTTGTAAGTATCAGTGGTTCTGATAAGGACAAGGACATGGTAAGGTCAGAGACATCATATCATGCCCTTTTATTCAACTATACCTGTTTTCTTAAAAAAAAATAAGTGCCCCCCACCCCAACAAAACCCTCTACTTGTCAAACTCTTAGCACTGAGCAATTTTGCCAATGACTATTTGATGACTATTTGGTTGTAAATACTGAGAGTGATAGCAGACTATAAAGGGAGGCATAGATGAGAGAGACATTTAGAAATGAGTTGGGGGAAGGCACTAGAGAAAGTCCTATGACTTCTCATTTACTCCCAATTTCAGGTCTGATAAGCAATGGTGATAAGATAATTCCAAAGAATGAGAAGAGCTAGGAGGACTGGGAGTTAGATGTGATCACCCTGCATTCCTGCAGCACAGTATTTGCCACCCACTAGCTGTGGGACCTTGAACCTCTCTTCCTCCTCTTTAAAATGAGGTGTTGTCTGAC
This sequence comes from Scalopus aquaticus, assembly GCA_004024925.1. Lineage (NCBI taxonomy): Eukaryota > Metazoa > Chordata > Mammalia > Eulipotyphla > Talpidae > Scalopus > Scalopus aquaticus. The sequence goes on from PVIJ01000149.1 coordinate 287,042, forward strand.
AAACATGATGGATTCAGTGTGTACAGGGCTTCTATGTAAGTGCTTTGCTGTTAAAACCTTCCAACAACCCTGTGAGGTATGAATCATTACTCTCTTTTATCTGTTTTATACAGAACAGATAAACAGACTTTTCGGGGGCAGCAAGTTAGTGAGGGGTGAGCTGGGACCCAAACCCACACTGGTGCATGAGAGAGGCCATCTCTTAACTGCCCGCCCCGGCCTCCTGGGTCATCCAGAGCTAGAATCCCACGACTCGCTTCTCCTCCCTGCTGGCTGTCACCAGGAGTCCCAGAGTGTTTACAAAACCTGGACAAAAACCAAAGAATTCTTTCAAGCCACAACATACTGGCAACCTGAGGGTCATTATGAAAGAGCTCTCTGTTCTCTACCACCTCCGACCTAGAATTCCCATAACCAGCAATAATCCGTTGGTGAGACATTTTCAAGCTGTAGACGTAACAACCACATGGTTTGTTCCCAAAGCAAGAAGGAATGCAGTACCTTTTAAACTCGCCGTGAAACTGCTATATTTGCTTGTGGAACAAAAAGTATGGGGCATGTTCAGATCTTCTGTCTAAAGAGAAACTTTAAGTGGAAAGTCATAGATGTGTCTGTGACTTTTTTTTATATGATATATCTATATCTATATCTATATCTATATCTATATCTATCTATCTATCTATATGATATATATATATATATATATATATATATATATATCACATAGATGACAAAATATTACAATGATCCCAGATTTCCACAGGCTTAGGGAAGAAAAGAGGAAAATGACTAGGATTGCAACCAGATCAAAATTACATTTGCAACTCTCAGATCATTCTAGGCTTTACATAATACAATTTTAAGAATAAAATCAAGAATGTCACAATCAGCTATAGACCTTAGAATAATAGCATTTAATAAATAAGATACGCATAAGGTTGATGACATTCAAATCTCTCATTTTAAAATAAGGTCTCTCGGCCACTGACTGTCCACTGAAACATGGTCTTCTGTCTCTGAGTCAAGAGTCTGCTCTCAGTCATGTAGAAAGCCTTCTGACTACAGTGAAACTGCTGAGAGAAGCACAGCATTTTAACTGGAGTGATCTCTGCCTTTGGTGTTCCTTTGGGTTAGTGGGAAAGCACTTGAGGAGGCTCCCGGCACTTGGCCTGCAGGATGTGCTTAGACCGCTGAGGTTTCTCAAACATTTGATAGGTTTGTACACCCTCTGTTTTATTCTCAAAATAGGTTTCTATATTTTAAAATAGCTGTACATCACTTTCACATTTTGAGAGATGTTGTGTATCTTTGATTGGAAGGCAAAAGAAAACATTTGTTAAAGTTCTGATGCAAATAGGGATTGTTAAAGTTCCAATGCAAGAAAAGGTGCCTGCCGGAGGCATTGGAAGGATTCACATCAGGACTTGGACACTAACTGGGTGAAGAGAACGGTGACAAGGAAGAGTCAAAAGTAGAAGCCTCATTCACAAAGATATAAAAATCAAGATTTGTTGGACACATAAAGAAAATCTCAATGTTAGGTCTGTCGAATAAAAGGTGATGACAAGGCAAGGACGTTTTCATTAAAAATGCCTAATGCTGGCAGCAGCTCTCCTGCCCACCTGTGCAGGTGTTTCTCTTCACCAACCTTCTCCCTTTGCAAAGCAGCAGAGGTAGCTCTCCTCCCAAGGCTGCCAGCCTGTGACTATGCAGGCCTCTCTTTTAACAAACCTGTCCCTTTTTGCCTGTTTGTGTCTGTGCAGGCATTCTTTACTTCCCTTCCCTTTTTATAATAAACCTGCCCCTTTGAATATAAAAAATGGCTAATGCTCAAAGATGAGGTCTCAGTTATATAATAATGTTAATGATAATAATTATGGCAGGTGACAATTCATGATCATTTACAATATTTACAGACATTTTCTCACTTAATCCACACGGTTAATTTCCCAGCTGCTGTGTTAGCCTAGGCCTGGCTAACATCAGAGACAGAACTCCTTGTAATGCAGCTTCCAAATAAATTAGGGAGAAGAGGTTTTCTTTTTAGAAAAGTGAACAGCCATGGAAAATGCTGCTGAGGTCATTAGACTGAGGACTGAAGAAAAGGGGCCAATTGGACAGTATTTGTTAAGGAAAGTGATTTCAGTAGAGTTGTGAGGGAGGTGGCATAACATTATGTGAGAAAGAGCAAGTGATGGGGAAGAAATGGAGGCAAGTGATCTAGATCTTTCATTTGAGAATCTTCATGATAAAGGGAGATGATTTAGAGGAAGGCTAGAAGAGGCAGCAAATGAGGACTTCTCAAGATAAGAAATACCTGGGCATGTTGAAGACATGAAAAGGAGCCAATGGAGGAAAAGAAATGCAGTGAGCTGTGGGAAGGAGGGACAAAATCAGTAATGAGATAGTATGTTTGGAATCTAGCACATCCCAGTGTTCCTCCCACAGGCTGGAGCAAATTATAATTGAGTAAGAGGAAGTCACAGCTTTGACTCTACTCTCCTTTGCTCGTATCAGAACCACTAAAGTTTTTTTTTAAAGATTTATTTATTTATGCATACAAGACTGGGGTACAGGCCAGAGGTGGGTGGTGTGGTGAGAGGATTCACCAGAGTCAGAGTGGGGAGCAGAACAGTCAGAGTGACTGAAATACACTGCTGAGTGTGGCAGCAGGCAAGGCAGGAGAGGTCTGCTGTGCCATGTGGGAATCTCCCTGGCTGGGGATTGAACTTGTGATGCAGTGGCTGCGGATAACTTCATAGGCTGAGATTTAACTCCTTGCGCCACCAGGGAGGCCCAGAACCACTAATATTTATCAAAAGAATAAACGGTGCTACAGAATAACATGATACACCATGTCCAGCATCTTTTTATCACTGAACAAGTGATACTTGCACTTGTCTGGGCAATGCAGAATCTGACAACAACTGGTGGAGCTGCTGATTCTTAGCACTTTCCAGGGTCTTCCTGATCTGTGTCTGCCTCCCACACCTGGGTCTTTGTTCAGCAATTCCTTTCAGTTGACTTTTTGTTAATAATCTATAAAGCCAATAATCAATGTCTTGATAAAAATCAATTAAAAAATAATAAAAAACATGACAGTTGTTTCTAAGTCTTAATCCGCTGTATATATATTGATTCCCACTTCCGAATATAGTAACTGCCACTTATTGCACACTCACTGTGTCTGTCCCAGGCTCACCTGATCAAGAATTTAAACCAACTTAACCTGGTGTGAAAGCCTCAGTTACTGGGCTTTGCTCTAATTTGCCTTTGAAGGGTGGATGCCCTACTATTGTTGAAGATTTCATGCCAGTTGTTCATAACTTGTTAAAATTAGAAACAATCTAGATGTTCACCAGTATGGGATGGGTTAAAAAAGTAACAATATAGCTATTCAATGGAATAATAGATACAACTGTAAAATACAGCCACTTAATGAAGTCCGTCACTAGTGAAAGTTATTCTCGTTGAGCTATTTTCCTTACCTGTAAATTGGAGGTTCTACTCTTTACCTCAGTGCAAATGGTGGGAAGAAATGCAGTAAATGCAGTACACACATGGGAAGCAGCTCAGCACCGAGAACAGAGTGGGCCCCGCACAGTGGTCTTGACAGCTCCACATCTGTCCACAGAACCCCACCTCCCTCAAGATAGCCACTCAGGACAACATTTCTGCACTGTCTTCATAAAGACTCCTAGACAACACTTGTCTCATGTGGCAGTATGGACCAACAAGAGTTGTGGCCTGTCTTACCTGTCCCGGAAGAACAAGAGCTCCTTCCCCAGCATTGTCACTGCGTCAAAGGACGAGCTGGAGTCACAGAGGTCGGGGGTGGATGGATTATGAGGTGAGGCGTTGGGCACTGTGGGCTTTCCTGGGTATGTTTTCCGAGGTCCTAGGATTCAAAATGATGGGGTCAAAATAGTATTAGGAATCGAGAGTCATACACCTCTGCTCTAGAGACCCACTGCCATCACATAAGATGAAGTGATAAAGAGCATGGCTATCGACTACTCGGCAGACCTGGGTTTGCCTTCACTGGCGGGGATGAGCTGTGTGACATGGACACATTATTTCACCTATTCACACCTCAGTTCCCTTTCACTACAATGGGAGGTACAATAATGGTACCTATCTCAAAAGGGTTTTGTGAGAATTACCTCATACCTGAAAAGCACTTCATACAGAGCTTGGTGCAATAGTACCTGTTCAAAAAGTGGTAGCTATTATTTTATGATTTCATATGACTTCTCTGATACTTACAGGTGTTTCACATTAGAAATGAAATTTAAAAGTAATGGGGCAAAGCATTATATGGGGACAATATTAGAGTGCACATTTGAAAGTAGCTGAAGAAGCAAATCTTAAAAGTTCTTATCACAAGAAAAAATTGGAACTATCTGATGGTGGATGGTAACTAGACCTATCATGGTGATGATTTCACAATATGAACAACAATTTAAAAAATAAAGTTGCTAATGATTGTTTGTAATTAAATTCTTTGTTCTCAAAAGAATTATAACTTTTTTGTATGTTTTCATCTACTTCTGGGCATCCTGTATGATGCAGAAGCCATTTATTAGGTACCCAGGAAAAACTCATTGATTTCTTGTGGCTGAGATCCACTAAAATTTTTTGCTACTTCAAGGAATCTTCTGGAGGATCCCCTCATAAAACAAACACAGCTTCTTGGGTGAGCTGTCACTGAGTTTTCATGTCCGTTCTGATCCTGGGGACTCCCCACAAGTTACAGCGAATGAACCGGGCTATCTGTTCAGGCAGCAGGTGCTGGCTCTTAGCCAAGTCTGTTGGAGCCAGAGGTGAGTATCAGGGAAGGGTCCACCAGGGCTGGAGGAGAGTAAGATGAGCGATGAAGTAGGGTCAGCAGAGGGGTGAAGATCAGAGGTGGGTGAGGCTTCCAGACAAGATCAGAAACCGGGCGTTGGTCAGATTAGAAATGTTCTCCAGTATTTGTACATTTCTATATGCCACGCACTCCATCGTGGCAAGGTGGTCAGGGGTGGGTGCTGTGTGTGCTCGCTAGTTATATAAATGCATGTTTTTACCTTTTGCTCACTTTTGCAAAAATGACCATGCCAATAAAATGACCATACCTGACCCAGTGGCCCTGGCTCACAGTGTGGTGACCCCACACACGAGGACCTGTACAGGTCAGGCAGGTCTTCGGGTTCAGTTCTTTTTGGTGGTCCTTTCTTGGGAGATCCAGAGAAGTTTGTAAAGTGGAGACATTCCCAGTGTTTTTTTTGTCATCACAGTAGGAGCAGAACTGGCACCTACCTCTCTCTGAAGTGGCTGGAGATGGCTTAACACTTCTTTGAGCACAGTTTGTCTTCTATGCCCCAGGAGAAATTTGACTGCATTGGGCTGGCCAGCATGCAGGAAAGCATGGAGTCTGAGCTCCTCTGGCCCTTTTCAGGGGCAAGAAGATGGGAAGAGACTCCCACGAGTAAAAGCTGAATAACCAGGCTCCCAGGCTTAAGGGAAAAATCAGTTTCCTGGATTTTTCTGCCTTTCATCCATTAAAAAACAGGTGTGAAGACTCAAGGATGTTTCAAGATTCCTTCTCATGAATTAATGGAGGATGACTGGAGTCATATATTTTCCAGTAATCCTTGATACCTTGAAAGTATGCTAACACTGGTGATAATTTTGAACATCTTGGGATATTTACTGTCATTGAGCCTGAGCTTTCTCAGTTATCACATGAGAAAATAGACTTCCTATCTTTTGGGTTGGCCATGAGAATATATGAGAGGATTCACATGAACATGTTTTGTAAACTGTAGACTGTTTATAGGACTGATTGGTGATGTATTATCACCACCACTGCTGTTGTTAGAAAGAGAAAGCCACACTTCTCTGCAAATGGGTAAGCACCATACATATGAATTATAAAATAGGTCCATCCTCTCCCAATGTCTAACCCCTGACTTGTACACTAAATAACAGACAAAAGATGAGTTTCTATGGTTATTAGGGACCAAAATGCTTTGGAATAAAGATGTAAAATTTAGTTGCACATCTATGAAGAGGAAGCAATACACATATCTGATAAATAAGGACATAATTGGGGCTGTGGTCTTTAGCATAATTTCTACTGATGTCAGTAACACCTGGCAAAGTAAACTTGAAGTGAATGTCTGTTATATTCGGGGTTAGTGGTCAAAGAAGCTACTGTACCATACAATGCCTGGATCCCTTTCACATCATCTTTGGGGAGGTGGAATCCAAAGGGATGCTGATACTTATAAGTTGGGTACATCAACGCAGATGGGTCTGTGGAATGGGCCAGGCCCAGCGCATGACCAAATTCATGAGCTGCAACAGTGAATAAATTGAAACCTAAACAACATAAGAGAAAAAGACAGCATCAACCCAGGGTTTTATTTTCAGCATTTTCTGTCTTTACAGAACTTATGCTCAAATCATATTTAACTCATTTTCTTCTCATGACTGGATTATTCAAAGATCGAGAAGTTATTCTGGCACTCATCTTTGCTGCCTTTAGTCTAATTCTTTCCTTTTTAGATAGAAAGGTTTTGGGAAGTGGGGAAAGATGGAAGTGTCAGTCAACCCATTTTGTTCATAGTCAGTGATGATAAGTAGATGGGCAAAAACAACTTACATCTGACAGTGGCAAAAATACAGAGATTTATGCCATGGATTCTCAGCTAGTTCCCTCCTATTAAAGCCTATTTCTTTTGTTTGCACACATTACACACTGAGAATTTTCAGATGGACTGCATGGTTATAGGAACATTTATATTCATCTCTGATACACTTCTCAGGAAAGGACTGAATCCCTCAGGTCATTTCTGAATGTAGCCCATTTCTAAGCACAGGTAAGAAATGATACTATTGTGTCATTGCAGAAAAGGAGCTACACGTCCAGGAGAGAATTGTTGCTTCTTGAGATTATATGCTATGAACCAGAGACAGACAAGTCTACAGCACAATTGAGGGTGGACCTTTTCCCTTTTGAATTTTTAGCTTACTTGTTTTTCCTAGCCAGCCTCCCTAGTTAAAGGGTGGCTTGGGGCGTTGAACCTCAAGGTTCCATGATGGAGGCCCAGAAGAAGGTACAATATGTTCCAGGTTATGGTGAATTGTGCATATATACCATTCATCCCCATAGTCCACTTCTCAGCATTGTCGAAGTGTGTATCTCCTCCCAGGCCTTCTCCAGGTGCAAATGCATGGGCTAGAGTCCCTCGAGGCCCATCAAATGGATAGGAATCCCCGTGATCTAAGAAAGTGAGGAGAAAAGCCAACAGGAATTTAGTCCTTCTAATGAGTTTTGACAGTTACATAACAGCATAGGGAATGGACTTTTGGAAATAGTGCTGACACTTCTCATACAAATAGATTTCCTTTACAATGTTCATTTTTCTTAATGATAAGAATGTCACATGTCCACAATGTCCATTGAAATATTAAAAGGAATATTTTCTATTTTGAAGATAGCGTTAAAAATTTAAAAACGGTGTTATTAATTGTGATGTGTGTTAACTGACATGATATTGTGGATGATGCCTGTACCATAGATTACAGAAGGAGAAAGATCCGACGGTCATTTGATAACAACTTGTCTACTGATTGGAATGTAAACCTGTTTGTTAGCAGAATGTAACTTTCAACATACAATTCAGTTAAGACACTTACAGCGTATTGAAGAAGCCTGTGCTTTCTGTTTCTATAGCACATAATACAATTTAAGGAAGTATAAAAAAAATTGTAATTTTGACATATTGGCAAAACTCATGAGAGCAAGAAAGGTATTATAGAGTTCTGCTTTTAAAACTATGTGTGTTTGTTTTATTATCTATATTTAATTAACAGTTCATTATGAATTTAATAGAAAGTGAGGGACGTTGTAGAAGCTAAATCTCAAACCTCTTTAGGATTTTAGTGAGGATGCCTTGTTTTATTAAAAACCAACAAAACAAAGTCATGGGTGTCATTTTACAGGTTTTGGAGCAGTGCACTTTAAACAGGGTGCATACCCTGAGGATCTTGTGAAGTGGGAGAAGTTCCTATTGTGTTTGAGAGAGGGCATAAGCTTGAAAGATTGAGAATAAGATGCCCCAAAGCTGCTGTGAGCCACACTCTTGGCCACTTCACTGGAGTGGGGGAGGGTGGCCTTGGTCCCATGGGAGGAGCAGGACCCATGGGCCGGGTCTCCCCCAGGGCTTATCCCCAGAACTTGCTTCATTTTCTTTCTCCTCGCTCCTGAGCAGGTTTCCCCAGTGATGTAAGAGTAAACTCAAGATCCAGACTTGGAATAACAAGAGCATTTAGAAACTTGTCTGTGGAGGGGAATAGGCACTGGTATTCACCTACTCTGACTTCTAGGAAGCCAAGAAGGGAAAGGAATTTCATGGCCTTTCCTGCATCTATGAACTAGACATGTTTCTTGTAGGGCTCAGAGCAGCCCCATGCAAATAATGCTTCCTCTCACCAGGGTGAATAGGACCCTGGGTAAGATGTGGGCAATATGGAGGAGGCAGACCTAGGAGCCCCCAACAGGTAGTCTGTAGGTGTGGGCAAGAGAGTCATGCTACTCTCCTAACTAACCATTGCTAACAGAGATGGGGGAAGCTGGCAGCGCCAGTGTGGAATTTATCCTTTGGTAAGGGCCCGAGGAGGGAGATAGGAACAATGGGCAATAAAGGGATATATACTGATGGACACCATCATGGGAACGTATGAGTCAGTGACCTCCCAGACAGTGGGAATGCTAATTTGATTGAGTTTGTCCCGAGCAGGGCAAAAACAAATTGGTTACACTGGGTCCATTCTATAGCTGAGTCTAGACAAGAATTTGAGGAGGCCTGTTTCCTGCAGGAGGAGGCCTGTGACTTTGCTGAGCTCTTGGCCTTTGCCAATCACACCCCTGCATGAAGGACAAATGTGCAGGTCACTTGGATCAGTATCATTGGAGGAAAAGTATTGGAACTTCCTCCAGATTTGCAGACAAAATCTAAGAAGCATCACAGTACCTCCAGTTTCAAAGGATATCATTATATCCGCTTCTCCCGAGTTTACTCTGACAAAGTTCAGCGGGACGGCGCTGCTCCAGGCCTGCAGGGCCATCTCCACTGCTTTGTCCACCTCAGCAGAGGTCATGGAAGATGTGTATTTGGATACTCTGTGAAAACAGAAGAAACATGTTTTCCTTCCAGTCAATGCTCCTAAGTGAAGAAGGCAAGAGTTATGTTAAAGTTATATTAAAATCTACATATAGAACATAAATCCATAATTTAGGTTTTTTTCCCCTCAAAAACTAGAATTCTCTCACTCTCTTTTTTTTTTTTATTGAGGTAACATTGGTTTACAATACTCCATATGACTTAAAAGTATAGGACTACACTCGTACCACACCACATCGACCACCAAGGCACCCAGTCCTCTACCAGCCCACTGAGACCCTTCTGGACTTTATTTCCTCCCTCCCCCCATGTCATAGCCTCAATGCCACAGTTAGATTTCTAGGGTTTGTTACTGGTTTGTTCTTGTCTGACCCTTCATTTTGTTTCTCTATATTTCACATATGAGTGATACTATCCAGTGTTTGTCTTTCTCCTTTTGACTTATTTTGCTTAGCATTATTCCCCCCCCCCAGGTTGTCACAAATGAGAAGAGTTTATATTTTTAAAAAATTTATAGGTGAATAGTATTCCCCATTTTTATAATCTACAACTCTGTCCCTGGGCACTTAGGTTGTTTCTATAACTTGACCACTATAAATAGGGCTGTAATGAACCTAGGAGCATATATAACCTTCTGAAACAGTGTTTTTGCATTCTTTAAGTAGATGCCTAGGAGTGGAATTGCTGATTTTTAAGGTAGACCTATTCTTAATAGTTTGAGAAAATTCCATACAGCAAAACAATAATGCTTATTTTGCCTTCATATTTGTTAAATTACTGAAACATGTTTAATAACAAGAAAAATGAAGGAGGGGGTGAAAAAGTTGAGAAAATCTGGTGCTGAAACAATTAGACTTTCCTTGTTACTATATTATCAATAATTGTAAAGAGAATGCCTTATGTAAAATTTTAAGTAACAAGAAATCTATTTTCCCTAAAATGGTTTTAATTGAGGAGACCTCTTTTTACACAAAAAGATACTGAAAATTTTCAACTGTAAATATAAAAATGTGGAGTTTTGAGCTTTTGCAAATTCTTATTCAAAGGTCATCAGAATTTCCCCAGGGCCATGGGGGAAATTTTTTTTCTAAATATAATGTATTGTTTCAAAAGGAAGTGCTAAGTTTAAACAAGGTATTCACTTGGACTGCAAATGGCTTGACTCTTGCATTGAGATCTATGACAATAACATCTAAAGGCAGACAGGTATAGAGCTTTTTGGACAAGTAGCAGGTGGAGATATGTGGTGATTCTGCAGGATATATGCTCTGGAACCTAGGGACTGGGGGCTTCTGGCTGCCTTTGAAGGAAGGGCAGGGGAGAGGAACTTCTGCTTGGGATGGTGGACTTTGATGGAATGAGGGAGCAGGAGCGAGCAGTCAAGTCTGTGAGAGACAACCCTGAGAGCAGAGATTGAGTTACTTACTCTCCACCTCCTTGTCTAGTGCCTTGTACATACAAGGTACATAAGAAATACTTGCTAAATGGAGCAGTTAATAAGCTAGCATTTTCAGGGCTTACTCAGTGGGTCTCAAATTTTAGGACCTGTATAACTACCTACCTGCATTTTCACAAATATCTAAGGTTATTTCCATTCAGGTGCTATACTCTCAAGCAGAAACAAAGTGATAGTCCTGGTGCCCCAAAAGAAGGTACCATGTTGCTTCGGAGGGCAGTAAATAACTGAACCTCAGCAGGGGAGGCAGGAATAAGGCCATCCTTAACTCTAGGGGGTGGACCCGAGAGGAGGAGATTACAGAATTGAAGGGGGGAACCAGAAAGGCTCTTAAAAATAACACTTAGCACTTTCAAAATATGCTTAAGATGAATCTGTGTTGCTCATGAGTCTGATTAGTTAGTACCTGGAAATCCCCTCACATTAGTGTCAGCTGTATCTATCAGTATTGGGCAGAAGGCAGAGATGGAGAAAGGGATAGTACTAGGAAAGAAGAAAACATGCAGAAAAGTCCTGAGGTAGACAAAGTAATAGAGATCATAGCTAATATTCTTTGAGCACACACCAAATTATAGACACAGGTCCAAGCACTCTTTGATGTGATATGCCACTTAATCCTCACAACAACCCTTAGCAAGTAATAATACATTTTATGGCTCTTCAGTTTATGCTTAGTCAGGATTTGAGCTCAGCAATGTTTATGCACATAAGCAATATGCTATATTTTGTCTTTTTTAATTCTTTGACTTATAATAAGTTATTCTGAGATTCATTAGCTATATAAGCAGAGTACTAAGACTAAGCCTCTAGTGGGGTTGTTATTTTTTTTTTTTTTTGAGGTGGGGAGAATAGTACATTGTTCAGCAGCAAGTATGGATATGGGCAGTTTGAATGTGCTTTCGGGGGTCTGGGAGGCCCAAAGAATATTATCTTTTTCCAAGTCCCAAATTAGTTTGATCTATTATACGCCTTGTCTTTGCTGTGCACAGCCACAGAGTAAAATTCTGTGATACCAATTTCATTCCTTGATATTTATCCAAAGTAAGCATAAACACTAAGTTCACTGTAACAAACTTAGAATAGCCAAGTTATGGAAACAACCTAAGTGCCCAAGGACATATGAATGTATTAAGAAGACATGGTACATAAACACAATGGAATTCTACTCATCTATAAAAAAAGATGAAATCTTGCTATTTGTGACAACATGGATAGAACTGGAGCGGGGCCTCCCTGGTGGCGCAGCGGTTAAGTGCTGCACTGTGGAGCTGTTGCGATGTGAGTTCAACGCCCTGCTGGGGAGAATCCCACATGGCGCGGCAGACCTCTCCTGCCTCACCCACTGCTCCCCTCAGCAGTGTATTTCTGATCTGCCTGTTCTGCTCCCCGCTCTGTCTCTGGTGAACCCTCTCGCCACCCCACACCTCTGGTCTGTACTCCAGCTTGTATGTATAAATAAATAAATCTTAAAAAAAAAAAAAGAACTGGAGGGGATTATGCTTAGTGCAATAGCCTGAGAAGAAAGACAAATACTGGATGATTTCACTTACATATGGAATACAGAGAAACTAAGCCAAAATAAAACCTAGAA
>PVIJ01000149.1:299361-318910 GCA_004024925.1 Scalopus aquaticus
GGGGGGTGAATGAGACATGTGCATATACGGATGTGTGAAGTTGTACTTTCAAAATAATAATTACATACAAGAGTTACAAATCAATAAAATTTGAGAGGAAGAAAAAAATACCACTGGGGGAGAAAAAGGAAATGACTTCATGGGTTTATATACATTTTTCCTTTATTTCTCTTAATTAGCTCATAATCACTCGCGTTTCTCCCCCAAACGCTTTGTGGAATTCTTAGCCTGAGACTAATAATTGTGTTGACAGCGCCACCTTATGGGCCCCATTGCTCATAGCAGCTAACTTGTGAACTGGAGGAATGCTCAGGCGTCCCTGGGCTTGGGTTCTCATTAGATCGCAGGGATTCACTGGTGCACTGGTGCTGTTTAGCAATACACTCTGTGACTTATATCAACTTATTTGTAGGGTTTGCCTATTTTCATACTGCTAATACTCTCATCGTGTCTAATTTCAATATACTAACTTGCCACCACTGAACACAAAGTTGGGCAGATGAGCAGCAATAGCATGTCATTTCCACCTTATGAAAAAAATAGATGTAAAGGGTCTTGTGAACATAAATCATGGTAAATTGCAGTCTAATAATTAGGCAGCAAATTTTTGACCACCTTTGCTTTTATAATGTATGTAAAATATATAATTAAATATATAATATAAATTATACATACAAATAAAATTATAAATCCATATAATTACTAATTGTGGCCATGTTCAGCAACCAGAATTCCTGGACTTAGCAACTGGCTGCAAAATTCCAGGAAAGGTGAAGTCCAAACTTCTTGGCCTTAAATTCTAGCTGTCTGGAGGCCGCTTCACCAGCCTCACTCCCTGCCATTCCCTTTCCTGACCCTCCCCTCTCACCACACACTCCATTCTACTCCCCACCCCTATTGCTTACTCTGCTTTTCACCTGGAAAATCCCTAACATTTGAAGCTCTGAGGAAAAATACAAATGGAGGCCACTCTCCTTTTCCAAAGCCACCCCTGTCTGGCCTTGCAAGGCCCCCAAGTCCAGGGGGCCATGGATGGGCACCCTTGGTGGGACCAACCTGGAAAGGGACCTGTGCTGGCCAGACACATGGTTCTGGGTGCCTGGACAATTGTCCCTGCTCGAGAACCCAGAGTACAGCAAGGATGTAGGTGCTGTGTCACTTTAGACCACACAGAACCCTCATTTGGGCAGGAGGGGCCAGCGGGTGGTCAGGTGGGGGCACAAGGTAGAAGGGGGAAGGTGTATTATAGGGGAGCCTGGGTTAAGGGTCAGTCATTTCCTACTTTGTTTTCAAATCAGGCTCGGTCATCACTGCCTAGCCCTGTCTGATTTGATAGATCTTGCTATCAAATTTGGAAGCCAAAGAATGCCTGCAGCTCCTTAATCCACAACTTTCCTCTTGGACTGTAGTTTCACATTTTTCACAGGGAGTTGCAACTATCTGCTTGCATGTGAGTCTTGCCCCAAAGGACATGGGTTCCCCAAGGTCAGGGAAGGTAATATGTTCATCATTATAGCTCCAAAAATGGCATTCCTATCATAGGCACTTAATAAATCATCAATAAATAATTTTCAGAATAAATGAAAACAATTAATTTGATAGAAACTCTATCATATCCTTCTGATTCAGCAGGTTGTTTTTAAGAAAATTGATTGGTACCACCAAGTTATCAATCCTGGACTAGATTATTTTTCTTAGAGATACGTGTGTTGTCTCTAACTAGTTGTTTGCAATGCAGAACATGACTTGCCATTACAATGATCCTGAGATAATTTTCTTCTAGTGAATTTCCCAATGTTGCTGACTAAAGATTGGACCTAAAAAGTCTTATTTTTTCTCAGGTTTGTGATGAGTCATAATGTCTATACAGATTAAAAGGAGTTTTTTGTTGTTTCTTTTTAAAGAGAGACAAGGTGTTTCTCTCTGGGTTGGGAAAGACTCGATCTCATTACCTGTATGTCAAAGTATTTTTTTTCCATTTGGGTTCACCTGGGAAGAGCCGATAGTTTGCCATGTCAGGAACTCCACAGCGAGGCCTCTTGATCACATCCATTGTGGACCTGTCTAACTTCCCTGTAATTTGGAGGCCAAAGAATGCCTGTAGCTCCTTAATCTTCTTTACCATGGAATTGCCTCCTCTTGCAACCAGCTCACCAATCTGCTGTCCTCCTTTCTTTGCATAATACTTGTCAAGATATGCCTGAAATGGAGAGGCAGGCTTACACATCTACAGTCCAGTCTCTGGGAAATACTCATGCTAAGTTAAGACGGTAAGATAGGGACAATAACCTTGAGATGCTAAAAAAGAGTCTGGTGCATAGTCTCAATTTGGAGAAAATATTAGATGTACTGGCATAGATAAAGCTTCAACACATATATGCCAAAATTATTGACAATGATTATCTTTGGGCAGTGGGAATTCCAGTTATTTTTTTTACTCACCTGTATTTTATCATTTTTCTACAATGAATAGTTATTTTAAGGGGAAAAATAATGTAATGGAAGGAAAGTGATGTGAACAATTTCTCCCATAGAACTTTAATTTGTCATTGAACAAAATGACAAAATATTAAACAAAATAATGACAAAACATTCTTTGCTTGCAAGACAAAAGTATCTTATTTCTCTTGTAAGCAGTTATTGGTATCATATTTTCTTTACACGTGAAAATCAGTGTGTCTTTAACTCTCAGAAGTCTGACATTCCAGCCTCTCATCTTCTACAAAACAGAGGAAGCAGAGAAAACCTAACTCCCTGCTGAAACTTTCATTTAAGTAAATTCAATATATGAGGCTGAGCTTGTTTCCATGGGGCAGGTTTCCTAGGACAGGCTCTTTGGTCCTTGAGACAAGTAAAATTAACCATAAACTCTAAGGTTATCACTTATACATAAAATTAACCATAAACTATAAGGCTTAAAACCTCTACTATAGTCTTCAAAATACTTGCTATAACTCCATGGTGAACTGAGCGAGGCAAGGTAATACAAATGCAGGACCAGTCTGCTGCCAGCCCAGAAATTTCACCTGCCCAACTTATTTCAGGAAGATAAACAAAAAGCAGCTAAAGATACATATATATATATATATATATATATATATATATATATACACATATATATATAAATAGATGATTTTATATGGGATTTTCTATTTCTATATTACTAATGGGGTATTTTAAATGCATATAAATAAATGGCATATTAATCACATATTAATATTCCATGTAAATTACGTATATTATTTATTTTAGTAGTCTCCTCTTATCTGCAATTTCCTTTTTTGCAATTTTAGTTATCCATTGTCCACCAAAAATATGTACAATAGGATGTTTTGAAGAGAGTACATTCATATAACTTTTGTTACAGTAATTGTTATAATTGTTCTATTTTTAGTTAACATTGTTAATCTCTTACTATGCCTAATTTATCAATTAAACTTTATCATAGGCATATGTGTATAGGAAAAATCATAGTATATATAGGTGTATGTACCTATGATATATATATATAGATACATAGTATTAGATGAGGTTTCAGGGATCTAGTGGGAATGTTATACATGCATATCTATATGCATAAATAATAAACTATTAGAAAGAATTATCACATTTAACAGTGGAGATTGTTAGATACATTACTACATATTTGTGTGAAGTGATGGTAGGCTTCTACTAAGGCCACATTTTTGAAAAATAGAACCTTGTGCATAAAACCAGATGCCTGTATTTTCTGAGACAGTTTTCATTTCAAATATGAGAGCACATGCTCATGATACATGAATAAAAATAGGTTTACAACAGCTGGTACAGGAGAATACATGTTTGTAAGCAAAAGTGTGTGTGTAAGGTTACACAGTCATAGACTGGGGAAGTGGCATCACCAAAAACTCAGTAATGAAAAAGAATATTCAATGCATTATTTAAAAAGAATTAAGAATGCAAAATAAAGTCCATGATGAATCACGTAATAAAAATTTAGATAAAGATGGGGTTGAATCGTGCCTCACTCTCTCCCCTAAACTGCCCTAACTCATAGAGAAGGGGTTCGAAAGATGAAGACCAAGAGACTAAGAAAGGATACATAGCAATGGAATTGAGAATAATTCTTTTTTAGTTATACATGTTTGATAATTTTTCTCCTGTGAACATATGCAGTTTTTACACTAAAAGTTCATTCTTTCTAAATGTGCGTAAGATACTAGGCTTGCAGCTCACATGGGTTTAGGGCCTGTCATGGTCGACAGGATGAAATGGGTACCTCCAATGCAGTAAAAAATAACAGAAAAGATTTCTGAGTAAACAGAGAACACAAACTGGTTCCTGTCACAAGCCAGTTGCTCCTACTCAGCCACTTGTTCTCCACGACGAGACAACCCTACTTCAGTCCTCATCATCGCTCCAGGAAAGAAATCTTAAGAGAAAGCGCCTTTTACGACAAGCCACAAAGCACAAACCCGGCAAAATGCATGGGTTTTGCGACAGCGGCTCGTGCGTGACGTGACCACGCGCCACAGCCACGCACCACAGTGTCATGAGACTGCGACCCCACCAGGGCCTTCCCCACAGATAGGTAGGTGTGCGCTTGTCGTATTCTTCCTGCCTCCCGACGCGGGAGTGGGTGGTGGCTGCTGGGATGTTGGGGTCCTGGGGATTCGGGAGGTCTCCACACCCGCGGATGGGCAACGCCTCTTGCGCCTCACGCCATTTGGGAGGAGTTTTGGGGCAGCCCTCCAGTCTCTCACAGCGAGGGAAACCTGTGCGTGTGAGGCCGTGTCCCAGGGTGCCGTCGTTGCCACTTTGCTGTCCCTCTCCCTCTGGGCGGCTGCCTCTGTGGGACGGCGGCTCCTTCACAGACACAGTAGCCGTGTTTGCCTGACAGGTGTAAGCTCTGGGTAGATGACCAGGTAACATCTGAGCTCTTTCCTTTAGGCAAAATATGAAAATGTGCCTCTGTGAAACTTGTCGATGTTCCGAGGTATTGAGGAGACAGATGATTCTGGAAACTTTCTTGCCAAAGTGACTGACGAGGTTAGGAATGCTTTCCAGAGTTGGAATGTTCAGCGAGGCGTTTTGACATGCACCTCGCGTTGCGTTTGGGTACGATCCCAACCCTCGTAATCTTCCCGCAGGTCTTGGCTCCAGACCTGATGGTGGCACAGGACTCCCCAGAATTTCCCCATGTACACCTCCCTTCCTCTTCTCTAAAGTCCCAGGATTTTAGGGGCTACTGTTAAGTGGGTCTCTCGGTGCTTCTAGTGTTTGATAAAAATGGGGTCCCTAGTCATCCAGGTACCTCCCAACTCTTCACTGAGGGCATTTTCCAATTGTCTTTTCTGAGAATGAGTAGCTTAAAACTCAGATTTAAGTGTGCTGTTCAAGATGTGGCTTCTTCAGCAATTCTTTCTGTTTCCACTAAGTCACAGAAATTGCTTTGTGAGGACTTTGGATGCTGTGTGATAAATCCTAGGTCCTAGGTCTAACAAGTTTGGGCAATTCCTTTAATTTTATTTTATTTCAGTTTTAGAAAATGGGGCTGGTCTCCCTCCATCTTACTGCCAGCACCAGTGTGAGGATCCAGTGAGGCCCTCAGTGTGAAAGTGCTTTTAGATGTACTCAGACTTTGAAATATCTATACCCTTTTATTCATGAATTCCACTCTGGGAATCTATTGTGGAAAAGTAACCTTTTTTATATTTGGCTATTGTACAAAGGTGTTTGTAGAAGCAGTATTCATATGGAAATAAATATTTGTTAACTAAACTATAATACTTGCCGAAAATTTGTTAACTAAATCATAACTCATTTATCTTTAGAGTATTTTTGACTTTAAAGTGATAGTTACAAAGGTAGTATAAAAGTCAATTTTCTTTTGAAAAGTAGAGACAAATACAATAACAATTAAAAAATATATTTGTGCACAGAAAATAAAATGGTAGTGAAAACTCCTGAATTTAATGGTTTATATTTGGAAGGGTTTTATTTTTATTTCTTATTTTCTTTAATTTTTAGCTCAGAATTATGGGACAGTGCATATTTATATTATTAAGGACATTTCACAATCTGTTTCAAATATTGTGTTCCTATTATTTATTTGAGAAAAAAACAATAAAAATGTAGAACAAGTTCCTAGATTGTGAGACTGAGTAAGCATTTTATCATTCTGTCATTTTCAAAACCTTTATACTAATTAGCAAATCAGAATTTAAGGGATAAAAGTGGGCATTTAATGCATCTAAAAACCAGCTGATCTTTTCAAATGTAGGTTATTCTGTCTATGGTGTTGGTAGAAGCCTATGGCATTTGGAAACCAGGGTCTACAAAGAAGAGAGCAGTGTGAGGTGCTGTTTGATTCAGGCTCCCAGGCCCTAGGTGACCCTCTGGCCTGCTCTAATTCTGGGACTCATCCTGTGCCCGCTTTCCTTAGCTCTTCGCTCTGGCCACACCAGCCTGATGCTGATCCAAACTCTTTAGCCTCAGTTCCTGCACTACCTCTTTTCCTCTGCCTGGCCTGCTCTGTCTCAGCTTCTTATGTGACTGTTTCTTTCATACAGTTCAGGCTCATCTCAAATGCCACTTCCTTAAGAGAAGCCTTCCTGAACTACTCAGTTGAAAATATACTCTCTTGTTCCAGTCTCTCTCTATCATATTGGTTAATGTTTTTTACAATATCACTTCTCCCTTTCTGAAATATTTTTGGGCACTTACTGATTGGCTTGCGTCTGTCCTTCTTTGACCTACCTGCCCTGCTCTGTCATTTCCATATAAGAAGCACCATAAGAAGAGGGGTTTTCCTGGCTTTGTTCACTGAGGTTTCTTCAGTACTTAGAATCGACCCTGGCACACAGCTCCCAGTAAACATTCTGTGAATAATTGTTGAATGAATGAACTTCAGTTGCCTCTTTTCTTGCTGTTTCATTTGTTGTATTGTGACTGCCAATGTTGTTACTCATTTCTATAAACTATAAGGTAGGACACAAATTCTTTCTAGTCACTGGGGTCCACTCTGGAGGTTTGACCAGATCATTCCAGTCTATTCAAGAGTGGTACCTCTTCCTGGCTGGAGCTGGTGACAGAGGCCATTACAGCAGGAGAAGGTTCTGTTTGCCAGGTGGCAAGTGTTGACAACTGTCCTTGGTGAAAGATCTTTCTGAGAGTATGTGATGACGGCAACTGAGGAGGGCTGACTTATTTTGGAAAGGAAGAAATAAGGAATTATTAAAGATCCTCAGCGTTCCAAGGCCACCTAGTTCTTCTCCTAGCAAGCATAGCTTCACCCAAAAAATTCTGGCCTTCTATCTGTGTAGATACTCAGGGGTCAGCTAGATTCTTCTGTAAAGGGCTGGTAGTTAATGTCTTGGCATAAAGGGCAGTAATAGATGATGGTATCATTGAATTGGCATGGCTTGTTTTGGCCCAAATGCCATAGTCTGTTCAAACCTGGACGAGAATCACAGTCTTCTGCCACTTCAGATCAGTTCTGGCCTCAGCATGACCCTCCTGGAATTCACATAGAATCTACTGTTCCTGAATCAGAGTGGCATGAGGCTAGATCAGGGGAAATGACATTTGGGGAGGAGGGACCTGAAACTTGGGCACCAGTGAAAAACTGAAATAGACCCCAGTGTTCTGAGTTATTTTTGAATTTATTCATAATAAAATGGGCTCACATCAAAGGGAATCAGATTTTGTGGGTCTATGCTTGGCATCTGCTGTACTGTTGATCTGCCAGCCTGACATTCAGGGTCTTTGGTGATTGGTGTGGTGGTCGTAGGGGCTGATGGATTCCAGTGGATGAGTCGTATGGACAGTTGATGGGAATGGTGGTATGTGGTATGTACTGTGTATGGTATTGTGGTGTGCACCGTGTATGGTGTGTGGTGTGCATGGGTGAAAATAAGCTTTCTATGCAACCACTGAAGCATAACGGGTGTAACCTGGTGGATGGGAGAGCACTCTGACTCAGGGTTGGAAACCGTGGGAGTGCTACCATTTTGACAGGCTTGGGAAAAAGAGGCTTATTTAATCTACACACCTTTCACTAAAGTAGGAAATTCCATCAGAGACTCATTTCTTTAGGTTAAACACTGTCACCTTTTAAATGCCAAAAATGTCTATATACATTCTTTAGTGCCCATCAATGTGGCATTTTTATGTTTTCATGAGATTTGTAACCACATAACAAGGTTGCTCATTAGCATATGAATGAAGTTCTATTTATAAATGCAAAACAATGCTTGGAAGCAAATATACATTGAATCACAAATTCTAATAAGAATTATTTGTGTCAGATCCTTTCCCACAGTCAGTTAGGGAGATACTAAAAGAGGAAAATACAGAAAGTGTCAGTAAGTGAGGTACATGGGAAATACACTTTAGAGAGGAAAAACTCTCAAAATGAGAAGTGGGTAGGCACCCAAGAAAAACTTGGTTCACTTTACATTTTGATAAAGTTTGTCCTGAGCACAAGAGCCTTTTTGTAAAGTGTGAACACAAGAAATGTGTTGTGACTATAGGAAGCTTTGCTCTAAATTCATGACTCATCTCTTGTGTGTGAATCTTACACATTGATTTTAATTTTTCTGCCCTCATTTTCCTCCTACATTCTTCCTCAAATACTGCTTTGGTCTCTTAGTATTGCATGCATTTTTGCAAGTCACCTCAAATTCTATATGAAGCGAGATACTTAGAATATTTATTCATTCATTTATTGAGTCATGCAGCACAGGAACCTAAGGCACACCAGCCCTCACTTAGCAGTAGAGGAGACAGTAGCTCCTTGATGTCAGTGGACTCATAAGATGTTTCTATCACAAGAGCAGAATTTGCCTTCTATTCTCATTATACTCTTTTAGGTTTTTCAGGGCAGGAGGAGGAAGAGGGTATTGTGTAAAGATTCACAAACCTGTGCGAGGTGGTAGTTGTTCCTTGAGGTCCTGAGGGTGGCTGCAAATAAGGAGGGGGCTGCAGTGGACAACTTCAGAGCCGTGATGAGGAGCAGAACAAGCCCAGATGCGGGGAGCACCTTCATCTCCTCACGGTGGCTCGTTAATTATATCAGTCCGGGGTTGGCAGACAGCATGCATTTGCACTTCGACCTTGAGCTGCTTTTATAGAGTCAAGCAGGTCTGGGCCCTCAGAGCAAGGATGATTCATGTCTCAAAAGGTAATTATACAGCTCATTTCTCTCCCTGATGACGGGGTAACACATCGGTACACAGGAGTCAGGGAAAGTTTCATTCCTCACAATTTACCAGGTCAAAAAAGGAGAAAAACAGTTACTTTTAATGAAGTTTGTCTGCTACTTACACAAATTGGAGTAAACTTGATTGATTTGAACCCAACTCAACGGAAACATTCAATAGTCTCAGCTTTTTCCACTTTTTCCATTCTGATTACAAAAAAGGTAATCTATTGACATATGATTTAAATTGTCCTCATAATAATTCTTGGCTGCCCACACATTCAATCCAATTGCCTGTAACTTCTGCCTCTACTTTGACATTTCTCGGTAATAAAAACTGTTCATAATGATGGTTTTTGGGATGCATAAGATTCTGAACCATGAAAGGAACATTATATTATATTGTGCTGACTTAGGGTGGAAAGAAAACTAAGGGTTAAAAAGCTTTTGAATAAGTTAACACAACAGAGATGCCTCTTAACATTGTTTACCAGAACCTTACGCAAAACTCCCCATTCTCTGCATTCTGACCCTGAGTCATACCTTCTCGCCCCACTCCATGTCCCCTGCCTCGCCCCCACCTCCACGCCTCCCCTCCTTTGATTTAGGTGGATCTTGGTCTAGAGATAGCATGCAGAATGGTATTGATGATGGGAAAACAGTTTGGCATCAGACAAAAGGGTAGATTTTGTTTGAGATACTTCTTAGCTTTGTGACTTTGTACATGGCCTTTAAAGAACATTAGTTCTTTAAATCAGCCCAAGGCTGAAAATAACACTGTGTATAAGCTCTTTAGCATTAAAGGGCTGATACAGCATATAGAATGGTATCTGCTGGCAACACTTGGCATCTAGTAGACATGGGTTCAAATCTTAGTTCTGACAATTGTACATGTGATATTGGGCTGGTTATGTTTAGCTGTAGCATTTTCATCTATAAAATAGGAAAAAACATACCTGCTTTGTGGTATTGTGATAAAAGAGTAAATCATGTCATAATACAACCCTTACTTAGCTCAGTGACAGTAAACATCAGCTTTTACAAAATAATTTTCAATTCATCTTTTTACTTTGGTGCCAGCCCCCTGGTAATTTTTTGATTAATGTTTTTGAATGGATGAATGGATAACTTGATCAATGATTCTTAAAGTATGGTTCCTGGACCATCAGCATCTGTTACTTAGGAGCTTGTTGGAAATGCAAATTCTCACGCCCTACCCACCCAGACTTACTGAATCAGAAACTCTAGGAATGAGGCCCAGCAATTTATGCTTTAACCAGTCCTCCAGGTAATAATGATGTACACGAAAGTTAAAACATCACTGTATTAATTGAGCAAATAGGATTGTGGGGTCTGGGATGAAATGAAAAAATATATAACAAGTACTAAGAATATCCCAGACACAGGAAATAATATTTCCTTTGCTACCAGGAGCAGTTCTTTTTTTAGGGGTGACATATCTGGTATTTAAAAGTCATTTGTGAGGTTTGTTGTAAATATGAAATATGAAAATAACCCACACTTAGACTAGATTCAGGGTAGTTTCTATAGTAATATCCTCTCTCTCTCTCTCTCTCTCTCTCTCTCTCTCTCTCTCTCTCTCTTTCTCTCTCTCTCTCTCTCTCACACACACACACACACACACACACACACACATTCTGAAATACTTTTCTGCATGGAAGAGAAAACTATGAAGTTACAGAAAGTGTGTGTAGGTTAGTAAGTAACCTCAGGTATTCAACAAGAGTTTGCCACACATGTGAACATTATCTCTGTCATGTGTTGTGAGACACACAAAATATGATTCTCAGAAGAAAAAATGAAGAACCACAGATCTAGTAGACTCATTCAAGTAACCAAATCATAAGCTCTATGAAGAATGATTGATACAAATAAAATTTGTTTTAGAAGTGAATGAATGACTATAGACACATACTCATTGTTACTTTTTGCTTAGAAGATTGAAAAGAATGTTACAATGTCTTTAAAATTTTGTATCATATGTTCTTCTGTCCTCTGTGGTGCTCCTACGCCTTCATAGCAGCTGTCGAAATTGAAGAACAAGCATTGAGTCCCTGAAACTCCCCTCTATTTGTTCATCTTTTTCTTTGTTTCTCCCCAAGCCACTGTTCTAATTCACTGTGATGGCCCCAGTACAAAGGCAGACAGGCAAGGAGTGTTGGAATGGGAGGAAGGAATGGAAGGAATTGTGGAGACAACACAGAGAAGATATTTTCACCTCTGGAACTTAAAAGTACATGCTAAATTTCATTTTTGGAAGCAGACTGAAGTAAATAGTTTGTGATCTGGAAGGTTCCAGTCTAGCATCTAGTGTTCGAATTCATTCAGCCAAAGCCTAATATGCCCGGATCTGACACTTTGATTGTTAAGTGCAAAAACTGAAGAGGAATAGCAATTTGTGTTCTTACAAGTTACATACTAGAGTGAATAAATTTCACCTCCAGGCCAGTGCTAGGCAACATCCTTTACTTTCCTATAACTGATTGTGTAGTCGTCTTTCTTACATAAAGAGCGTAGGCTTTGTATTTAGCAGGTCTGGCCTCAAATGCTCACTTGACCACTTTCTAGACCAGTCAGTGTTTTTAATTTTCAAGCTATGAAATCTAGTTCTAGCTAATTAAACTTCTCCCTTCCCCTTTTTTTGGAAAAAAAAATGTCAGAACAGAAAATTGCCAGGAAGTCTAGAGCACCAGACTGGGAGAACTACAGAGCCTGTTGCTAGTGCCCTTCACTCTTCCAACTGGACAGTTAAGGCCACTGCTGCTGGCTCTTGTTTCTAGTTGCCTTTGCTTTACTCCTTCAGCATTCAGTTTTCTATAGTAGAGTCTGTTTGTTGGGCCTGGGTTGTGTGCCCTCACCCTGATGTCCAGAGGCAAGGAGCAGAACTCTTCATCGTGAATACCTTCCACAGAGACCACCAATTACATATATAAAGGGAAAGTCCCCCACAGAGGACATTGGGGCTGTGTAGCCAAAGAACAAATCAAAACCTAACCCAGATAATGTCTACCACAATTTTTGAGACCTCTTAAACTATCTGCTGCTCAGTAAAATGGGAGCTAACTCCTACTAAGAAGGGTGTTAAAGGGATCGAAAGGGCTAGTGGATGCTTTGTGCTCAGGCCAGGTCACAAATGAGAACCTTCAAAATTGCTTTTCATCATGATTTGCAAAATTTTTCCATAAATGTTGCGATTGGTTAATAAAGAGTGAATATAGGCATTTTCTTCTAAGATACCATATGTTATGGAATTGACCATGGGGGAAAATAAAGCATTACCTTACTAGATGTACACGGTGACCATTTATTGTTGATTGTCTTTCACCTCAAGAATGCAAACCCCATGAAGATAAGGACTCCATGTGTTCTGTTTGCAGCAGTAGCCCTGGTACACAGAGCAGTGTCTGGCACAAAATAGCATCTAATACATAATTGTTGAATTAAAAAACCAGTGCATGAGTGTGTGATTGATTAAAGCTATGAATTAAAAAAGAGGTCCTCAAGGGAACGATTTGTAAATCAAGCCTGGTAATGAATCAGATGAAAACATTTGATTACCCTAAGACATTGATTACCCTCATCATGATCCTGGGGTGACAGAGCTTTTATGAAATCCTTATACCCCACACATTGAACCATAGGACACCCCGTTTTTCAAGTGAAGAAGCTTGGCTTAAGGAGAGTGAATGAATTGTGCAGATGTTAAGTGGTGGCTCCAAGAATTTTATCCAAATCTGTTAGAGCTCCAAGTCTGTGTTCCTGACAGAAGCAGGAACCAAACCCGACGGTGTCCTGGGGAACACCAAACCTCAGCTGGCAGGAAGGCGGACCATGTGGCTGACTCCAGTTGCCCAGTAGCTCTCTAGCCCTTCTGTAAGTCTTGCTTTGGAGTAAGATCTTAGTTAAAAATGGACTGAAACTTTGTGACAAAAAATTTTTTTCCTCTAATTAAAAATTGGGAGGACCCTTCTAAAAGGCAATTATGCATCACCAAGGACCATAAAAAGTTCATATTCTCTGGGCCATATTCCATTCTAAGAATTTTCACTAGGAAAATAGTTTAAAAGACTAAAAGCAAAAATGTTTATTTTATGCTTGCTTGTAAGAGTAAAAACTTGAAAGCAACCCAAGTGTCTAAAAGTAGGGAATTGGTTATGTAGGTCAGGACAACTGAATGTTTTGTAATTTGGTCATTAGAAATGAAATGGCAGAGCATAAGATATTAAAAAGAAAAATGTTAACCATAAAAGTGAATACAAAATTAGACAAAATTTGGGACTCCCGGTGGCACAGCGGTTGAGTGCTGCGCTGTGGAGCTGGCGGCAGCATGCGATGTGAGTTCGACGCCCGGCTGGGGAGAATCCCACATGGTGCGGCAGACCTCTCCTGCCTCGCCCGCTGCTCCCCTCAGCAGTGTATTTCTGATTTGCCTGTTCTGCTCCCCACTCTGTCTCTGGTGAGCCCTCTCGCCACCCCACGCCTCTGGCCTGTACCCCAGCTTGTATGCATAAATAAATAAATCTTTAAAAAAAATTAGACAAAATTTGATTCTATGTTTGCTAAAGAAAAGCATGCACATACAGGCCAAAAAAGTTGGAAGGAAAGCTGGAGGAATGAAAATAGTAGTGTTAGTGTGGGAAGGATTTACCCCTCATCATTCTTGTACGTTTTCTTTAATGCTACCATACAATTTTAAAGATAGTAAATGAAATTTTGGAAGATTACATCAGTGTACCCTTTAAGTTGTACTGGAAAGATGGAGTGATGACATATTTTTCTTAAATATTTGCCCATTCTTTGTCTTTGTACTGAATTTAGAACTTTTGAATTGTTCTATATGCTGGTACCACATAGGGACCAAGAGAAGTACAAAGGGGAAATAACATCTCCAGGGAGAGACACAGATGTAAACTCAAAATATCCCACGGTGTAATTCGTGAAATAATAGAGGTATTTAAATGTCTGAATGAGGCAGGGAAGGGAGAGCCTGTTTCTGCCTGTGCTGTTGAGAATGGGAGAGGATAAAGAGGCGCTTTATGAGTTCCATGTTCATGGCTAAATGAGTTAGTATTTACCAGCGCGATGGGTATGGTGTGGAGGGATGGCAAAGAGAAGTGGGGAAGGAGGAATTCCAAGCTGAGGGAATTATGGGGTGTGGGATGGCAAAGAGCATCTGCTTTTAGGAAACTGAAGGAATTTCTATGCACAAGGTGATTTGGGGCACCAGGACCTGGGGGCGGAATAGGTAGTCAGACTTATCTCTTGGGGGCTAACTCACATCCATAGTTCATATGACAAACAGGAGGTCACGATCATTTTCTGGACAAGAAAGCCTGGCTTTCCACACAGAAAGCCAGGAGAGTGAGTTTTTACCCAAGCTTCAGGTTCAAGAGCAGAGCTGAAATGAGGCTCCAGGACATAGAACTGGGACATGCGTGGTAAAACCAAGGCAGTAGGTGAGCAGAATGGCATGGAACAAGGGGGGAGTAGCCACAGGAGCAGCTAGCGATTTTGAGGGTTTGCTGAGCTTATTTAAGGGGCCTGTGAAGGGTGGGAGCTTGTGTGCCAGACTTGCATCTAGACAATAGCAGTTTGTGATGGGAAACCGCTGGAAGGTTTCTTCCCCAGGAATCCATGACTGAGTTTGCATTTGCAGAAAAACTGCTCCAAGCATCAGAGGGGAGTCAAGATGGAGGTGAGGGGTCCCCATGAGCTAGTGGTAGGAGGCTCTGGTCAGGGGGGCTGACAGGTATGTTTTCTTTGATCATAAGAGAAAAGTGTGTCCATGTAGTTAGCGTGCTGTTTATTCCTGTAAAATTCCAGGCTGTAATGCAAGCTCACTGAAGTGAGCTTTTGAGGTTGGGTAGTAAATGTGTTTACAGCTGCCTGGGTAGGGGGCAGGATGTCAAAAGTCTCATTAGAGCACATTCCACTTGCTCGATCATTTTTTTTTTTATAACAATTTTTTTTTTAAGATTTATTTATTTATACATACAGCTGGGGTACAGACCAGAGGTGTGGAGCGGTGAGAGGCTTCACCAGAGACAGAGTAGGGAGCAGAACAGGCAGATCAGAAATACACTGCTGAGGGGAGCAGCGGGCGAGGCAGGAGAGGTCTGCCGCACCACGTGGGATTCTCCCTGGCCGGGAGTCGAACTCTCAGTCGAACTCGCATCGCTGCTGCCGACAGCTCCACAGCGCAACACTTAACCGCTGCGCCACCAGGGAGGCCCTGCTCGATCATTTTTGTGAGTCAACTTGCTAAATTATAGACCTATTTCAGTCTATGGATCAGCAATTTTTGGAACTTGATAGTTTCCCAAACAGTTTTTTTGGCATCTCCAATTTTTCCTCTAGAGTTTTGTCTTCACATAACATCAATAAACTGTTTTTGAAGGGTTTGCCATTTCCTTACCACTTCTCCTTTGATTAAATATGTGTGTGTGCGTGTGTGTCTATACATGTTTGAAAGTGTGCTCTAAGTGTCTCAGTGTGCTAGACATTGTTCTGGGTTCAGGGGAAACAGAAGTGAGAAAGTAGCATTTGAACAGAAATAGTGATTTGAATGCATGAAAATGTGTGTTTTGTCAATATTTAGGGGAAGAATGTTCCAGACAGAGGGAGCAGTGACTGCAAAGGCTTTGAGTTGGGATGGAAACTGGTGTGTGCACCCTGGAGCAAGGAGGAGGCTGAGAGGAGTGAGGGGAGTGGCAGTGGGTGAATCATGGCTAGGCTTGGAGCACTGCATTGGACTCTCTGTGTAGTGGGAGGCGCTGGAAGGTTCGCAGTAGATGCACCACAGGATCTACTGTGTCTGAAAGGGCGACTGGTTGCTGTGGAAACGTATACGTGCAAGCAGGCGTGCCAGGTGGGCTCTTCAGTGTCCTGGTAAAAGATGATGGTGATAGGCCAGTGGTGCTGGAGCAGCCCTATCAGCACCACTTTGAATTTTTGAGATTCTGGCACCATCCAGACCTATTGAGACAGAAACTCTGGGACTCAGGGCCCAACCACCTGTGTTTTAATATGCCTGCCAGGAGATTCTGATGTATGTTGTGTGCAAGGGACTGGCTTAGTTGAGGCAGGGGAGGGAAGCCCGTGTCTGAGCTAGGAGGCAGAGTGGGCTCCTAGGGCTTGCTGACAGCATGAATGAAGCACGAGCCATAGTGAAATCAAGACTGAGTCTTTGGTGCTCTGTGTGAGCAAATGGTGAAGGAGTGTAGTGAAGGGTGCTGATTTTAAACATTAGATTGAGACAGTGGACCTGAGTTTAAACCTTAACTCCATCACTAAATATCTGTGTGACCTTACTATGTAGCGCAAAATCAGGCTCTGAGGCAATGGTTTCAAAGGCCTAGGAAGGTGCCATTTTTCATGGGAAGAAAGCAAGCTTTGAAAGGTATGTTGATGGGAAGGCAGCACCATGGGCATTTGGGACTTGGCTTCTCACCTCCACACTTCTACTCCCTTATCTCCCTAGACCTTCTGTGGTGCATACTTTAGAATTGTTCCCTGGAAGGGGAAGTTGGGCTGTTTATCCTGATTTCATTGAGTGAAGTTGTTTTGGGACACTGATTTTTGGGAGCTGTCCCACGCAGATCAGATATGCACCTATCAGAAAGTGCCCCCAGAAAGATGTGGGCTGAGGGGATACAGGTGGGTTACTGACAGTGTCTGCAACAAAATTTCTCTGTGCCTCAATTTTCTTACCTGTAAAATGGGAATGATGGCAACAATGTATTCCTTATAGCAGTATTGGGAGAATTAAATTTTTAGGACATCTAAAGCTCCCAGAACTGTGTTAGGAACATACTAAGCACTCATTGAACATTGACTATTATTTTTATTAAGATGAGGAGAACTTGGGAAGGTTCTCCTAAGCAAGGGAACTCAAGAGCTCTGTATTGGAACTGTGAAGTTTCTGTGTCCTATCTGACATTCCTGTGGTGGTTTCAGATAGGCAGTGGAGTTGAATCTGGAGTTAGGGAGAGCCTGAGACTGGAGGCACAAATTTTGGAGGCATTAAATATAGGTGACAGCTGGGGGGAATAAATCCTCTAGTTCAGAAGCTTCTAGACATTATGCCACATGTCCACCTTGTCTATAAACACTGTGGTCTGGATCATTTGAATTCATTTAGCTCTGAGTCTCATTGGGTATCTTAAGATTCCTCTAGTCTCCAGTGGACATAAAAGGGGAAATGTGGGAGGCTTTCCAGAAGGGGACTAAATCCAGTCTTTCCATTGGACACAATGATAGTACAGCAACCAAAACAAAATCTTTCAATTTGGTATTGGGTGGGTAGAGCCTTTTTCCTTTGGGTTAGTTATGAAGGTAGAACACTGGATGCTATTAGTCAACTGAACATTTTTATGTGAGGAGACAAGGGAGCTGGGTCATTTGGTGGCAAAACCGTGAATTGCAGTTCTATTGAGGGAAAACAGAGTGGAATGCAATGAAGCTTATACTGTGAACAGAGTTTTTACAAAGGTAATTTTTTTCTAAAAGCCTTTTAATTTTATTGTTCATCAGTGTCTATTATGTTTAGTGTTTCGGTCCAAAGAATAAAAAGATTTTAAATATCCTGAAATCCCAAATGCAGTCATTTCAAAATCTTTAGACACAGGATTCTAAGAGAATTGAGAAGTCACTAAATATAAAGACTTGCATTTTCAGATAATGAAAATGATGAATGACGTACCATGTGGATAGCAGTGATTTAAAAGAAGTGTATAAATAAAGGCTAGTTGTCCTTAACCACATAATCACAGTAATTCAAGAACACACAATAAAACCACCACAGTGCTTCCTGCTCAGCATTCCCAGCAATTTAAAATGTATTTTGACAGTAAAGTGGCAGGCTACAAAATTAATATACAAAAATACATGACTTTTCTATTGGCAAATAACAAACTATCAGGAAAACATTCCCATTTATATTTACATTGAACAGAATTAAATACCTTGGAATAAATTTAACCAAAAATGGAAAAATATAATGGATTGGAAGAATAAATGTTGATAAAATGGCCATCTTATCAAAAGCAATATATGAATTTAATGCATTCCCGATCAAAATCCTAATAGCATTTTTCACAGAAATAGACCATGAAATCTATTTGGAACGGCAAAAGTCCTTAAGTAGCAAATCACTCCTGAGGAAAAAAGAACAAAAATGAAAGTTTCGGGGGCCTCCCTGGTGGCGCAGCGGTTAAGCGCTGCACTGTGGAGCTGTCGGAAGGGGCGACGCGAGTTCGATGCCCAGCCGGGGAGAATCCCACATGGTGCGGCAGACCTCTCCTGCCTCGCCCGCTGCTCCCCTCAGCAGTGTATTTCAGTCCATCTGCCTGTTCTGCTCCCCACTCTGGTGAACCCTCTTGCCACCCCACGCCTCTGGCCTGTACCCCAGCTTGTATGTATAAATGAATAAATCTTTTTTAAAAAAAAAAGAAAAAAGAAAGTTTCATGCTTCCCAACTTCAAACTATACTAAAAAGCAAAGGTAATTAAAATAGTATGGTATTTGAACAAATACCAACACACAGATCAGTGGCACAAAATTGAGAATCTAGAAATAAAGGCATGCATATATGACAACTAAGCAACCAGATGAGTTAAGAGATTACAATGGAATAACAAAAGCCTCTTCAATAAATGGTGCTGATAAGACTGCACTGCCACATGCAAAAGAATGAAACTACACCACTATTTAACCCCATACACAAAATTTAGCTCAAAATGAATTAATGACTTGCATATGTGACATGAAAACATAAAATACATAGACGAAAACACGGACCATAAGCTCCTTGACATCAACCTTAGAGATGTGTTTAGTGGCTGACTCCAAAGGCAAGGGAAAAAAAAGCAGAAAGCATGTATGGGAGTACACCAAACTGAAAAGCTTCTGAATAGCAAAAGCAAATATCAAAGTGAAAAAAAAATCCTACTGGATGGGAGAAAATATTTATGCACATCCAACAAGAGGTTAATATCTTAACTATACAAAGAACTCATATAACCCAGCCATAAAAAAACAATCCAATTAAAAAATGGGCACTTCTGCACAGAAGACAGAACAGGTCTCATCAATCATGTAAAAAGATATTTATCATTATCAGCAATGGGATGTCACCTCATACCTGTGAGAATGGCTATTTTCCAAAAGTCAAGAATAGCACTTGTTAGTGAGGATGTGGAAAGAAAGTAACCCTTGTACACTGTTGGTGGGAATGTATATTGGTGCAGCCTTATGGGAAAGCAATATGGTGATTCCTCAAAAAGTTAAAAATAGAAATTTCATGATTCAGTTATAATACCCACTTCAGGGTATTACCCAAAGAATACA